>CM053587.1:34874971-34923526 GCA_028646515.1 Pseudochirops corinnae
TGTGTAAATAACAACAACAAAAACCCAACAAAATTTAAGTTTCTAAACTAATAAAAAGTCAGAACTAGAAATCCCTAACTAATGTGAATCTAAGATTTGGAAAAAAGAGGTTAGAAAATCATCATACACCTTTTTTTGAAATTTATGTAACAAGGGGGGATGGAGTCAAGACGGCAGTGTCAAAATAGGAGAACTTCAAAGGAGGAATGGAAAGAATTCAGAATTTAAAGTTCTAAAATAAAATTATACATATATATGATTATTATTATTTACATGCAACTGGGAAATAAGATATACAGGCACTGGGATAGGGAGATCCATCTTACCCTACCAGAAAGTCATAAGGGTGATGCGGGAGGACATAGGTGAGAGCAGACTGGTGGATGGGATATACAGTGGGATCGCTATTTTTTGGGTGGTGGGTAGGGGAAAGATAGGGAGAAAAATTGTAACTCAAAATCTTGTGGAAATCAATGATGTAAACCAAAAAATAAAAAAAAATAAACAAACAAAAAAGAAATTTATATAACAAGGTACATAATCTCATTTGAAACTCACAGGTGCCCCAGGGAGGCAAATATTATAAAGAAGATGGATTGAAAGTCTGTAGTTGTAGAATAGAGATAACCTAATGTACCACCCTAGAATTGTGTCACTTTAATTGTATGCGATCTATCTGTCTTGCTCAGTGACCTAATGAATGTGTGAGAATTTTGAAAGGTTGACTTTCTTCAAATTTTTAAAATTAGCATTAAAATTTCTTTAGCAGGATTGTGAGAAAGGCCTACATTCTGATTCTATCTCTAATACAAACTAGCTGTGTGACCACTGATGAACTAGTCACTTAACAATCCAGTGGTTAAGCTCTTTAAAAATACAAGGCAAGTTGCCAATCTGCATAGGTAGAGGGAATTTCTATGCTAAGCCAATGAGACTAATATTATACTATGACATTAAAAATAATCATTAATTTGTGATCCACCCTTTTCCTTCTATTTCTGTTAAAACCCGATTCCTGTTTGGTCAGTCAGTCTCTGACGGGAATGACTGATTGATAAAATTGCTCCAAAGGCATTTGCTCCTCAATCTTAGTGAGACCCCACCAGACTAGGAGGCCTAGTTTCTTTTTTAGAATAAAACCACAATACAATCTGAGTGAGTCCTTACCCTGAGGGAAGGAACCCTTGTCCTAGATTTCCACCATTATAGTTTAGAGTGACCCAGCTCATGCAGGAGAGGACTAGCTGGAAATGGCTTTCCCTCCACAGATTGCTGGAAGCTGCTGAGTTTAGTGATCAAACTGTGTTTCCAACAGAAGGAACTGAAGACTTTTAGCCCACCTCCTCATTAATTGTCCACCAATCAAGGGTGATTTTCACTTGTCAGGGGAATTCCCTCTCAAAAGTGATTTAAGGCATTACTGAGTGAAACCACTGACCATCAATTTCTTGCTTGCTGGCCAGCCTAATTAGTATATTGATTATTCATTAGCCAGAAACTCTCTTTCTCTCTCCCAGGGTTTTCATTTGTCTCACCAAAATTATAACTGGGGAACTCTCCTTCCTTCCCTCCAAAGGTCATCGTAAGAAGTCCCAGCATTTCACAGAATACTAGTCTATGGTTATTATTTTGAAATTCCTAGACTTCTTTCTGTCACAGTAGTCCTCTCATGGTGCTGCCATTAACCTTCTCAAGACGTCTAATATCTAATTACTACACCTGACATTGCAGCTTATGATGAACCCCATTCTACCATGATCAGAATTCTCTGTTCAAGTTTTTCCCCGCTTAACTCAGAGAGGGTACTAAGAACCTTATTTTCATTCTATTGACATTTCCTATGGCATAGTTGTGTTTCCCCCTTTAGTAAAAAGAGGTGAGGTGTGGATTCCCTAGCCTAGCTAGCAGATGTTTTGCTAACTTGCCTTATTTGGTTGGGATTTAGTAGGGAAACATCTTGGCAGCTATATGACTCCCTAAAGTCAGTACTAAGCTTCAACCATCTGGAAAGAATGGATGATAACTGAATGGTAAAATTAGCTTTTAAATACCAATCATCTCATGGATGAACAAGCAGGAAAAGACAGAAGATGAAATTTATTCTGAGAGTTTCCAAATATGATTACTAAACTGAATCTACATTTTATATTGGCATGTCATTGATGACCCCTGATTTAACTCTCATTTTTCTGTTGTTACTAGGAGGGAGAAGAAAAGAAATGTACCAGAATAAATGGAATTTTGAAGAAACAGACTAAATCCAATTAAAAGATGAGGCACTAAAAATAACTTTGAAATGTTCAAAAATGAATATAAAAAAAATTAGAAAAGAAACAGATCACTCGTTATTAACTAGAGAGAAAGAGAGAGAGAGAGAGAGAAAGAGAGAGAGAGAGGAGAGAAAGAGAAAGAGGAGAGACAGAGACAGAGATAGAGAGACAGAGACAGATACAGAGACAGAGACAGAGAGGCAAATTACCAATGATAAAGCAGATATTCCAATTGAATAAAATGCTAAAGCTTTCTATAAAATAAAATAAATGTATCTAAGGCAAGCAGTTGTCCCTCCCTACAAACTCTTCTCATGAGATCAGTGTGGGAGGAGAATTACCTGGAACAGTGCCAGATGTTAGGAAGTAGCAACAACTAAGGAGTCAGTAAGCTGATAAAGTTTAAAGGTTTATGCAGCACAATCTCTTGATCAGAATACTTTGAGCAAGAGAAGGGATTCTACCTTCAGAAGTAAAGTAGTGCCAGAAATTTGGCCCTATAGGAGTCATAGAGAAGCTACTTGAACTTTAGTCAAGAGGTTAAATAAGGCATGATCAGAGCCTGAAACCAAATCAGCCTCAATATGGCAGGAGTGAATGGAGTATCATCAGCTGGTAATTAAGTGGGACATATCTTTGGTACCAATATGCTGACTTGGCAATCCCCGAATTTCCAGGGAAGGGGCAGGCCATTATGATCACACTGCATTGTTCCCCAAAGTAGTTGGCACACAATGTAACTATAAATGGAAGAATTTGACTGTAAAAAATCTTTGTATCAAATATCTTTGACGAGTGTTTGGAATGGAAGATATGTAGATACTTAACCGAAATTTGTAAGACCAAAAGTCATTCCCTAATAGATAAGTAGTCAAAATTTATCACCAAACACTTCTCAAATTTAGAACTGAAAACTACAAGTAACCATATTAAATAATGCTCCAAATCACTAATAATAAAGAGAAATGCATATCAAAATGATGCTGACATTTCTCCTCACTCCCCTCAAATTCAGAAAGATAAAAACAGATGGGAATGTTCAGTGTTGGAGGGGTTGTTTCAATATAGACACAATAATGCATAGTTTGTGGAGCTATGAATTCATACAACCATTCTGGAATAAAATCTGAAATCATGAAAATAAAGTGGTTGAAATGTTCATATTCTTCAACCCAGGATTCCACTGCTATGCATATCTCCCCATATTTTATTGTCAGTGACAATAAAATGTTCTCGTATACATCAAAATATTTATAGTAACACTTTTTAATAGCAAAATAGACGCCCATCAATTGTGGTACATGTATATAATGGAGTATTACTGTGCTGTAAGAAATGACCAATATGATAACTATAGTAGAGTATGAAACTATCTGAACTGATGTAATCAAATAAGAAGAGCCAAGAAACAATATACACAATGATGGCAATGATGTAAATGGGAAAAGTAAAAATTATAAGATGGTAAAAATAAAAATGTGAAATTATAAATAAAAAGATTGGCCTTGAAGGAAATATATGAGAAGATACTCCACTTCTTTAGAGAAGTGGGTCCATATATGTGGAAAACTGTTCATAACTATTTTCCGATATATTGATTGTGCTGAATTGTTTTCACTTATTTGAAAATTCTTTTTTATAAAGGATGGCTTTCTGGGAGGTGGAGAGTGTGAAATCTAGATGGGGAAATGTAGATGCAAATTTTAAAAAACCCCTAAATCTCTTCAAAAAGAAATTTGTAGATACAGATGTCATCCTGGGAATCATCTACTAGATATGTGATTAAATTTTCAGTGAAATAACTGAGAAAAACAGTCAAGACAAAAATTGGAAATGTAGATTTACGAATTACCTGGGCTTCACATATGAGATACGTAAAGATTTTTGTATAATTCTGAGCAGATGACAGGTACTTGACATTAAATATCAACTAATGAGTAAGATCTCCTCTATGCCCAACCTCTTCATGCTTGGGGGAAGAGGAATGGTGATAGCAGAAAAAGTGTGATTGGGTAACACATGTTCAAAGAATTCACAATTTAGCAGAGGAGACAACAAGGTACTCAAATATGAAACAGGTGATAAAATCTGCAATGTGAAATTTTTAAAAATCACTATTCCACTTAGGAAACAGTACCCTTTATCTTTGAATCACTCTGCATTTTTATCCATACAATGTCAAGAGACCAAGTGAAAGGTCCCAACAACATGGTGTGAACTCCTCTGCAAAGCTTATGGGAGAACATCATGAAAGTCCCATTGAATGAAAAAGTGATTATGGCCTGTGATATGCGCCCTTGGAAGGGGGAAGTGCCCACATTGACTAGGTCATGAATTTACCAAAACAACTTTTATCATACTATAATAGAGTGTTGTTCAGTTGTTTTGGTTGTGTCTGACATTTCCTGACCACATTTGAGGTTTTCTTGGCAAAGATACTGGAGTGGTTAGTCATTTTCTTCTCTGGATCAGTTTACAGATGAGGAAACAGAAGAAAAGAGGGATACACAACTTGTCTGTGATCACACAGGTAGTAAGTGATAGAGGCCAGATTTACGCTCAAGAAGATGCATCTCCTGACTCTAGGTGTAGCACCCTATTCACTGTATCATCTAGTTTCCCCATTAATATGGTAAAGATCCATCAACTAATACCTTTTCAAATTTAATAAAAAATAATTTGGGATCCATTATTTAGCAACTGACAGATCTTTTCCATTTTCTTCTTTCATTTTGTACATGTTTCTAGGGGCTAATAATTGCTCTTGCCCTACTCTGTGAGATCCTAGCAAGTGTAAGGTAACCATTTTGATCAATCCATATGAAAGATGAGATAATTTAGGCAATTAAATGTGGCACCACAGAGGGATATGAGCAGAAAGAACCTAAGGAAGAGCAGGTAGATAGAATATCTTCCTTCAGTTTTGGAACCAAAAGAAGAGAAGATTTTTTTTGTTCTTTTTTTCTCATATACTGAGGTACCAACAATCAAGAGACGCAAACTATTCAAAAGTCCCTGGCATTAAATGTGATTCTAAGATGTCCTATTTTATTTTAATTTAATTCTTTCTTCATCTATTGAATATCCAATCAATCTGACACAATAATATAAAATATAAAGTTTAAAATTTAGCTATTTTAAAATTAAATATCTGCCCTTAGAATTTTAAAATATGTGTTTTTATATTATGAGACCATGGACTGATCAATCCTTAATCTGGTGACAGAGGCCTCCAGGAATTTGTATCACTAGCTTTATTCACCATTTTGCTTTCTTTTTTTGACTTTTATCATTCTACTTTTCAAATCAGTTCCACTTTTGATATTTTTAATGCATACCTGGAGTTCCATAGAGAAATTTGCAAAGTGAATTTTTTAAAAAGAATACATTATGGAACTAAAATAAATGTTTTGGAAAGCAGATATCATCTACTGTCAATGAAGTATACTAATTGGCTGTTGGTGGACATAGAATTTCATTTTTATTTTTTGCTACTATATAATAAATTAACTTTAAAGAGCATTGAGAATAAAAATAAGCAATCGTAAGTATTAGGCCGACAAAAAGTGTTTACTTGATAGAAGATATTCAAGAAAAGGAAAACCTTCTTTTTAACTATTAGAAATCACAAATTACAATATTTTTACCACAATAAAAATGAATATCATTAAATTCCAACAGTTTGGGGTTTATAAATACCATACAATATGTAAGTCATGTCAGCACAAAACATGTGAAAGAACACAATAAAGCTTATTTAAGGGGATATTTCTCACAATTATCACAGTCTCTTAGCATTTCTTCCAATTTTTCCAATTTACAATATGACTTTATTTTTCAGGCAGAGTTTCCCCCACAAAAAATTATTTCATTTTGTGACATTTCCTTCTCAATTGTTTCCTTATTATCAGTTTCCTGTATTTACTCAAAAACAGATTTGCATAATTCATATACTCTACCCTTTGATTATCTCTTCTGCCGGATTTCTTCCATAGATTCATATATATGCATTACACAAATACATGTACATGTATGTGAGTGTCTTTTTATACACGTATGTCCTCAGTCAATCACCTCTTTTGCTCTTTGTACTGTAATGGCAAGCAAAGGAGTATTTAGCTCCTTGTTTAAGTCATCCTAGTATATAGCACCTTGTTTCAGTTCTTCAATTACCTTTGAGCCTCACCTGTGATTTGAAAGTGGGAGGAACTTGCTGATGCAACAGGAAGCGTGGAACAGAAAGGAGAACCACCATATAAAAGCAGGAGCACAAACTGGAACAGAGTAGAACTGAGAAGGAGAACATTTATGATATCTGACATTCTGTTCTGTGTTGATTTGTGTTTGTGTTACTTTGTCAGACAGAAGCATTCTGTCTCTTTGTGTTATTTTGTCATATAGAAGAACTCTATCGTTGATTGTGTTCAGATAGAAGCATTCTATTTGTTGAATTGTGTTACTTTGTCAGACAGATGCACCCTGTCTGTTGATTTGTGTTGATTTCACAAGCAGAAAGTGAACTTAGATGATAGTGCCAACAATGTATATAAATGTTGTTGTGGCTCTGTTAAGCTTTGTCTTACCAGAAACAGAAACTGTGAAGGACTTGAGGTGGACTGGTCACTGTGAGATTCAATATGGAATGGGAACTGGATGAGGAACTGGACAAGGAACTGAGTGAGGAGTTGGATGAGGAGCTGGATCAGGAGCTGAGAGCTGACTACCTGTGAATCCAGGTGATGTTTGGGTGAATTCAGGTAAGAGCTGGGAGCATGGAAAAGGAACCATGGAATTTGGAAGCCAGCCTCAGGCCAAGGTAAAAGGACCTTTTGTTGAGTACTTAGCGCTGACTGACAAAATCATGATTTACTGTGACCTGAGTGGGGAGGGGATTACTTTGTACTTTGTACAACTTAAGTTTGATTGAGTTAAGGATGATTGGAAGCTAGTCTCCAATCAAGAAAAAAGGCTTTCCGACTGGTGAGATTAAGACCATGTGACCTAGGGGTGGGAGACCTTTGTGCTTTGTATCCTGAATTATATCTTTTGTTTAAAACTATGTGGCCAATTTAGTAGTAAGTTGTTATGTTATACTCCTGTGGATGTTGAACTTTGGTTTATGTGAATGTTTTGCTTTAATTTATTGCTGAATAAATAGAGAGTTCACTATACTATGTGATCAGAACCTTAAAGCTATTCACAGCAGCAGTTCTCTAGAAAGCTGCTTGTAATCAACAAAGTAACAGAAACACAAATCAACACAGACAGAACAGACAAACAGAGCGCTAGACACCACAAGTGTTCTCATTCTCAGTTCTGCTCTGTTCTAGTTTCTGCTCCTGCTTCTATATGGTGGTTCTCCTTCCTGTTCCACCCTTCCTGTTGTGTCAGCAAGTTCCTCTCACCTTCAAATCACAGGTGGGACTCAAAGGCAATTGAAGAACTGAAATGAGGTGCTAAATACTTGAATAACTGAAACAAGGAGCTAAGTACTTCTTTGCTTGCCATTAGATGTACTTATGAATTTTCCCTTCAAGTCACTAATGTAATTTGTTAACACAAGTACACAGACATGTGTTACATATTAATTTTATGCAACAATAAAGAAAGATGAAGATTAAGAAAAAGAAAGGAAAATATCAGGACAGCAGCTGATAGATACATACACACACATACACACACACATCCATGCAGGTGATACAATTTGTAAGGTATTGAGTATCAAGTCAAGTGAAAGAGGGGAGGATAGAGGATAATAATGTTAGGGTTAAAAAAAAAACCTCAGGTATCACCATAAAAAAGCAAATGAGGTTACATAAAGAACTATTGACACACATTCTTACTTCTCCATCAATATAAAATCTTTTTGAGAATAACCTACATTTACCTCAAGGACAGCTTTAATGATTATACTAGAAACAAATGGGCAAGTTTTCAAAGGCAATACGTTACTAGTAGATGTCATTTTCTATCAGAAACTGACTGAAAGATTTAGAGAATATAAGACCCCTCTGTGATTGTTGTGTGGTGACCATTAAAAGAAAATTGAATCAACTCTGAAGACTATGATCCAACAAAGTGACTGTCATACATACGTTAAAATATTCAAGATTATTTGAAAGATGTAACAGTAAGACTGTTGAGTGACCTGTTGATTGTTAATCTCAAGAGAAGATTACCAGAAGGAAATATGTTTCCCAAAGATTTTGACATTATCATGGAGATATCCAACACATAGTCTAAATTGAAAAGTAATTCCCTGTAGATGGAAGAATCCTCCTGCATTTCTCTTTGTGTATGACATCATATGAATATACCATGTCCCTCTTTGAGTTAATACTGATGAGAGTAAGGTTAAATCAATGCCCCTCACCCCCCTCCATCCATCTTCTCCTCCACTGTAATAGGTCTTTCTCACTTCTTTATGTGACATAATTTACTCCACTCTATCTCTCCCTTCCTTCTGCACCCATTTTACTCTTCTTTCTCATTCCTTATTTTTTATGTCATCACTCAAATACATTTTATGCCCATACCATCTGTATGTATGTATATTTCTTCTATCTGCACTGTTAGTGATATAATTTTTAAGAGTTATAAGTATCATTTTCCCACGTAAGAATGTAAACAGTTTAGCTCTATTGAATCTCTTGTGTTTTGTTTTCCTTTTCTTTTTTAACCTCTTTATACTCCTCTTGGGTCTTGATATTAGAGGTCAAATCTTTTGGCTTACTTCTGGTATTCTCTTTATAAAGCCTTGAAATCATTCTATTTTGTTAAATGACCAATTTTTACCTTGATGTATTGTGCTTAATTTTGCTGAGTAAGTGATTCTCGGTTGTATTCCTAGCTCCAAAGTCTTCCAGAATGTCATGTTTCATGACCTCTGATCTTTTAATGTTGTAGCTGCTAAGTCCTCTTTGATCCTGATTGTGACTCCCTGACATTTGAATTGTGTCTTTATGGCCACTTGCAGTATTTTTTCTTTGATCTAATAGTTCTGAAATTTCACTCTAATGTTCTTTGGAGTTTTTGTTTTGGGATCTCTTTCCTAAAGTGATCTATGGATTATTTCAATGCCTATTTTGCCCTCTTGCTCCAGGTGATCTGTGCACTTTTCCTTATTAATTTCTTGAAAATTGCAATCCAAGTCCTCCTTTTGATTATGGATTTCAGGTAGTCCCATAATTCTGATACTGTTTGTCCTGGATCTATTTTCCAATCAGCTTTTTTTTCCCCATGAGGTATTTTACATTTTCTTCAATTTTGAATTTGTTTGATTGATTATCAATTTTTTTTTATTACTGAGTATGAGTATTGAGATGGAAGTTTATCTTCTATAAGTTCTTGGGAAATATCTCAAATGTAACTCAAAAAATAGGATTTTAAATTAGTTTGCTATAACAAGTATTTTTTGGGGGGGGGTATTAAAAAGGCATTTAACTGTTCATTCCAACATATAATTTGCTATCTTCTTTCTCCTTGTTAACTGTGTTCAATCAAAGTCATGATCTTAAAAAAATGAATTGTCTCCTTTCTCCAGGACTGTGAGCTATGTTTATGACCTTTTGCTTGGGCTATATATACTGTAGGGAATCACTTCTAATAGTGCTAGATCAAAAATCCAAAATCCAGATTCATTAGGGAAACCACAGAAAGGAAATACAATTTTATGAGGATTCATATATTCATTGAGATGGATGAGATTGGATATGTTGGATAGGGCAACAGTATCACAGTATGACCATGGTTCTTTTTGTTTAAGTACAAGAAGATTTAGGAGAATGAAGAAGATGAGTATTACCACATGTGTAGTACTATATAGTACCAGTACACTAGGTACTTTACAAATCTTATTTCACTTGATCCTCACAATCCTGTGAAACAGGTACTATTATTTATTCCCACTATATAACTGCAGAAACTGAGGCAGGACAGAGGTTAAATGTTTTGCCTAGGATCACACAGTTATTATTAAGTGTCTGAGGCTAAATTTGGAGTTGTGTCTTCCTGACTACCTGCCAAAAAAACTATGCACTGTGCCACACAGCAGGCTATGGAGATGAAGAGGAAAAGAAAAAGAAACTCTTCCATATGCCCAAATAAAGAAAATAACATTGAAATAAGTAAAGATAATACTAAAGAGAGATCTACAGAGAGTAAGAAATAAGCTAATTTTATGCTGCAAGGATTCTCAACACTACAATGAATTTGCTAATACTAGTGGCACAAAGGGTACAGTATTCAGAACTATAACACATCTCCCCTGGTTCACTTCTAGCAATGCCGTAATTATGATTCACCAGTCTGTCATCTGCAGCACTTCACCATTCAAAGAAGACAAGCACACAAACATTTGGTTCCTATAGTACATTGACATTGGGATGGCATCTCTACTTATCAGTTACTAAGTCTTTCTCTAAGCAATTGTTTAGTTAGCTTCACTTAGAGTTTTCTTCTTAAAGGTCAGATATTCAGGAGGTCAAGAAAATCTTAACTATCTGGATATTTGAAGATAGATGGTGGATTGATTGTTCTGGCTTTCAACCAATGGCTTGTGGTCTACAGACCTATCAGCTGTCTATAATAGCTGCAATACATTGAAATATAGACTTTCATAATTGAGTTAGACCTTAGAGATTATCTAATCTAACCCCTTTATCTTATACATGAGGAAACTGAAGTCTGTAGAGGTTAAGTGACTTGTCCAGTATTTAAATACTGTTTTTTTAACCACATAGATTTTAGGGACAAGAGACTGGGATTTAAATCCTGGTTCTGCTACCCATAGTGCATTGGTTAAATCAATTAATATCTCTGTGCCTCAGTTCACTTGTAAAATAATAGTGTGGGACTAAAGATTTTAGGGGTCTTTTCAACTTTGAAACTATAAACTTTTAGCATTTTTTTTAATGTGTGATAGCCACAAGCTGAATATTGTAACCACTTTATTCAAGCAGAATAAACTTTCAAGTGGTGAGATGTTTTGGTTTGGGTTTTTACGTAAGGGAAAATAGAGTTCATTGAAACTTTATTGGCATCCTGGGTGAAAATATATTTACTTGGGAAATATGTAACAGTGGGCAGCTTAAATCATTCACATTTGATGAGTATATCAAATATATTCCTCAGACTTTACATTACAAACCTTTCAGTACATCAGTTACCCACATGAATGCAACATCACACTGTTCATAAATTAGAAAAAGGAATGCTCATGTAAAGAGCTGGAGAAATTGAAATATTTTTCCTCTAAAAAATAATCATCCTAAAGGTAATACTACTCTGCCTGCTTCACTAATGAATTTCATATTATAAAGAAATGAAGTGAATCTTATGTTACATACAGATTTAATAAACTTGAGGCAGCTAAAATTAGGGTACTTCCAAGAATAGTTGTGGACTTTTTGGCTACTTATTAGAAATAACCTTATGATTCAAATACCTGAGATATAATGAATTGCTCTGGTTTAAGAAGGGCGGACACAATGGCTTGCTTATAAATCTCAACAGATGTTTACAGTACACACACACACACACACACACACACACACACGCACACACACTCCAAAAAAGAACCCTTGGACTTGATTTTCTACCCTCTGTATTCTACTATTCTGAGATTCTACATATAAAATAAAAAGCGAATGTTCTCTGTTGCCATGAAATAGTCTACTTCAAGGAATAAAAACACCAACAGCATTTCATACTTAAGAGTACAAGGGTTTTTTTAATTTGGCAAAGTTAAACTGCCATTTTCTTCTACTCTTAATTCCATTCTTTTCTATATCCTAAATTTTGTCCTAGTCACAGTTAGGTGGCAAAGTGGATACCGTGCCCGTCCTGGAGTCAGGAAGACATCTTCCTGAGTTTAAATCTGGCCCCAGACAAATCACTAGCTGTGCGACCTTGGGTAAGAACCACTTACTCCTATTTGCCTCAGTTTCTCCATCTGTAAAATGAACTGGAGAAAGAAATGGGAAACCACTCCCAAATCTATTCCAAGAAAACCATAAATGGGGTCACAGAGTCAGACACAACTAAAAACAGACTGAACACACATCCTGTCAATCATTAGCCCCCCACTCTGAGGTATCTACAATATTTTATTCTCCACAGACTACTTCCCTTCAGCCTACAAAAATATTTATATCTCTTATATCCTGAATAAAGAAAAAAGAAGAGACAAAACTTTCTTAACATTGCTACTTTTTCAAGTTCTTTCTTCTCACCTATGCTATACTAAAAGCCTTCTCCCAGGTCTCCCTGTTTCTTCCTTCAATCCAACTTTCTTATCACTGCCCATAAGGAATCTTCCTAATGAATGACTTTGATAACAGTTTATTCTTGTATTATAAAATCTAAAGTGCCTCCTCAGTGCTTACAGAATGAAATGTGAATTCCTGAGCCTGCCTTTCAAGGCTTTCTGCAATTTGACTGTGGCACACCTCCCCAGCTTGGCTTTCCATTATCCATCTTCATGTAATATATATTCCAGCTACTTGAACTAGTATACACCTTCTATCTTCATCCTGCCCTTTCCCATTTTCCTGCATGCCTATGATGAATCTCACAAATCGTATCTGTCCAAATCCCATTTATTTCAAGTTTTAATTCACGTGGCAGCTATTCCATGAAGGTCTTACTCCCTTTTAAACTCCCCTAGCAATCTACCTGAACAAGTTATGTCTTTTCCCCTATGATGTTGTATGTTTTCATGAGCAAGGTCTCCGCCTTCTCCATGGATGATATCCAGTTGCTTAGCACTATGTCTTTCATATAGTAAATGTTTAAATATTTTGTTTTTAAATTGAACTGAATTGATGTCTAATTGTTCTAAGACTATTTTTGTCCAAGTTCTAATTTAGATTTTTTTCTACCCTTTAGTGTCTACAGATTGCACACGAACACAATTAAACTTATATACTACATTTGATTGTGAAGAATTTTATTTTAAATGTGGTGAAAATATGACATATACAATAAGCACTGTAGTCAGATGTCAATTGGAATGGATGCATTCAAAACATGTCAAACTGGATTAGGGGCTGTTTAACTCGTTTCAGAGTCACATGAAAAAATTGCTCTGTTGGTTATTATTATATATGCTCTAACAATTTTAATTTTTTTCTGTGCTACTTTATTTATAACACTTCATCTGAACAGAGCAAACACATTTCCAATCTCAAATTCATATCAGGCCAGGTCATTTCCCTTTTAAAAAGCCCCCATTATCAACATATGCTTATTAGTCTTGTTCAAATTTACTCAGCTTTGTTTGCTTTTAAAATATTTAGTTTCACAATAAAGTCAGATTAGAATACAGTGTTAGGTTATCAAATTTGTTTTGGTTTCTTTTTTAATTCATAGTACTCCTCTTTCAGCAGTTTTTGTGCACATTCTGCTATTATTGGGATTTTCTCCCTCGTCTTTCACATCTAATCAATTGCTAAGATCTATTGATTCTACTACCACAAAATGTCTCAGTGTCACATACTGGAAGAGTTTAGATTCTAAGTTAGGACAATGGAGTTGGAGTTTCACCTCTGAGATTCAGGATACTATTGTGGAATATCTTTCTATCTAGCCTCATAATGTTTTAAACTAAGTTTAATAATTTCCCTCTGCAACCATATTCATATTCAAATGACAGGTCATCTCAGTGGTAATTATGAATTCAGATTTATCCTTTCACATTAGACTATCTAGTTCAACTTGTCTATTTTCATTCTTTTGCCTTTGTGGAAAGGGATCTGATAGAGGCCATTGGTTTTTGAACTAGCTCTTATCTGGATTTGAATATCTGTTAATTTCAGGGCTTCCCTACAGTTATTCTTGAGCCTAATTCAGTGGGATTTATATATGGATATAACCTCTTTTCCAAATCTCATTGTCTTCCAATCATGCTCCATTGCTAAATTATTCTTCCTTATTACTATATAGCTCATATGACATGATTACACCAGTCTAAAACATTCAATGATTTCTTCCTGTGGATAGAATGAAGTTAAACTCCTAGACTGATATCAAGGTTCTCTACAGTTTGGCTTCAAACTTTTCAGTCTTTCCTCACACTTTTGTAGTACTTTTCCTATTCAAGACATTCAAAATGGATTCTTCCATACTTCTTGAGTATTCCCTACACCTGAAGTACTGGATTTCTTATTTCTCCCTACTGGAATTCTACCTCTGACATCTAGTTTAACTACAGTATATTCTTCAAATTCTCATATTGCATGTTTATAGTTATTGTAAAAATTAAATTTTCTACATTCAATTACAATTTTTGTCATATCTAGTTCATTTACTCTATTCTTTGCTTCATGAAAGCAAGGCTGTGTCTTATTGGTTATTGATTTTTACTAGGTCCCACTCCTCTCACTCTTCTATTCCTTAATCCAAAATATATACATACAAATTTGGTGAATTCAGATTGTGGTAGAAACCAAGTGGAGAAAAAAATTTTAAATGGTTAAACTCTAAGTTAATTCTAGAAAGGTCTGTTTACTTATAAAAGTAGAAAATAGGAGAACTTGATTCTTAATGTACTTAATAAATATTTGTTGAATTTAAAGGACATATATCACTGAATTTACCTGAACCTGTAGAAGCATTTAAAATAACAACAATAATATGAAGTATTTATATAGCTCTGTATCCTGTAGTACTAGTAATTGGAAGAGTGGGCATCTTGTGGGAGGTGGCACTAGAACTGAGCCATGAAGAAAGCTGAGAGTCTAAGAAGCCAAGGATAAGCAAAAAATGAATAAATAATAAATCGTTATTAAACAATTGCTGTATGAGTGGCATCATGCTATTGTGGGAGATACAAAGAGCAAGGAAATGGGTGCTGCTTTCGAAGTGTTTGTGTTTGAAAGGGAGCGTGCAGCACAGAGGTGAGTTGGAAGTGGTTAGCTGAGAAAAGAGTGGGTGGAGTCAAGATGGTGGCATAGAAACAGGAAGACTCCATTGACACCCCTCATAACCACCTCAAATACCTATAAAATATGACTCCAAACAAAAACAGAACCCAAGAAGTGACAGAGAGAAACAAATTTCCCAATGAAGGCAGCCTGGGAGGCCAACAGCAAGGGTGTATTGCAGCATGCTGGGAGCCCAGTCAAGCCCTGAATGAGCCCGTGGTTTTAGCCCAAGGGTGGCCCCGACCAGCAGTGGCTGGAGTGGACTTTGTAAGAGTGGATCAAAAGCAGCTATGGTGGTTTCCAGAAATATTAACCCATAAATGCCAAAGACAAAGTAAAAGGTCAGTGTGGCACTGTTCAGCCCTTGCCCCTAGAAAGAAGAATGGTGGAGGCACAGCAGCTGTGTAGCCATCACCCTATAGCTGCTTCAGAGCTCTTGGCCTACAGATTGTAAGGGGATCAAGAGACCATTCAGAGGGTAATTGCTCTTGCTTTAATCTGCATGGATCTGGATTGTGGTCTTGGGTGGCTGTACTAGTGTGTGTGACCAGTGAGCCAGAGCTTGTGGGGACAGCAAAGAGGGCACCCAACTAATAGCTCTGGCAGCTGCAAAAAACCCAGCAATTTGGGACAAAGCTCTCCTCTCTGGAAGCAGATTTCTATTGTGGCAAAGAGCTCAAAAGTCAAGTAAAGGAAGCAAAGCAAGCACAGCAATCAAACCTTAGATTCCTTTTCTGGCAACAAAAAAGATCAAAGCATGGAATGGAAGGAAGACAACAAAGTCAGAACTCTAGCACCAAAAGCTTGCCAGAAAAAGTATGAACTGATTACAGCCATTGGGGAGCTCAAGAAGGATTTTGAAAATCAAGTAAGAGAAGTCGAGGGAAAATTGGGAAGAGAAATGAGAATGATGCAAGAAATTCATGAAAAGAGAGTCAACAACTTGACAGAAGAAAATAACACCCTAAAAAACAGACTAACTCAAATGGCAAAAGAGGCTCAAAAAGCCAATGAGGAGAAGGATGCCTTAAAAAGCTGAATTTGCCAGATGGAAAAAGAATCTCAAAAGCTCACTTTAGAGAATAATTCCTTCAGAATTAGATTGGAACAAACGGAAGCTAATGACTTTTATGAAAAATCAAGATACTATTAAACAGATCCAAACAAATGAAAAAAAGATAGAAGGCAATGTGAAATATCTCATTGGAAAAACCACTGACCTGGAAAATAGATCCAGGAGATATCATTTAAAAATTGTTGGACTACCTGAAAGCCATGATCAAAAAAAGAACCTAGAAATCTTCTTTCAAGAAATTCTCAAAGAAAATTGCCCTGATATGTTAGAACCAGAGGGCAAAAAAGAAATTGAAATAATTCACTGATCACCTCTTGAAAAATAACCCAAAAAGAAAACTCCTAGGAATATTATAGCCAGGTTCCAGAGTTCCCAGGTCAAGAAGAAAATACTACAAGCAGTCAAGAAGAAACAATTTGAATATTGTGGAAACACAATCAGGATAACACAAGATCTAGAAGGTACTACATTAAGGGATCTAAAGGATTGGAATATGATATTCTGGACGTTAAAAGAGCTTGGATTAAAACCAAGAATCACCTACCCAGCAAAACTGAGTATAATGTTTCAGGGGAAAATATGGTCATTCAATGAGGTGGAGGACTTTCAAATATTCTTGCTGAAAAAACCAGAACTGAATGGAAAATCTGACATTCAAATACAAGAAGCAAGAGAAGCATGAGAAGCTAAACAGGGAAAAGGAGTCATAAGAAACTTATCAAAGTTAAACTATTTACCCTCCTACATGTAAAAATAATAATCATAACTCATGAAACTTTTCTGAGTATGAGGACAGTTGAAGGGAATACATATAAATGTGTACATATACATATATATACATATATATATACATACATATAGGTCTATAGAGGAGGGTATATGTGTATATGAATACATATGTGAATGTGTGTATATATGTGTACAGGTATACATAGACAGATGGCACAGGATCAATTGAATAGGGAGGAATGATATTTTAAAAATAAAATTAAGAAATGAGATAGGAATATAATGAGAGGAGATAGGGAGAGAGACAGAATAGAGTAAATTATCTCATATAAAAGAAGTAAAAGAAAACTGTTACAATGGAGGGGAAGAACAGGAATGCAAAACAGAATAGGTTAACCTTACTTTCATTGAATTTGGCTTAAGGAGGACACAACATATACACTAAATTGGGTATCTTACCCTACAGGAAAGTAGGGAGGAAGGGGATAACAGAGGGAATGATAGATGGGATGGCAGATGGGGGGGGGGTAGTTTAAACACACTCTTTTGAAAAGCAACAGGATCAAAGTAGAAAATAGAACAAGTGGGGGGAGGGTTGGGATGGAGGGAAATATCTTTCACAATATATCCACTACGGAAATGGTTTGTGTAACTACACATGTACAGCCTTTATTGAATTGCTTATTTTCCCAGTAAGGGTGGGTGACAAGGGAAGAAGGGCAAGAATCTGGAATTCAAAATTTTCAAATAAAATGTTTAAAATTTATTATTATTATTATTATTATTATTATTATTATTATTTACATGCAACTGAGAAATAAGATATATAGGCACTGGGGTATGGAGATCCATCGTGCCCTACTGGAAAGCTGAAGGGGGCATGGGAGAGAATGGAGGAGAGAGCTGATTGGGGAAGGATATATTCAGTGGGATTGGTTTTTTGGAGTGGTAAGGGATAGACAGGGAGAAAATCTGTAACTCAATATCTTGTGGAAATGGATGTTGTAAACTAAAAATAAACATAAAAATTAATTTTTTTTAAAAGAAGAGGTTACCTGAGACACAAGAGTGTGTATGCTTTGGGAATGGCCTGGAAATAATGAGGAGGGCTGGCTTCAGGCAAGATAGAGTCAAGGTTTCACCTATTAGATCCCAGCATCCCAGGGATTGTATCCAAAGTTCTCATGGGAGGTGAACAAAGAGGTTGAGGCTGGCCAGAATTCAGTCAACATTGTTTTTGAATGGCTTGAAGGCGAAGAGGAAATGTAATACAGGTCTGGAAATTTCAGAGCCAGAGAACATGGGCACCCTGTATAGAAGCATGCAGATGAGAGCTAGAAAGACAGGTATGAAGAAGAACAAGTAAAATAATTTGGCTGGAATGTAGCACATGTGAAAGGAGAATAGTGGCCAGCAAGATGAGAAAGATGAATGGGAATCGGTTTGTGAAAGACTTTAAATGCCCTTAAAAGTATTTTATTTTATCCTGAACTCTTTTGGGTATTACTAAAAGTTCTTGAGCAAGACTGTGGCATGTTTAGATCTGCATTCTAGTTAGATAAATCTGGAAGATTTATAGATAATATTTTGGAGAGGGGAAAGATTAGATAGAAATCAATTAGAAGGGCATTGTTGGGTGGAGCCAAGATGTTGGATTAGAGGTAGTAACCCAGTGAAAGTCTCCTAACATTCCCCTCTAAACAACTTTAAAATAAGTCCTCAAATCAAATTTTGGAGTGGCAGAGTCAACACAAGGTCACATTAAGATATTTTTCAGCCTAAGAACACTCAAGAGGTCAGCAGTCTGGGATACCAGGGTGGGGTTTGGCCCAAAAAGCAGGCAGTAACAGCAGCTGTGGGCCTTCCTTGAAGGTGGCTGCAACAGTAGCAACAGCTTTGGGAGTTCTCCACCCAGAGATAGTTAAGAGAGTCAGACAACTAGTCAGAAAGAGATTACAGGGGACCCATTCCTGGCAACTATATTACCCATAAACAATTCCAAGCCCAGGTTCTAGGGTGGAGAGGAGTACTACTACTGGTGGCTGCAGGAGAGCAGGGGACCCGGTCACAGTTCTAGGGCCAAGAGGAGTGCTAGTACTACAGCTATAGAGGAGTAGGTCTTCCTGGGTAAAAACCAGAGTGCAAACCAGGAAGGCAATGACCACATTCCTCCCTGGAATACACAAGTTGTGAAGCACTGAAAACTTGCTGGCTCCCAGAAATACTTTTGAAAAAGAGTACTATTAAAAATTCTGAAGCTTGAGATAGTCCCTCCCAACCTTCAGGTGAGCAGAGCCCAACTTTAACTTAAATGTCAAAGTCCATAAATAGAAAAATGGGCAAATAAAAAAAAGCTAACCATAAATAGCTATTATGGTGGCAGGAAAGACCAAGACACAAACTCAGAAGAAGGAAACAATGCAAAAACATCAGAGCCAAAGCCTCAAAGAAAAAAAATTGCTAATCAGACACAAGCCCAATGCTAAAGAAAGAGTGGTAGAGATAAAATTGAAAAAAAGAAATGCTAGTGGTGCAAGAAAATTATGAAAAGAGAATTAACTTGGTACAACAGGTACAAAAAATAGTGAAGACTATATCACTTTAAAAACCAGAACTGGACCCATGTAAATCATCATTTCTTTTTATGATCAATAAAACCCACTAGCAAGAGATGGAAAGTGAAATTCAGTTTAACATAACTGTAAACAATACACAATAATTAGGAGTCTACCTGCCAATATAAACCCAGGAAATATATGAACAGAATTATAAAACACTTAGTGTATGATAAACCCAAAGACCCCAGCTTTTGGGATAATGACTCACTATTTGACAAAAACTGCTAGGAAAACTAGAAAACAAGGAGGTACAAACTAGCTATAGATTAACATCTCATGCTCTACATCAAGATAAGGTCAAAATGCATGCAAAATTCAGACATAAAGGGTGATGCCCTAAGCAAATTAGAAGAGCAAGAAATAGTCTACCTGTCAGATCCATGGCAAGGGAAAGAATTCATCACTAAATGTGATAGAGTGCATTACAAAATGCAAAATAGGTGATTTGATTATATTAAATTTAAAAAAGCTTTTGTACAAAAATAATCAATTGTAACAAAGATTGTAAAGAAAGAAAAAGCAAAGAAACAATATTTACAGTGTGTCTCTGATAAAAGCCTCATTTCTCAAATATATGGAGAATAGAATCAAATTTATAAGATTACAAATCATTTTACCAAATGATGAATGGTCAGATGTTATGAATAGGCAGTTTGCAGATGAAGAACTCAAAGCTATCTATAGGCATATGAAGAAGTGCTCTAAATCACTTTTGATTAGAGAAATGAAATTAAAACATCTTTGAGGTACCACCTCTTACCTATCAGATTGACTAATCACAAAAAAAGGAAATGATAAAATGTTGGAGAAGATGTGGGAAAATTGGAATACTAATTTACTGTTAGTGGAGTTGCTAACTGATTCAACCATTACTGAGAGCAATTTGAAACTGGGCATAGGGGAACCAAACTGTGCATACCCTTTGATCCAGCAATGCCACTACTAGGTCTGTATTCCAAACAAATCATAAAAAAGGGAAAAGGACCTACATGTACAAAAGTATTTATAGCAGCCTTTTTCATGGTGGCAAAATATTGGAAATTGAAGGGATATCCATCGATTGGGGAATGGATGGACAAGTTATGGTATGTGATTTTTAAGGGAATGCCATTATTTTATAAGAAGAAATAAAGAGAAGGAAAGTTTTAGAAAGACATGGGAAGACATATGAAATAATGCAAAGGAAAGTGAGTAGATCCAGAACATTTTACTCAGTAACAACCGTACTATAATGTTGATCAGCTCTGAAAGATTTGCTACTCAGATCAATATAATGATTTAAGACAATTTCAAAGGGCTTATGATGAAAAATACTATTTACAGAGAGAGAACTGGTGAGCTGTAAGTACAAATTGAAGTATAGTTCTCTCACTTTCTTTGCTTCTCTCTCTTTTTTTGGTAACATTACTAATATGGAAATGCATTTTCATGATTTCACATATATAATTGATATACTGTTTACTTTCTCAAAGGTTGAGAGAGGGCCAGGATGGAGAGAGAGAATTTGGAATTCAAAATTAAAAAAAAATATATATATTTTTTAAAAGAAAGTCAATGCCATTATATAGGAAAGAAGTAATGATGTTATGAAGTACAATGGTATGCATGAGAAAGGAGAGGAGAGAACACTGAGATGTTACAGGGGTAGAATTCACATGGTTTCACAACAGAATGTATTCATGTATTATGGGTGGTGTAGTAGTGAGGAAGAGTGAAGAGTCAAGGATTCTGAGGTTGGGAAATGAAATATGATGCCTAAACTGAACATAATACTCCAGTTGTAGAGTGACTCAGACAGAGTACAAAGGAAGTTTTATATCATTATGCCTGAAGCTATGCCTCTCAATGCAGCTTGAAATCACATTCTCGTTATTAGCTGCCACACCACATTATTTAATCATATTGAGCTTGTGTTCTGCTAAATGCTTAAACCTTTTTCCAGACACACTTCTGCATACCTCACCTCATATTGTACATATACTTTTTTTTGTTTTACATAAGAGTAAAGCTTTACATAAATTCCATTAAATTGAGTCCAACGTAAATTGGAATAATAGTCTCTCTAGTCAGTGTTTTATCATGAATGCTCATGATAAATAATAAATAATTTTATAAATTATAAATAATAAATAAATAAATAAATAATTTCTCTTCATTTGAATATTCATCTTTTGCCATTTACTAAAATTCCCTATGTTGAAGAACCAATAATTATTTTCAAAGATGACACGAAAATCCATATATTTGGCCCTAATCTTCTGCCCAAACTCTATTTCCATCTACCTGTTGAACTCTTCCATTTTGATGCCCCTATTAAATTTCATCTTACTTGATTTCACCCAATGTTCTATCTACTTTCAAATTCTTTTCTAATACTAACTAATCCAGTGTGTTCATTCTCCCTCCCCTTTTTGTGTTAGCTGCAAATTTAATGAGCATGCCATCTATCTCTTTATCTAAGTCATGGATAAAAGTGTTAATAGCACAGTGCCAAGCACAGAGACCTGGGACACTCTGCCAGAAGTGTCCTTCCATTTTGGCATAAAACCAAACCACTCTTTTGATTTAAACAACCAGTTCCAAATCCACCTAAATGAATGATTACCTGGCTCACTCCCTTCTTTAAAGCTTAGAAAACATATGAAGGAATGTGAAATAATGCCACTAGTTAATATTTCAATTTGAGAGCTTCTTTAAAGTTTGTATACTTTGTGAAGCCAGATAGTTATATAATAAGCCATAACATAAATGGATTTTCCAAACATAATTATATAAGGTAAAAACATATCTTTATTGTGTAGGTATTGTGTTCAATCAATAAACAAGAAAGTTTTGGGATTCCATAATGTGCCCACCTATGTCCTAAGAACTAGAAGAGAAAGAAAAGAAGCATCCTTGACTTCAAGTAATTTATAATGTAGCTAGAGAAATGAAACTAGAACAAAGAATAAAATTAATTACCACTTTGTGCTAGTTAGTCTGTTTCTTGGAGATACATCATAGTTACTAGTTTTCTTTCTAATTTAAGCAGTGAAAATATTTAAGTACTATGTAATGAAATGATTAATTTTAATCAGATACATTAATTATTTATTATTCAGTATTAATTTAAGAAAGTCTACTTCTGTACTGGTTAGTGGGTGCTGGAAAGGTGAGTTTGATTTGAATGTGATTTGAACATCAAATATTTTCATATTCTACTTAGATATATACGGCCACAGAAGTTTTTCCTACTATGTTCAGGAATTGATATAAATAAACACTTCATATGTGTTTTCATTTAAAAATTTTCAAAGACAAGCAAACATTATGTACTATGGGCTCAATATCCGGAAAGATAAGTTGTTCTAATAGCATCCTCTTCCAATGTTTCATTGCCCCCAGAAGGTAATACTGGTTCCTCAAGTCTATGCAAGATAAATGAAAATCCCAATAAATCTTACTAAATTTAACTGGCTTCAAGTGTGGGTCAAGTGTCATGCCTTCAATAATCTACAAGAAGGGCATTCTAGTAGAAAATGAAGTTAAAAAAAATCAACAAGCAGGGCCTCAAAGAAGAGTTAATAAAAGATATCATACCCAATTCCTTTTTAGAAAGGAGGGGTCTATATGTGTGGAGTATTACATGGATTTTCAGATTTTTTTAATATCTATTGATTGGTTTTTATCATCATTTTTCCTTTTCCATCTTCCTTGATTTTTCTTTTAGAAAAGGTCTTATTTTCTGAGCTGACTTTCAAGAATGTGAAAGAGAAGGCTTAAGGGAAAATTTAGAATGTATTAAAATCAAAATATATTAATAGAAATTATTTTTAAGTAAGTAAAAAAGAGAATGCAATGTATTCCTCCTTAAAGTAGCTCTAATGATTCCATGTGTGCCTGTCATTCAACGACCAGTCAGTGTATGGAAGGTCAGAGAGGTTTATTACCAGAATGCTGTAATACAACATGATTAAGTACTTTGGTTGTGGCAATTCAAAAGAAAATGTCCATTCAGTTCAAATATTGTTTGCTAAAGAGTGACTGGGTTACGATCCAATTTAAAATTGTAGAAGGTACAGTCAACCATGATCACGGAAGGACAAATCATCTAAAGTACTGTAGTAAGCCCAATTTAGTTAGTTCTGAAGAGAAATATTTCAGTGGCACAGACTTCACCCTTGCAAGCCATCTCACAAACTTGTGCTCTTAGTTACATGATTTACTTTTAATATGAATATCACTATTAGGGAAAATTGGTCTTTATTATAGATAGAATTTAATGTTCTATTACTTTATCAGTGTTATCAGGGAACACAGAAAAAAGTAAAGATGTGCAAGAGCCTGTGAGAGTGGTGATAAAGGTTGTGACACAAATTTTGTGACTAACAATTTTTTGGAAACTTAGTTTATCTTTGGGTTTAAGAAGACATTGTGTTAAATAGATTTTTTTTCTTTTTCTTTTTTTCTTTCATTTGTTTCTTGAAAGGTATGTAAACATAATGAGTTCTTAATTCCCCCTTATGCTAATCCATGGAAGCTCCTCTTTTTCCCTACTTCTGCATCTGGCATTCACACAGTTAAAACAGTTAGATAAACCACAGTAAAGAATTCAGCCATGTGAATAAATGCTTACCTAGGACAACCAGTACTTTATCCTAAGCGAGTAGTAAAGAATGCTGATCTTGTTCCTTCTCCTACTTTTAACTTCTGGCAGAAGTGTAGGCTGGTAAAATAATTTGTGCAAGCCGATACAGCATAGGTATGTATTTGCAAGGCAGTGTAAAATGATATGCCCTTTCCTAGTTGGATTAGAGCCTAGACATGCCATGAAAAAACAGTTTAATGGTTGCCATTTATTTAACTATATACATCTTAGAGACAAGATCTGGTTCCAAGTGAGATTCTATTTAGAAACATAAGTAGTTTAAATGACTGGCAAGAGGTCACATAGTAAGAGGTTGTCTCTATTATAGACAATTCAAACTTTCTATTTCTTATTTTTTTCTTCACATTTCAAGAACTTCAAGCCTTAAACTTAAAGAGGAGATAAAAATAAGGCAGCCAGACATCAAATACAGTACAAAAATTACATTACTTTTCCATTAACTATCCATTCTGCTTTTCTTTTTCAGTTGAAAAATCTTTTCTCATTTTGTACCATCCCAATGTCCTTTCATTAAAGATTGATTTTAAAAGAACAACAACCACAACGAAAAAGAAAATAAGGTTATGAGTAAGTGTTCCCAGTATCATGCTTGTTTTTGACCACAAAAGAGCTCAATTTGGGAAAGGGATTATTTATATCATTTGGAGCACATACAAAATCATCATTCTATCCCTTACCAAGTGACTAATGTTTTATTTCTCCAACCAAAATGTTTATTTATGCATAAAGATAAGTTTAAGTACCTAGAGAGAAATGTTGGCACGACTTTATTGTCTCAAATTTGCAGGAGGGTGGGAAACAATGCCCTGATTGTAATTATTTGTCATTATGCATTGAATAACCTTCTTCATATTTGTGATGTCTTTCTTCACTCACATTTTGCTTTATGTCATCGTAATTCAGAGCTTTATTAGTAAGAAGCCTTTAGCAATGCATTTAGTACTTTAGTCTTGTGAACATATCTCTTGAGTTTGTTTTTCTTAACTTCCCAAGGATTAAAAATTCTTCTGAATTTCTTATTCCATGGATATTTCTTCTCTTTTATTTAATTAATCCATAAAATATATATCAGGATTTTGGTACACAGTTGTGTTCCAGACAGTGTCCCAAATACTGGAGATACAAATACAAAGAAAGAAACAAGCCCTCTTCACAAAGAACTTAAATTCTAATGGGGGAGACCACAGTCACATGTAAATACACACACACACACATATATATATATATATATATACATATCCAACATAAATTTAAAGCTAATAAAAAGAAATGTACACACACACATATATACATATACATATCCAACACAAATTTAAAGCTAATAGAGAGAAAAGCATACAAAGAAAAAGAAATGTTATATACATGATAGTTTTTGAAGACAGGTACTATCAATTGGAAGAACATCAACAAGAGTGGCATAGAATGACAGGACAAGAATGGGTTGTGATCTGAAGCATGGAAAGAATATTAATATCCATGAAATAACTAATGCATTGAAGGATGGATATCTAGGCTATACAAGGACATACATACTAGTTGACAGAAGAGGAGAGAGGGAGGTTCATTACAGCTTGAAAACTAGACCAAATAGTCAACTGTACCATATTTTTCATGAAACCATTTTTGAAACCAATCAGAGAACCCCAAAGTGCATGCCTAATACAGAAATTGAAATTAGATTCAAATGATAATTTAAGGTAACTTTGCAGATGAAAAACTGCTCAACATTCCTATTTTTTTTTTGTGGAATCATAAGTAATTTTACATATTTGTATATTGATCTCACTATACATTTACTTATTTATTTTTGTTTACTTGTAGAGGTTGTTCTTAGAGGAGATTATGTGTTTGAGACTGAATAGCTGTAAGTCAGAATGTGTAATTTTATTCAAGGTTGGAAAAAAGAAAAGGTTTGCCCTGTGGCGAAATGGAAAGAACTCTGGAGGTAGAATCACATCTGGGGTGCACTACTTATTACCTGTGTAACCTCAGAGACATCATTTAAGCTTTCAGGATCTCAGCTTCCTCTACTGTAAAATGAAGATGATAACGGACCTCAAATGTCTTTCAGACACAAATCTATCAATATGTAGCACATTGTTCTCCCAAAGTGGCCTTAAATTATTACTGTAGGGTTACTTCAGAAGCTAGGATCCCTCTAAATAAGGATTCTGATTTTCCTATCTAAAAAATAGTCATTAATATGTGCATGAAGAGGCTTGCCCAAGTAACCTTGATGGTTTTCAATGTTTCATTTAATTGTATTTTTAAATATATAATGTCACCATCATATGATATTGTTTTGAAGAAATCACTAAGAAAACTTTAAAATTGGCATTATTTAAAAACAAACGATAACTCCAGTCTAAGAAAAAATAGTACAAGCATTTGAATGCTCATTGAGAATTAGCAAATACCATCAACATCAGGTTTTCAAGACCGTGCATTAGTGATTCTTTCTATGAAACAACAGGTACCTGCTTTCTTTAATTTTTTTCAAATAAGTTTACTTATGGCAATGTTGCCTAACATTACTTTTTCTATATTGCCCTCTAGCAAAAGTTATTCAGATGAAGTTGAGTTCATCTCTAATCTAAAATGAGGATAAGTGGACAGAAATTCTGGGGATTGGAGGACCAGTAGGTAGATCCTATAGAATTCATCTACTTTGTGTGTGTATGAAACATAAATTCTGGCGCCTAGTACCTGTAAACTCATGAACTTGCTCTTAGGTTTTAATTTGATTAACAGAACACTTTAGCACCATGTGCTATCCCATCATGACTAGAGTTCACATTGTGTGTGCCAAATCTGGTGGTTTCAGAAAGACATCATAGTTTAATGGATAGAACTATAGACTAGGAGTCAGGAAGACCTGGGTTCATACTCTGGCACTATATAAATATCAGCAGTGCATTAATTGGGTGCCAAATTTCTTCAGGTGATGACCTCTAAGGGGTTGGGTCAGGTACTATTTATTTGTTATTATTAAAGTGTCATTCTGTTATGTCAATTTCAAAAGATAAGCTTTTATGAAATCCATTATTAACCATAATTATATGTCTTCCCACTTCTTGTTATTCCTTATATTTATATATTCCAAACTATACCACAGAGGCACGTATGTTTCAATCCCACCTCTGACACCAGCTATGTGAGACTGGAAATATCATAATTTCTATGCGCCTCAAGCAACTCCCTAGAACTCATCTACCAAGTTATAGATGGATTGGTCTAGGGAATTCCCATATTAGGAGTTACTGACATTCAGGAAATTATAGAGTTTATGGTTAATGTGCAATTAAGCCTTTGCCAGGAATAAGCTGCACTCCTGCACTCTAACTTCCTATACCATATCCTAGCTCTTCATCTGAAGTCTTATCGTGCTCCATTTGTTCCTCATGGAGCCTCACTCTAGGCCTGGAATTCTCACAATTGAAAGTACTATACCTGTCTTTTGCCTGCGCTCTGATTGATTGGTTTCTCCTAGATTCTCTATGTAAGGAGAATCTCACTCTTCATGGAGATTACAGACATAACTCATGCCTTTCCAGACTGAATTCTGAGAATTCCTCTACCATGCTCCCAAACAAATTATTTTCCTTCCACCCTTTTCAACCTCCTTCTATGTGTTGTCTTCCTATACGAATTAAGAAGCTATCTGCATGCAGAAAAAAATTCATAAATAGAATGGATACAATGATCTATACACACACACACACACACACACACACACATATATACATGTTGCTAGATCTTGTGGACATACACAAGATATACATACACACATTTATACACACACACACACACACACACATATTTGTGCCTAGTGGTAGCTGTCTTTAGGTGAACAGTAGGGGGAGGGATGAAAAAAAGCAAACTATGTGATAATTTTATTGTATATTTAAGAGGAATAACAAGTTACGTATAACAGTTGCATGTGCGATCATCTTTTTTTTTTCTATTTTACTATGTTACAGAAATTTCTTTCCTTTCTTAAGTTTTTTTTTAAATAAAGAAAGAAATTTCCTTGAAGGCAGGCATTGTCTTTCCTTCTACTTGCATTTGTATTTCTGGTGCTTAGGGAGGTGGTACTTAAAACATAGTAGGAGTTTAATGAATGCTAGTTGACTGACTGATTGACTGACTTGCTTTTAATTATCCCAAGTTTCCTTTTTCTAAGCTTCAGACATTGCCCCACTAATTCTGGTTCTCTAGGATTAACTGACTAATATCCACCTTGTTCATAATTTTAGTTTTTATGCCCTTTGATAAATTACCTTTTCAGATTTGGCTTTTCTAGACTCAAAAAAATATTGATTTATTTTTTAAAAGTAAGTCTGGATGGAGTCCATCTCATTTCAATTTCCAAGTCATATCAATTGAACTGTACAGGGAGTACCTTAGGAATCTATGCACCATTGCATTTGTACAAGGGTAAGCTTATGCTTTCTTCTTTGTTTATAATACACTTCCTTGTGCAGTTCATCATCAGTGGAACTTTCTGTTCTCAAGTAAACTAAGGTGATTTCTTATTTAACCTTAAAAACTTTAACTATCCCTTCCCTGGCTAGTTAAAAATGTTCCCCTGAAAAACACCCTCACAAAAGCAGCTAGACATTTGAGCAGATCACATAATATTATGGGAAATGTGACACATTTTACTGTCCACAAGATCTAGAAATATGTAATAAAGAGTAGTTTTGGGGATTCATGGACTTGTTGTATATGGGTAGATTGAAAATGCATAGGGCCAAGTCACAACACTTAGATGGATCTGAGTATTCACTCCAACAATTCAGCTAACAGTACATCTTTGCTTACACATCATCCTGTCCAATTCTTGTCCACATAATATTCACCAAAGAAGATTCATCCAACATGTTAGAAGTTTTCGTTGTTGGTTGGGAGGACAACACAACATCAAGCTTTCACTGCATGACTTTCCCATCTTATTTTTCTACGATAGGTTTTTGAATGGCATTCTTTAACCTCATTCTTCTTTGTAATTCCCTGTTTATAATGTGTGCTGTGGGATGTTCGTGCCTTTCTATCACACTTTAGGTGTGTTTCACTTTCATGTCTTTGGAGACTAATATATTAGACATGATATTCACCCATTGAATGTTCCTAGAAAAAATATGGGTGCTGAAAATATGAAACTTTGTTTCAAGAAGTTTAAGATTTTAAAAGAGCTTCACAATTTCCCCAAACAGTTCAGTTTTCTCTCTTCAGTTCTATTTTTAGACCAGCTCATTGTTTATCATACACACACACACACACACACACACACACACACACACACATCCCTTTTCTCTCTACAGGTTATTCATTCAACTGCACATCACAGCCTGGGTTCATACTAAAGGAAGCTCATAAAAGCTTGTGAAGCTAACTGTTTAACTTTCATGGTAAGCATTTGTATCTCAGAAATCAGAACTGCAAATCATGGTTTGATTTATTATTTTTTGATTGTCTGTATTTAAAAAATAAATGGAAAAAATATTAATAATGCTGATTAAATTTAAAAGTGTGTCATCCTTATTTTTTCCCCCAGAGAGTTAGTTGTTAAACCTTTACCAGCATATCCCTAGGCACAGGCATTATTATTCCACTTTTTTTTCTTTTCCTCAGTGGTTCAACTTATTTGAATGATTGTTGAACTAACTGAGTAGACTTTACAGTATTCCTGGACTACTTAATGCAATCAGTACAATGTCATATACAGACATGAGTATGCGGAATATTTCTCCATCTATTTGGAATACCTTTTTGATTTGGATTCTGAATTAACTCTTCCACAAGGGGCAAATTCCTTTGGAGAATACGTGTTGATCAATATTACACCCCACCTGACATTAACAACTAAAATTTCATGGAGCAAAGTTACTTCTGTTGTTATAGCTTTCAAGGTATAATTTGTCATAGATGTGTGACAACAAAGACCAAAATTAGGAAGTTCCACTGAACTTTCAGTGAATGATTTCTTGCTGCAAGCTACTGTAGAAATCCATTTAGAGAAGTTTAGAAACCTGTAAACCATGGAACAACATGATTTCAAAAGAATCAAAATTTAAATCAATTAAATATATAGTGTACAAAGATTTATAGTATTGTATAGTGCATTAACAATGTTAGTAAGAGTATTTCAAAAGCTTTCTAACTGGTTTCCAAGCTTCTGGTTGTTCCTCTTTCCATTCATCCTCTATACAGCTTACAGGCACTCCTTTGATTGAGAAGTTTCAGCGATTCCCTATTAAATCCAGGATAAAATAAAAACCTCTGGCCATTTAAAGTCCTTCAAAATCAAACTCTAATATATCTTTACAGAATGCTTTTATGTTGTTTTCCTGTGTACTCTATATTCCAACCAAAGTGGCTTACTTACTGTTCCACATACATACTTAACCAGTTTTACCCTCCATGCCTTTGCACAGGTTGTCCCACATACCTGGAACGCCATCTCCCTTAATCTTGACCTCCTGAAATCCTTAATTCCTTTAAGGAACCTCCTACAAGGTGTCTTTCATAATTCTCCTGGTTGTTATTCCTCCCCCCCACCAAAAATGCTTTCTATCTATTAAATGTAATTATTACATATTTTCTGAAATTATAATGCAAGATCATTAAGGGTGATGAAAGGAAGCATTCCAACATTTTTTGGAAGCTGAGCCATTAGACCCAGATTCTCTTGGGGCTCTTTTAGCCCAGTAGAAGTAATACTGTGGGAAGTCATTCCCTTCAGCCTTTCTCCCAATCCCTGCTTTTCTTTTGTCCTTACTAGCTGAATAGTGGCTCTCCTCTCCTAAAAAAGAGATCCTAAAGTTTCTGCACCATTCATACTCTTTGACCTACTCCCCTCTTCACAAATCCATCATAATCCATCAACTGCTCTCTGCCCTGATTTCCTCTACCCTATCTCCATATTGCCAACTCACATTTCCAGACTAAGTGAGGAGCTACTAATTACAGTTTTTCTGGTAAGGCGGAAGACCACCAGGCCCTACCAGTAAACCCTTAAGACCTCTGGCCTTTGCCATCTGACCTGCAGATTTGCCCTTAGATCTTTCTACAGCAGAGCTCTCCCACATATATCATCTTCTCTAATTTTAACATTAAATATTTCAAATCAACTTCTGTTTCTTTCTTCTGCTTATATCCCACAATATTTAGCACAATGTAAGCACTTAGGGAATATTTTTTTCAGTCATGCATTCAAGGACTGTTTTGATTTTGTCTTTTTATTCTTAGTGTCTAGCACCATGCTTGGTGCAAAGGAGGGGCTTTTGTTTTATAAATTGTTCAGTGGATGAAATGACACAAAAGAAATCATGTGAGATATGTATGTTGAAAAAGAGATCCTGCAGTTACGGTGAGGATTAACATAGACAATCTATGTGTTTGCACAGGGCCCATGACATATTCAAAATAAACAAAACAGAGGGAGGACTATAATTATATCTGATATTTACATTAGGCTTTAAGATTTGCACTGTGATTTACACATTCATTTGATTCTCATAACATTCCCAGGAGGTTGTTAATCTAGGTACTTTGCAGATAAGGAAGTTCTAGGTTCAGGAAAGTTAAGTGACCTGCAAAGAGTCAAAATCTACTGAGTGGGAAAGGCAAGATTTGAACCCAGACCTCCTTTGTTCCTAAGTCTCATGTTCTTTCTAGTCCACCAAATTAAAAGATACTGATAAAAATCACACATGATGAGAAGGCATATGAATTCAAGAGGATGGATTCAAAGGAGGAAAATCTCTAATTACATTAGCAAAGACAATACCTACATAATATGATCATAAATCCATGGTTTTCGTAGTATTGGAGTTCCAGAAACCATAGAAATCATCTAGTCCAAATTCTTCGTTTTGAAGATGATGAAATTTGAACTCATGGAGTTGGTAAGTGAGCCTAACATTCCTACCTCACATTGTTATTGTAAATAAACAACTTTGTAAATGTCAAAGCACTCTAAAATTGTGAAATATTATAATTGACTGGGTCATCATTTTAAGTGGTGGAAACTAGAACTCGGATTGTTTAATCTTGACCAAATTCTTTTTCCATTATACAACAATGTCTATCATCAGTAGACTAAAGTACTATTGAAAGCATGTATCATTTCATTAGAAAAAGATGATTTTATTATCTCAAATATACCACTGTCAACATTATACTCAAATTGATCTCATTGATTTTTGTTTCCTCTAATAATGTAATTTAGAACTAATCCATGTCTAGCTATCTTTTTCAACTTTTTTTCTAGATTATTCCATAATTGCACTAAAGATAGTATACCTAAGGCCTTCCAATTGGATAATTATTTTATGAAATCATGAAATGGGGGCAGGCAATCTGGTTCTTGGGTACTTGCTGGGAAAGCCCATGATAGAAGTAGAAAGCAAGACTACAACCATACTTTAATAAGCACAGAGGGTAAAAAGACAAGTGGCAAAAAGGGTACAGAAGCAGATAATGTGAGATGAGGGTGGGGAGGGAAGGTGAAAGGAAGCAGATAGCAGGGGCAAGAGCATGAGGAGGAAGAGAGGCAGATAGGGTCACTCATTCAACCATGGATTAGAGTTGGGAGCACTAGGCAGCATGAACCCAATGGAGATAGAAGAGTGGTTGGGGGCAGGAGTTTGAGGTCTCATTTTTATAGGGTTTTTAGGGGAATAGATCAACTCCTATCTGTAACATCTTACGGTTAGTACATTAACATAGTCAAATCATCTCAAAATTATTGATAAAACTTTAAAACTAACCTGTCCATATCATCTCAAAGTTATCAGTAATTCTGATGTACTGCTGGTCTGGAATCATGGAAGTCTGGAATTTGTTTGAGATTTACACATGACAGGTCCAAGAACCCTAATGACAGTGGCTAGATAGCTTTTGTTGATTCAGTACATATTACCGGATGTTAATTTTGGTTAATATGTTTGACAATTTATAAATTATGCTACTTTGATCTTTGACATGGTTTGTTTATGACTTCCAAGTTCCTCTATGCAATCTTATTTTCTACTATTAATACTTTCTATTGGCTACTTATAAATATTTATTATATTACATAGAAGGGGGTGATGGTGGTGGGGACCATAACAAGATACAATTTTATCATGCCTTCTTTACTTTCTCCTCGTATTGGGAGGATACCAAAAGAGTAATTTTATCCCTCTCTCTCAGCATAAGAGCAGCCTACCTTCTTTTTCAATCATATAATTCCCCAATGCTAGTTTTACTCTATTATTTGTCTCATATTAATACCTGCTCAGTCCTTCCTTCTGGCTCTTCATTGTATTCTGGTGATGCTAATTTTTAGTCTTCTTTGAAAAGGTGTTATATAATTTAAAGCCATACAAAAATATAGCATGAATATTTATGTTAAAAGCACAGAACTTGTTTCTGAGAGAAAGTTGGGGTCGTTACAGAAATTTTTAAAAAAATTTTCTGAAGACAGTTCAGCCCACTTTCCACCCCCTGCTTAAATCTGGGTCCAATTTTGCCTTTGCGCTGTCTATTGCCTTCCTACCACACCTCCCACACATAAACATGTTATCTAAGCAATAAATATTTCTTCATTAAATTTTCCTTTGGGGATGATTAGGAGAAACTCTTTCAATGGTTACATATTTCACCCAGGAGATTTGAGTGCAATCAGAAAAATGTCATTTCAAATAGGAGTTTATAAAAGACTTCACGATCCAAAGGAGATTCTTATTCATCTTAGACCTGCAATGTATCTCCTCTGTGCCAGTAGCTCTGGTAAAAACAGGTCAATCCATGAAGCAAAACCAAAAGCAATAACAAAAATAAATAAACAAAAGTGATGCTCAGAACTCTATGCATCCCCATGTCCTTCTGCAGTAAGTATGGCAGAAAGATGGGAAAAATGAGTAAAAGGTGTTGTGTCACATGATACTTACATTATTTTTAAAGACTTTCCGCCTATAGGCAGCATGGGATAGTAAAGACAGAATAAGCTTCAAGCCATGAAGTTCTGAGTTCAAATATTGCCTTTGAGTCCTGCTGTTATGTGAACTTGGGTAAGCAGCTTGCTTTACAAAATATAAAACTGGGGCCAGCTTTTGAGTGCTGTCAGAAAAGATGAAAAATAATTGGGAAATGTTTAAAAAAATAAATAAAAATATAATACAAAATAGATAATGAGTGTTTTTATAAATCAATATGCATCCCACTGGGATGCTTTAGTGGTCCCTGTTTCTAAGGGAGTTTGACACCACTGCTCTAGGCAACTCTCAGACTATAAGTTGCTGAGAAAGCACAAATTTAAAATGGTAAGGGGCTAGGGGCAGCTAGGTGGTACAGTGAATAGAGCACTGGCCCTGGAGTCAGGAGGACCCGAGTTCAAATCGAGCCTCAGACACTTAATACTTACTAGCCATGTGACGTTGGGCAAGTCTCTAAACCCCAAGTGCCCTCCAGAAAGCAAAAAAAAAAAAAAAAAAAAATGGTAGAGGGACTTAGCCATCAGATGTTCCTTACTCTAATGAAATCATAGGTTCTGTTCCTATCCCCAACCACTAAAGACTTCAACATAACAACTCAAACTCTTGTCCTTTTTAAAATCTAACAAATGAAAAATCTTACAAATGAAATATTTTGGTGAGTGCCATCCTGCTCACTAACCAGCTATTTGTATATTCCCTGATGCTACAAAAAGCACTTTGCAACCCATATTGTCAAAAAGGGAATCAGAAACATGATAATTCCTCCCTAAAATAAAAGGTAGTAAATCAATTTAAACCAAAGGGCACAGGAATCTTGTGTAGTATACAACACGCCTAAGAATTTTAGAGTGATTATTGATCGTTTGGAAGCATATGTGTTAGATCAGTAATCTATTAGATTTAATTTTGGAGTAGTGAAATATATTTTGAAAGATGATATTTATGATAAACTCTAAGATACATAAATAAACCAACTTAGATCTCCCACTACTTCCACAAATTGGCTATCATAAGCCGACTTAGAAAAAGGCTTTATCGTTGCTACTAATGCAATATGTAAAAATATGGATTTCACTCTGCTGCATATGCATTATGATATAGGTTATGAAGTCATATAAAAAAATGAAACAGTAAACATTTTGCTATCTGACTTAGCCAGAGAATAGGATTCGTTGGTTGGTAGTAAATTTATACACATGACTTACATGGATCTTAGATTTAAAAAAAAAAAAAAAAAAAGAATACAATAAATCACATGGAACTTTTCAATTTTTACTTACCATAATCTAATTTGTCTTTTCTCATTCTGAAGTTACTTTAGGATCTTACATTGTTCTGGTAATTTCAAAGAGCATCTGTCACAACTACTCTAAATGGGAAAAACCGTCAGTTAATAGAGCTAACTCATTAACTGAATCCTAAATAATGTAACAGATTTGTATTCCCCCATCTGCAGGTTATTCTGTATTGGGGAAAATATCTCCAGAGATTTGAAGAGTTCAAGAGATCTAAAATATTCCAGATACTACACATTAACTCTGTTATCTATGAATACAATATTGTTCGTGCTATTTAATCATGAAATCAAAAATTGGCATCTGACCTATTATCAATTTGTGAGCTAAATATCACAGTTTGAGGAGCTGACATATTGTTAGCTTCATGTGCCAGTATTTTCAAAACAGTCCCATTAATTAGTACAAGATATTTGTGACTCTTCCAAGTTTTTTTTTTTTGACTGCTTCAAAATAAAGTTACATATACCAAAATTCAATATTTAGGATCTTAGGCTTTCATTGATTGATACCCATCAGACCAATGTCACATAATGGGCACACAGTTACTTTCAGCAACTGATACTGGATCATTGTGACAAAGGAAAGATAAGGTATAGGAATACATGTAATCACCAACACTTGTAGAAATGAGGAGCAGCACCCTTGAATTTTTCTACTCTTATTTTTAATCAAAATATTAAATTACATTATCTATAGAATGCAAAAATGTTTTCTTTTATAAAAATTTTAAATTGTCTCATGACTCCCAGAGCATAATTTATATGTGGAAATGTATAGTCATTTTGACCTGTACAAGAAGAATGAAACTTCAGTCTAGAATAAAGAAGCAATTAATATGTCAAAGAAAGGATTTATAGAGGTAAAATGAAAGTCTTGAACAGATTAATATGCTTGTCACTTCTGACACTCTCATTTTGAGATATTCCTATAAAACAAACCACCCATGATAACCCAATAATAAATGTCAAAATAGAATACTATGAATATTTATAATTATTCCAATACCTCAAGAATAGACTATCTCTAATGTTGAAAATGTACAATATTTGTCTTATTAATATTGCACCTTCAACAAGGAAAAGCCCTTCGTAGTCATCTTTCCCCTCTACTTTCTAAAGCTTGGTTCGACAAATTGAAACTTTGACCTATATGAACCCCTTTCATGTGTCTTCTTCCTATAGATAATTTAGATCAATGATAGGCCTGGGTGAAAAGAAAGAATGTAGACAATTTAAGCATAACAAGAATAAATTAAAGAGAAAATTGGTTAATAATATGCTAGACAGTTTTTAGTTACCTGCATGATTTTCTCATGAAGATTCCTACTGTTAAAACAAGGGTAGCAGGTAGCAGGGGAAATAAGAAGAATTCAGTGACTGAAAATGATTTGGGGATAGTATTCAAATAGAGATGGTCTGGCTGTCTCCTGCTGGAGTTTAGAACCCTCAAAGTCACTGTGTCCAGGCAGATAATTCCCTACCTCCCAAGCGCCCAAGAGACTTGCTGTGGCTATCAGCACCATACGTCTGTTTTGGAGTGGACATCTAAAAACCTGATAAGAGTATTTGAAAAACTGGAGAAAATGGTTATGCCTATTTTTTAGCTTTTTCCCCCCTGCTGAGCTCCCTGTCTTCCTTTTGATAGTTTCTCCTCTCTCTGTATTATTTCCAATATGACTCAAATAAACTCGAAACCCCAAACAAATAAATCATCCTCATCGACAACAAAATCCAAATTTTGATTTTTCTTGGAAAGATATGAAGAGAACAACAAAATAAATCCCACCACCTGTCTGCTCCATTATTTTGAGTACCCATCAGTCTTTGCTCTTTAATTCCTAAGTGGTAAAACAGTACATGCTGATTATCTTTGCTCATCAGAATGGCATAGAGCACAACTAACCATGTAAATGTAGTGGGATTATGCTCTTCTTTGTTTCCTCAAGGAGAGATGATTATTTAAATAACTATGAAAGATTTTTATGGCTGTTTAACAACTCGATGAATTTCAAGACATTACAGCCCACCCCAAATCACCAAGAACACAAAAGAATACCCCAATCTGCCCTCTTGTCTCAATGTCTTCTCAAGGTAACCCAGGGGGAAGGGTAAGAGATTCAAACTGTACCTTTGTCTAAATTCAATAGCATTAGGAAAGTTGTAAGAAGAACACCTTTTCATACTCAATTACTTTGTCACCATGTCAATATAGTTTTGTAAAAAAGAGATATAACTTTATCTCCAAAGAACAATGTGGAATGCTACATTTAATACTGTATTACATTTTTTTAAAATCTAAAAATGATACAGGGGAGAAAACATTGACCTTCTAGTACTTGAAAATCCTGTATTGAAGTTTCAGTCCCTAGTCTTACTGAAATTTCTGATGTCAGGGCTGCTTCTATTGATTATTGGTAGTACACTGAGGGAAAATGCTGAAAAGGGGGAAAAAAGAAAAATCACGTCTTCTTTCTCAAAATTGGAACAAAGGATGGGGGAAAATTATGAAGGCATATATAACATTTGGCATACAGATAAATGTAAGAATTGTAAAAATTCTCTCATCCTGGCATTCATCATCTCCCCCATCTTTCCCCATCAACTGGTTCCTCCTATCATATCCAATTTTTTCTCCCTCATAAATACATAGCTACCTAATACAACTCCTCAGTCAGGCTATCCTCATTACTTTCACTGATATGCATTGAGAGAATTTCTATCACTTTAACCTCTATTACACATATGGATTCTTTGACCAGAAATGCCTTTTCCTTTCTCCCAAAAAATGTTATATTTCTTTCAAGGTTTAGCTCAAGAATCATCTCCCATTTGTCTAATACATCAAGATTGACAAGCTTATTAGACTGATAGATCAGAGTAATGTAATTGGATATCTAGATTTTGACAAAACACTATACAAAGCCTTTGGAATATTAATGTATACAAGGTAAGAAAATATCGACTAGTCAATAATAAAGTCAGGTTTACTAAAAAGTGGAGTCAATGTTGTCCCAGAGGGAGTCTTTTGGCTATGCCTCAGTATTCTGTCCTTTGTTAAGCTTTCTGAGCAATGATTTAGATGAAACCAAAGATTTATAAGAAAAACACTCTATCATCAGCATTTGGGAGACAAGATGACATGCAATCAGGGCATTATGCTGGGTAGACTGGACTCCTTCCCCAGTGAAATTGTTGAGGGTATGGAGGAAGGCATTAGGCAGAAGCAGCTAGAATGTCTGATGAGTCTGCTTAGTTCAATGTCTGCTACAAAAAAAAAAAAAGAAATTCTACCAACCGGTATTTATTTTTTATCAGCCTATCCATGATCAGAGTTTGCAAGGGTGGATTCTCCTTGTTCTTGATTGGTACATTTGCAGAAGTCTTCAATTTGTGTTGACTACTTCAGTATAAATCTAAACAAAACCTAACTAGTCCAGGACACTTAGATTCAGCCTGTAAAGTCTGTGGCAGAAATATTTGGCAGGATTTATCTCCTGAAGTGTTTCATCTCCCTAAGGGAGAGAACAGAGACTGGACCTGGGATTGTATTAGTATAGGGAAGGGAGTTTATTCTACCAAGGAAGATCAGTACCTTCTTCACAACTTTACTCTTAGAGACTTTCCTATAATGCTGAGGGGTTATGTAAATTTCACAAGGGACACAAAGCAATTATATTGCTCATATCTGGAGGAAGTATTAGAACCTAGGTGGTCTTATATCTGAGGCTAACTCTCTATTCCATATGGGAAGGGAGGAAGGGAATGCATATTTCTTAAGCACTTCCTAAGCCAGGCACTATGCAAAGCACTTTACAAAATCTTAATTCAACCTCATAACAACCTTTGGAGGTAGATATTATTATTCTCGTTTTATAGTTCAGGAAATGGAGGCAGAGAGAGATTAAGTGTCCAGGGTCACATAGCTAGAAAGTGTCTGAAGCTGAATTTAAACTTAGGTCTTCTTGTTTCCAGGTCCATTGTTCTATCCATTGAGTTACCTACATGTTAGATTGACTCTTCATCTCTCCAAATGAAAACTAATCTCGGAACCAAAATGGGGCTGAGACAGCAAGGGCATATACTTTGACTGTGGGAGTATTGTATATACAGGACTATTGAGAAACCCTCTAATGAGATCACATGAGTATAAGGCTCTATGTCTGTACCTTGAAAACTTGGACTGAATTGATGAACATGTATCACTTTATGGAAATAGGTTTTCTCCCTCTAACTCTAGTAGTCTTAAAAGGGGGATTCCTAGAATAAACAGAAAATTTAGCATCTTGACTTGGTCTACAATTTTGCGAACATTATTTTAAAAGTAAACGTCATGATTCAAAATATACACATAACTTTTATTCTAATTGTCTTGCTTCAGGAAATGTAAATGAAGTTTCATTATCTTTACTTTGACAAAAACTAAATTATTAAGGATGTAATTTTAGGTCTGTTGATGGGTGTGAATTTCATTGTCTTGGAGGTGTAAGAACTTTCTCAGGCCATGATATTTTAAAGAGTTGGTTACCTTAATCAACATAATAATTTAACTAATATTAGTCATGTTCCTCATAAAAGCAAGTGGTTTATTTACTTCAAACTATGCATATTAACCTAAACATAATTCAATCACCTTTAGTTTAAAAATATTATGTCCTCTTGTTCATTTCAAATAAATATCCATTGAATAATTCAACCATTCTCCAATGGTAGATTTCCCAAAACACTCTATTTTTAAAATTACCACTTTTCCTAGATGTTAATCTGAGGGGAGATACAAGATTATTCTTCTTGGAACATGTAGAACAAGTACTTTATTTATTTTGCATCCTCTTTAATTAAATAGAAGCAAATGTCTTTGGCCCTTTGTCTAAAGACAACCTCTACAAAGTATGGACAGAAATGAATGAAATTACTGCCCACGTTTATAAAAATTATCCAGGGATTTATGAAGCTCTTTCCTCATAGCCTTGTACGGTAGGTAGTACAAGTATTATTACATTCCTATACGGAAAATGAGGGCAAGAGAAGTTGAAACACTTATCCAGGGTCACATACCTAATAACTATGGTATACAGGACTCAAATTCAGTACCCTTATTTCCCAAACTCGTTCTCCACCCTAATCTATTGGTCTAACTGGAAGTAATGACAAACATTCATGATTTAGGGCCTCAATGTCCAGTTTTTAAACTGCAAATCAAACAGGTATAATGGAATACTTAAAATTTTGGGGGGATACAGAGAGATACTTGACATATACTTCTGTCATACTGGCAGCTACTACTTTGAGGTAGTTCACAATTTATTTCTTTCAAAGTTCTTTAATGTTTGAGATACATTTTGTTTGCTTATGCTTTTGGCTATGCCAATAATTTCTCTCACTTTCTCATTCATTTATTATTTTCTTGGTAAAGCTGCTTTTTTTTTTTTACCGTTGCTGTGATAAAGAGAAAGGCCTGTGCAAAAATCAAACTGGAACAGTAAATAAGTGTGTTCCTAGGGTCTGAGAATATATAACTTCCAACAGGCACATGTATCCTTTTAGTTTATGATCGTGTTTATTTAGAATAAAACAAACATATTTTCCTTTCAATTTATATGTTGTTGTTTTTTTTTCCTAAACTGCTACTAAGTTGTTAGGTCATAAATATATGTTATTTTTTTGGACCTAATTACTTAATAAAAGGACTGTTACATTTAAGACACTAAAGGTATTGTGAACTGAGAAATTTTGGCAACCTCTGATTTAGAGGTTAGTTTTATTTTCCCCATCAAAATTCCTTAGCTCAGCAAAGTCACTAAGGTATAGATTACCGTGTCAATAGGGCCTTTTCCTTCATGTTCAGTATTACATGACAATAAAAAAGTATCAAGAATTCAATGAAGAAAGACATTTCCATAATGTGAAAATACTCCCTTAAGCCCAGGGGGAAAATATTTCTCTTGCTTTCCATCTCAGACAAAGATATTTAATATTTCCTCCATCTCATGCTCAAAAACAGTCAAACAGTCATGGTACATCAATGTTCTCATGATCAATTCTCATTATCCCCCAGAACTCCAAGAAACAGAACATAGGGTGAAACCAGCATTTCCCACACTCAAAGTATTCTAAATTTCTGGTCTTAGAAATGCAATATAATAAAATTAGTTACCTCTGTGTGTGTGTGTGCATGTGTGTGCGTGAGTGCATGTGTATGTGTGTGTGTGTGTGTGTGTGTGTGTGTGTGTGTGTGTGTGTGCGTTCAATCATTTCAGTTGTATTGAATTCTTTGTGACCGCATTTGGGGTTTTCTTGGGAAAAATACTGAAAGGGTTTACCATTCCTTCTCTAGCTCATTTTACAGATGAGAAAACTGAGGCAAATAGGTGTAAGTGACTTGGCCAGTTTCACATAGCCTGTAGTAAGTGTCTGAAGCCACATTCGAATTCAGGTGTTCGTAACTCCAGGGGTTAGAGCCCGCTGCTCTAACCATTGTACTACCTTGCTGCCCCCTATAGGTTATTCATGCTGTTTCATACAGGTTAAGTTAATATTTTCTTGTTCTTTTGATCTCTAACACTGAGATATGTTAAGGAAAAGGGAGTGACCCAAATTATTCTGTTAACAGGAAGACTAGAATTTAAGAATGCGTTGAAGGACCGAGATGCACCAATTGAATCAGTGCATTTTTTAAAACCAAAAGTCAAAGTAAAATACATCTAACAAGAGTAAAACTTTTATTTCAAAGTAAAATTATAATATCTACTTTTAATTATTTGTATTCAAAGTACATTTTCACACCAAGGAGAAATTATAAAAATGACAGTAAAATTGTGAAATAGTATTTTTTAAAAATTCTTGCATCAACTGACACCATGTTCCTTCTAAAGAAATTATGCATTACTCTTGTTTTGATACTGTTCATCACTACATGTCTCATAGGTATTCTCTGTGCTTCAGACATAGGGTACAAATACTTACAGAGGAAATCTGCTGCAAAAAGAAACACAGATAGCTGACAACTGCACTACTCTACTGCAGGGCTGTCTTATAATTCATACAACACTGGTTCTTTTATTCCAGGAATTTTAGGAAGATAACTAAACATAATGATACTCTTTCTCCAGCCCCCTTCTAAGTCCTCACCACTCCTCCTCTGCTTAACTGTTTTGTATTTCAGGCTCTAGTAACTTAGAGGGGATCATGTTAATATTATGAGTGAGGGGGATGAAGAACATATGGAAGACATATCTGGCTAGTTATAGGAAGGACGTGTAAAAAAAAAAAAGGGAGGATCCCGGTAGAATGAATCTGATATTTTAAAAATTCCTACCCAGTCATGGAATGAAAAGAGATTTGAACTGAATTAGAATCCAAAGGAAAACAACTCATTTTCAAACCGTGACATTACTTTTGCTTGAGCTTTAGGAGGCAATAATAATCCATAATAACTGAGGCATAAAGAATATTGAAAGTATTTTTCCAGTCATCCATTGCCTAGGAACATGCTATGACTTTTCTAAAATTCAGAAGGAAAAAAAAAGAAAAAACCAATATACTCCATTCAAATATAGTAAAAGTGACGACAGATAAGTCTTGTTTGGGCAGTCAGATATTAACAACAGCAGCATCCAAATAAATTGAACTTCAAATAAACTGAAACACTTTAAAACACTTTCATTTTCTTTTTAATTTGTTGCTTAGGGTATTTGATCAGGCAGTATTTTTTTCTTATGTTTTGATATGAGTTCTCCCTATTTCACCCAGGCTGCAAGTACAGCAGCAAAGGATGGGCTTGATTACACTATTGGCATGCATAACTTATCCATAATTGCTTGCCTTCTCAGTGTGGGGGAGGGGTGGAGGAAGGGAGAGAAAAATGACTTTTTTTTTTACATATAACTGGGGGAAAATAAATAGTAAATAAAAAGAAATAAAAGTATTTAGAGATTACACTGGTGATAGGGGGAGAAACTTTGACCTGTTTCATTTCCAGTCTGGGCTGGTTTGCTCTCCTTTAGAGAGTCAATCCGGTGACTCCCAGGGGCTAATGACATTGTTCCTAGATTAGACAAGGACATCTTATTGACAACTCAGAACTCCTGAGCTCAAATGATTTACCAGTTTCAGCTTTCCCAATAGCAAGGATTACTGTACTTGTACGTACCCTCACATCTAGCCAAGTAGCATTTAAAAAATAAAGTTAACATTCATAAGAATCTTTGTGAAGTAGGAGTCAATGGCCTTATTCAAAATAGTATCAGTATTGCTTGAAAACCTTAACCTTTCCCTCTATCAGAAATTTTCAATGCTATAATTCATCATTAGAAAAATATCTATTGACCACCTACTTTCAGCAAAGCACTGTGCTATGGGCTTTGAGAGTATGAAACTGATAATCTAGAACAGTGGTTCTCAACCTTCCTATTGCCGTGACCCTTTAATACAGTTCCTCATGTTGTGGTGACCCCCAACCATAAAATTATTTTCGTTCTACTTCATATCTGTAATTTTGCCACTGTTATGAATCTATCTGATATGCAGGATGTATTTTTATTGTTACAAATTGAATATAACCCACAGGTTGAAAACCGCCGATCTAGAAGGTAATTAAAAAAAAAAAAGCTAAGTTTGTGTTGATCACTAAAATTAATGGCCCTAGATATGATTAACTTCATGGCAAACAGAACCATACAGATATTGAAATAATTAAATTGAATTAAGTGTCTCTAATGTGCAAGGTGGGGCAGGTAGGTGCTTGGAGCCAGGAAACCTGAGTTCAAATCTGACCTCAACCACTTACTAGCTTTGTGACCCTGGTCATTTACCCCTCTTTGCTTCAGTTCCTTATCTGTAAAATAAACTGGTAACCACTCCAGTATCTTACCCAAGAAAAGCCCAAATTGGCTCTTGAAGAGTTAGACTGGGACTGAAAAATGGATGAACAACAAAAAAATGTGCAAGGCAATATGGTGGGTACTGGGGATACAAAAATAAAAACAAAATATAACTTCTTTCTTCAAGGAAGCTTCATTCTACTAAGAATGCAATATATACAATAAAAGCCCATCCTGTCCACACATCCACAATGAAGGAAGAAGGAGGAAGGAGGAGGAAGAAAACCCTAACAACTAAAGGGTTATGGAAACTATCCTCTTAAAAAGAGGGGTACTTGAGCTGAGACTTGAAAGAGTTGGAAGATAGTTTATTTATGGGTCATGGCATGGAAGCTGGAAAGTCAAGTTTAAGAAGCAATAAAAAGAAGAGTTTGTTTGAAACTTAGAATGTGTATGAGGAAAATTTTGTGTAATGAGTCTAGCAAGATAGGTTGTAGTCATATTGGGAAGAATTTTAATTACCAGGTTAAGGGTTTGTAATTTATTCTCCAGACAAAAATCAGGCACTGAAAATTGCCATGCAAGGGATACAAAATGATTTTTTTTGTCCTTAAGGAAGAATATTTTATCAACTACAAGGAGAATAAATTAGTGATGGGAGAGTGTGGATGTATCAAAGAGTAATTGGGAAATTATTAAAATAGACAATTTCCAAGTCAAACTCTAAAGATGTGAACAGTCAGTCAACAAAAATTTTAAGGTGTTTTCTATGTGCTAGGCATGGTGTAACGGCAAGCAAAATAGCATTTTTTGCTATTTTTCTGTATTGAGTTTTAGCTAATCAAGCACCCTTGAGCCTTGCTTTTGATTGTATCAATAGTCTTTGATTAGAAAGAGTATACATTGTATTGTCCTTAATAGGCCTAAGGAAGTTTGAAGATCTTCCCTGACCCTTAATATGATGTATGGAAGCCCATGGAGAGAGGAGCTTGCAAAAAGGGTGGAACAGGAAAGCGCAGATAAGAGCATGAGCAGAGCTGGGAGCAGAAAGAACTAAGAGAGAGAATGTTTGTGATGTCTGTCACTGTCTGTTGACCTGTGTGACTTTCTCAGACAGAAGTCTGTCTGTTATTCTCAGGAGAACTGTTTATGACTAGCTTTACACATTGTTACACATAGTGCAGATGGAAGCTATCTAGAAAGGGGCAGGTACTACCAGATGAGGGTGGTGGGCAGTGCCGGGGTAGGGAGAACCAAGAAAGGTTTTCTCTTTCAAAAGAAGTGTTTTTAAGCTGAGTCCTGAAGGAAGAAGAAAGGAAAACTAGCATAGTTGGAGCATTCCACACAGGGAGGACAGGCAGGGTAGAAGCATGAAGATCGAAGAGAGAGTGTCCTATATGAGGAACAGTAAGTGGATAAGTGTATCATATCCACTTACTCAGTTACTGAGTTATTGGGTTATGGAGTTATTGGAGGGAGTCAAGTGTAAGGAAACTACAAAGCAGGAAGGATTTTTGTTTGAAAGTCAGTCAGCCAAACAAACATTTGTTAAGGGTCTATTATGACCCAGGAAATGTGCTAAACAATGGGGGTACAAAGAAAGGTGATGGATAATCCCTACTCTCAAACTGTTCACAATCCAAAGGAGAAGACCCAGGTAAAGAACGAGTACAAACAAGTTAAATTGCAAATAATCAATCGAAGAAGATCACTAAAAATGAGGGGGGGTGACTGTGTAAGGCTTCCCTTAGGAGGCGGCATTTTACTGAGGACTTCAAAGCAGCCAAGGAAACCAAAAGTGGGATGAGATGAAGAGGGAGAGAATTACAGGCACTAGGGACAGCCAGTGAAAATGCACGTTTGGGAGATGAAATGTTCCGTTTGAGGAATGGCAAAGGGGCAAGGGACACTGGATCACAGAGTAAACTGGAGGTGAGTAGGCTGCAAGAAGAAGAGAGGGAAGTAGGAAGCCATCCTTGAGTGCCAACTGGATGATTTCATATTTAATCCTAGAGGTGATAGGGAGACAATGGAATTTACTGAAAAGGAGAAACATCGTGGTCAGACAAGCACTTAAAGAAATATCACTATGGAGACACCTGAGGTTGGGAGACTAAGCTGCAGACCATTCAAGGGTCCAGGCCTTACAAAATGAAGGCCTGAAGCAGGGTAGTGTCAGAAGAATGAAGGAGCTACAAAATTAAGGTATGGTGAAGGTAAATATTGACAGGACTTGAAAAGAAATTGTCTGTGGGAGGTGTTAGAAAGAATTATGACAAGTATCAAATCATATACATTAGACTATACTACTTCCTAGAGGTAATAGCAAGCCACTGGGGTTTATTAAGTGAAAGTAATATGTTCAATCCTATGCCTTGGCAACATCACTTTGGTAAAAATGACTAATTGTTATTATTTGGTCATTTTCATTGTCTCCAACTCTTTGTGACCCCATCTGGGGTTTTCTTGGCAAAGATACTGGAATGGTTACAATTTTCTTCTCCTTCCAGCTCATTTTACAAATGAGGAAACTGAGGCAAAGAGAGTTAAGTGACTTGCCCAGGTCTACACAGCTAGTAAGTGTCTGGGGTCAGATTTGACCTCAGGAAAATGAGTCTTCCTGATTCTAGATCCAGAGTTCTAGTAATTATGCTACCTAAACGTCCCCAAAACACTAATACTACAAATTATATTTCTTTAGACACAGTATCACATTGGATAAACTACCTATGGTTAATTTGCCAAAGGATAATAGATGTAGCACTGGAAGGGACTTCAATCTAGGAAAGTCCATCTAGTCTACCCCATCATTTTACACATGAGGAAACTGAGGCTCAGGAAAATTAAGTGAATTTGTCTAACAATACATAAGGACTAAACAGCAGAGATGAATTTCAGTTCCTCTGATTCTAGTCAACACCCTTTCCACTATCCTACATATATTATTTCGTGTATGTGTGTGTGTGTGTGTGTGTGTGTGTGTATTCCATTATAAAGCCTCTTAAATGGACAAGAATAGAACAGAATGGAGAGACGATTGTGTATTACCATCTTTATGAGACACTACTGTCCTCACATTGCCTGATCCACTGGAGTAGATCCCTTTTGTAGTATATGATATATTTTCAAAGTGCTTCCACATCCGTGGCAAACACAGGTCAAATATTTTCATTCCTATTTTATCCAGAAGATAAGGGGAAAAGGGCCCAGAGATTTTCAATGGCTTCTAAGTTATTTAAGCGTCAGAGTCAGGACTAGAATCTGTCTCTCATCTCTTAATGCAATAATTTGTGATCCAGAAATCCAAAGAACAGATTTATTTTTAAAAGAAATTGCAAACACTGTGAAGCCTCACTGTAACTTGGTTTCTTTAGTTCAATCAAATTATAGTTGAAACAGTATTTTCAAAAGGTTTATGAGATCACTTGTTCAAGGTCCTCTTCCATGAGAGAGTGTAACTATCTAATATGGAATAAGAGTCATCAAGATGCCATACAATGTATGCCACAGTGAGGGTAAATCAAGTAAGGATTCAATTTCTAGTAACAAACAAAAAAAAAATAAAAATAGAAAAAGTTATATCTCATTTTTCTTTCTTCTAAATGAGTTGAAAATGTCATAAAAAGTCAATAAAATTCCAGTGGTTCTAATCAGTAAATCAAAACAAACACGAAATTCTACCTCACACCTAGTAAATTGGGGAAAAGGACAAAAGATAGGGATTGTCAAGGTTAGAGGGGTAGCTAAAAAATGAACAAACTAATGTATGATTAGTGGAGTTGTGGCTTGAATATCCATGCACTTTGACCTAAAAATTCCACTATTAAGTAAGAATATGTTCTCTGAAGGTCACTGACCAAAAAAAAAAAAAAAGACTTCATAGCACTTTTGTAGCTACAAAGAACTATAAACAAACAGACACCCATAAATTGGGGAATGGCTAAGCAAATTGTGTCATATGAATGTAATGGAATGTAAATATGCATTTAAAAATAGGAACATGACAAATACACAAAATGGAAGCAAGGAAAAACATGATTTAAGTAAAATGAAGTATGTAACCAAGATTAAGAGGGAAGTGGGAAATTGGGAAAGAATATTTACAACCAATGTCTCTGATAAAGGCTTCATTTCCAAAATTTACAGGGAATTAAGTAAAATTTATAAGAATACAAGTCATTCCCCAATTGATA
>CM053587.1:34924026-34973299 GCA_028646515.1 Pseudochirops corinnae
TGAACTAGGTAAATGATATGTTTGATTAAAGTAAGATTGTTAACCCATTTTGAGTTGCTTTCCTTTAGAAAAGCAGATCTAAGAACCTGTGCTAGTAGCCGCCCTAGGTATGCTAGGGTGCTTGCTGTTACAACAGGTCAAAAAAGAACTCTAACCCCAGTAAAGATGTCAATTTACATATTAGCTAATAGCTAAGTAATTATACCTCATGATTAACTCATATCTTTCATGGATTTCTTTCTGATACCAAACATATTTTATGCAAGTTTTTCATACTGTTTTCATAAACCAAAGACCAAGCTATTACACAAAATAAAAACAACTATTATCAACTTTGTTAATGGTTCTTTTCTGTGCACTTTTTAACCTTAAAGTTATTGTGTTGTTTTAAATTTTCATACTTTTTGTCTTAATCAGAGAAGTAATCCCCAGAAAAACAGCTCTGTTTTGCTATCATATGTTTTTGATATTAATATTCAGAATAAATACATTCAAATGACTTTTGAATTACTTTTAGCCTCTAAACTCCTTGAGAGAAAGGATCATGTCTTATTTAAGTTTTCTGTTTCCTACAGTGCTTTCTGCATTACTGTCAGCACTTAATAACTGTGTGTTCAATGATTTATGACTTTCATTTGACTAAGTATCTTTATCCAGAGGAATATCTTATGAAAACAGTTACCACTTGGTAATGTATGTATGTATATATGTATGCACACATGTGTATATATATGTATGTATGTATGTGTGTATGTATGTATATAACAAAACCAATCACTAGGCACCTCAATCATGGGTTGTTTTGACAGCCTTCCTCCTTCCCATTCGTCTGGTTAACCAAGTATTACTTGTCTTGCAAGGCTCAGTCACCTCAGTTCAATAATTTCAAGAAACTTTATTGAGTATCCATATAGTATCAGGACTATACTAGATGATGGGGACAAAAAGTCCAGTAAATCTTGGTCCCAAAGAGCAAAAATATACAAGTACTTCTGATCACATCTGTCCCCAGTGGTCTTTCCCTTCACTGAGTTCCTCCAGTCGATGTTTCTGTCACTCATTTAGTCATACCTTCATATAGTTCTTTTATTACTATTATTCAACACTTTCATGTTATCTTCCAAACAAGATGTTTGGAAGCCCTTTAGGATGAGCCTTGTACTTATGTATCTCAATCCTCTCCTCCTTTCCTATCTGCCTCCATGGTACAAAATAGTCTATTACAATGTGTATTTACTACCTACATATTTCAAAGAAACATAGATTTACAGCTGTCAGGGATCTTAGGAATCATGTAGGGCAAATACTTCACTTTATAGATTAGGAAGCTCAAGGCCACAGAGCTTGTTACAAGTACAGCATCACATAAATAGTAAGTAGCATAGTCAGAATTCAGATCCAGGTCCTCTGATTCCAACTTCAGTGATTTTTTTTACTACATGATGTTATAGCATTAATGACTGAATAACAATATTTTTCCCCTGTTAACATTAGTGTTTCATTATCATATGGAAACTCAGTGGATATACATAATAGAGAACACTCACCAAACCATACTATTCTTTTGTTTATATCCTCACTCTGAAAATCAAATATTGATTAATTGCAGAGAGATATTTTTCTTTATTTGCATTATTAGTAAGGAAAGTGTTAATAACTAAGCTTAGTTTGTGGAAAATGCAAAATGTGAGTTATTTAAATAGTTTCTTTTGGCTTCTTAGAAAAGTCTATAAGCATTTCTGATTAAAGTATCAGCAGAAATGATGATTTGTGAGTATTCTGGTTATTCCCTGATAAGTACAAGAATTTCCCATAGTTGTTTTAAGATGTTCCTATTCACATTGATTTGAATATCAGTATACAGCTGAAATGATAGGGACCAGACATCTTTTTCATGTTATTTAAGCACAGTACATAATACTGTACATAGCTGGTATAAGAATAGGAATAGGAGAGACTTTCTTATCTATTCTAGAGTCTTTATTGACCAACCTTGTTATTTAACAGATGAAGAAATTGATGTCAAATAAGTTAAAGTGTACACTGAAATTCATGAGGCTAATTGGTAGTACAACTTATGCTAGAATCTAGTCTTCCAGATGGATGCTATTTCTCCTATATCATATTGCTACAACATTTTTATTACTATTAGTGGATGAATTCCTTCATTAATCACTATACTAGGGTGGCTAGGTGGCACAGTGAATAGAGCACTGGCCCTGGAGTCAGGAGGACCTGAGTTCAAATCCAGCCTCAGAGCCTTGACACACTTACTAGCCGTGTGACTTTGGGCAAGTCACTTAACCCCAATTGCCCTCCAAAAAGCAAAAAAAAAAAAAAAATCACTATCCTACACAGTCCCAGTTGTCCACGCCCCCCATTTTGTTTATTTCTTTCATGGAATCCCTTTCTCATATTCAATCCATTGTAGTATAGCACACATCCTTTAGGCACATGACTAAATATTGGTATATTTTGACTCTTGAAGCATTTTTACCCCATTCCAATCTATCACCCAGACATCTATTTTATTTCTTCAATAATTTTCTTTTCCATTATGTCCTTTCTATTGCCCTGCTACCATCCTAATGGAGTCTCAGTGCTCTTCACTTGAATTATTTTAGTAGCCTGTTATGCACCCCCTGACTGCTATCACTCTTTCCTTTCATAAATCATTCAATGTCTCACCATTGGCTACTGAAAAAAGTAAAAATTCCTCAGCCCATAATTCAAGGTGCTCTACAATCTGCCTCAGAACTGCTTTACAAAGCTCATCTCATGCTATTCTCCTTCATAAACACTTTGTTCTGCTCACCATTCCCAGAGCTTAAAGAATGTCTCCTTTTGTTCCATGATGCCTTTGGCTAAAATGTCCTTCCCCACATCTCATCTATCTGGAGTCCATGAAGACCATGCTTACATTTCATTTCCTACATAAATACTTCCCTCATATCCCATCCCGACCTGGGAATTATGTCTAAATGAAAATTGACTTTTGAAAATTAAAAATAGGAAACCACCATTTTTATATTCGGTGAGCAAGACAAAAGCTTTTTTTTTTTTTAATAAGTGCTATGTTTAATATAAAGTTTTCTGTACTTCATGCTGTAGTGTTATTTTAATTGAAAGTATAAGACATTGTAATTGCATTTAGAGTAAAAAATCAAGTTTTAATGATCTCACTGGTCTTCATTTTACCTTAGTGAATATTTTAAAAGTAATTGAAAACTTGACCTAAACATGATTTCTTTTTTACAATATGTAAATATAATATGCTACAACCAGCTTAGGTGACATGAGAGAATTTCAATAGACATAATATAAATACTTATAACTTTTAGAGTTAAAATTATGTTTGAGAGGTAACCTTATGCACATGTATTCTAAGTAAGCTCTTCAACCCAAATCCCATTCCCATTGCTTAGTGGAGCCATCAGAGCTTGACTGCATGTCATCTTCAGAATTCTACAGATACTCCTCTACTGCCTTTAACTTGAGCCTCCATTGGTGTTCTTTCTTGGAAGGTTATCAGTTGAGAATCATTTAGTCAGTCAGACTTAAGAAACTTTTAGGAAGAGGGATATTTACTAAAGGGCACCTTAGTAAATAAGTAAATTAAGTAAATAAGACCAGTTAGTACAAAACTTCTTTCGAAAGGTCTGTGACATACTGTTAACTGTTCCTTCTTCCATTGAGCTCTAGCTCCATATACCCTCACTGTACTTCTCACCTCACCACAGCCAGACTATGCCTGTGGTCTTCAATACCCATCCAGTGACATGAAAGTAGACGGAACTTTGGATGTTTAGCCAAGACTGAGACTGAGGTAGTGGTAGAAATAGCTGTCTTCACTGGTCTGGAGAAATAGGATAGAATAAGGATTAGAGCATAGGAGTTACAGTGAAGATAATGATCAGCTCAGTAACAGGACAAATTTCTTTCATGATTAGTGTTGTCATTGGTGGGGCTGAAGAGAAAATAGAAAGCAGAGCCCAAGGAAAGATGGTAAGAAAAAAATGACCTCCCAGTCCCCAAGCCACTCCTCTCACTTGGCTACTCCTTCTACTCCTGTGGTTTCAAACTCAGATGGAAATGGGATTCACTAAGCCATGCATAAAGATCCCCATAGGCTGCATATTTACTGTTTTAAGATGTAATGTTAACTATATTTTCTTTTAATTTTATTTCATTAAATATATCCTAATCATATTTCATCTTGGATCAGGATATGCTGAGAATGTTCTGGGCTATGTGTTAGACAAATATTTATTTTACCCATCATTTCATTCCTATTCAATTCAGTCTCCACTGCCATTCTGCCAGAACTCATGCAATAGGCTACTCTAGTGATTGAAAACTGAAGGATTCTTCATTTTCAATTAATGAAAGTTCGGAGACGTGTAGAATGAATCTTTTTTTGAAATGCTTATATATTAGTTATCAAGGTTGAAACAGGTAAGAAAACTAGAAGTTCAAAATTTTATCCCCATGAATGTGTACTCTTATGTTTATAGAAAACTAGGTAACTGTTCACATCTATTTCTAGGCCTTACTTACTTGTCTAGTGTACTGCTATACAGTTTTCTCTCTTATGTTTACTATATGCTAGTATGATGATTACTGCTTCTTGGAATTATTTGCAATCTGGTTGTACTAAATCACCTTCTTTTTATTATATACTTTGATATTCTTGAATTTTAAGTTCGCCTAATGAATTTTTCTATTTAATCTACTTAAATTATTGATTGGAGAGAGGATTCTGCGAAGATAGCAGAATAGGACAGAAAATTTCAGGCTCTCCAAATTTCCTCCACAAAAAAAGACAAAACATCATCTCAAAGTGTACGTGGAGCGGAAGAAATAAATAAAACTTGGGATAAAGCAGTTGTTCCCCTGAACAACTTGAGACAACCCAAGAATAGAATTGATCTCCAGGGGTGGAGATTTGACTTGAGTGAAGTGTAGAGGAGAAGGAGCCAGCACAGATCTGGTGAGCACTGTAGGAGAGGAGTGGGGACTGTGCTGACTGTGGGCACTTACAGAAAAGCAAAGTCCCTTTTTTCAATTCTAGGGCACAGAGGACAGTCGAAATTTTCAGTCACCAGAGGAAGTACAGAGAACAAGCTTTGTGGGACAGCATGGTTGGGGGCCCTAGCTTTGCTATGGGTGGAGAAGAATGCACAAGGTTGGACTACCTGAAAGTTATGATAAAAAAGAATCTTGATACAATATTATAAGAAATTATTAAGGAAAATTCCCTTGAAGTTCTAGAACAAGAAGGTAAAACAAAAATAGAAGCTATCTATATGTGTGTGTGTATATATACATTTATATGTATATATATATATATATGTGTGTGTGTGTGTGTGTTTGTGTGTGTGTGTATACATATGTACTTATAGCTGCTTTTCTTGTGGTAGCCAGGAATTGGAAGTTGAAAGGATGCCCATCAACTGGGGATGGCTGAACAAGATGTGGTATATGAATGTAATGGAATTCTATTATTCCATAAGAAAATGATGAGCATGTGGACTTCAGAAAAACCTAGAGACTTGTATGAACTAATGCTAAGTGAAGCAAGCAGAACCAAGAGAACACTCTACACAATAACAACAGCACTGTGCAAAAGACTAACTTTGATAGGTTTAGCTCTTCTCAGAAACACAAGGATCTAAGACAGCTCCAAAAGACTCATAATGGAAAATGCTGTCCACATCCAGAAATAAGAACTAGAGAATCTGAATGCAGATTGAAACATTCTATTTGCTTTTTTTTTTTGTTTCCTTGTTTCTTCTTTCTTGTAGTGTCTCCTGTTGGTTCTAATTCTTCTTTATACCAGGACTAATGTGAAAATATGTTTAATATGAATGTATGCATATATATATGTATATACACACACACACAAACACACACTATATCAGACTGCATGCCATCTTGGGATCTTGGGGAGGGGGGCAGGTAAAAGAGGGAAAATGAAAATTCAGAACTCAAAATAGTATAGAAGTGAATGTTGAAAACTAAGAATAAATTAAAAAAAAGAATTCATCAGTCTGTTAGGTGTTCAAGTGAGAGAACCTGAATTCAAGCTCAATTTGAGCACAGTTCCATAGACATGGATAAAACTGGCTCCAGCCTAAGTTATTGAGCATTTGTGAATATATATTTCTGAATATCTCTGTTCTAACTTTTGTGACATGCATCTGAGAAAATGAGCATTCTTTAATTCCCAGGCTTAGTTGTGGGTCTTATAATAGCAAAATCCCATTTGGTGGTAAAATGAAGGATCCGCTTTTAGGTAAAAATTCTTGAGAATATATAGTAATGGACTTTCCTTTCCTCTGTAGTCTAAGGGAAGCCTTAAGCTTTTTCTACAAAACCTGAAGTATCAAGAAAAAATGTCTGCCCCAGGGAAAGCCACAGGGAATAATATCGCTAGGGTATACTCTCTGATTAGTAATAAAGAACTTCCTTTTGGTCCTATCAATGACATTGAGGTTCTTTACATTATTTCCACTGACTCATCCACCTAAAAACTTCAACTTCTGCAAGGAAAAATGACTACTAGGGAGGTCAATTATATGAGTAAGCCAAGTTTTCTGAACTATATTGAATGAGCCTTTTGCCTCAGACTTTTTTTTTTAACATCTGGCAGTGAAGCTTTCTTCTCATAGACAGTTTCATTTGTTTCTCTCCTAGTAGAAAGGTTAGTAATCCTTTACACACGAGGGTAAGCAGTGTTATTGTGAACAGATGCTAGAAAAACAATTTGAGGCTGAATAAACTCCGTAATAGATATCACATCTGTTAAACGTGTTTCATCGCTTCCTGATGACACTACCCGAGTGACAAATGATTCCAAGAAAAGTATGCATGACAAGGTAAAGAGTGTCTGGTGAGAGATAAATTTATTGTGGACGACCCGTTCCTTTTACTCATGTGTTCTGAAGAGCAGAAAGCACATTAAGAAGAGCTAAAAGGATTTTAAAATACCTCCTGTAGGAAGTCTTAAAAAGTATATTAAAGAATGGCATAGCTCTTTAGTCCATTGTCACTTTGAAGGGAGAAGATGAGTGCAACCCAACATTTATTAGGCTCCTACTGTCTGAGAAGAGTTATACTGAAAAATACAACATGGAATTATTCTCTACCAGTGCCTTAGTGATCATCTATCAGTCAGACAATTAAAATGGTATTTATTGAATATCTAAAATATGCCAAATACCATGTAAAGGAGCTTTGGGAATACAAAGAGATGAGTCCGCAAAATATGATTAAATTCAACAATCATTTATTAAGGGCCTTCTGACTGCAAGGAACCGAGTTAATGAATAACATTTTGGATAACAATACAAAGATGAAAAACAGTTATTGACCTCAAGGAGATTGTACTCTACTAGGAAATAAAGATGAAGGCCTAGAAAAGAGAGGGGAAAAATTAAACTTTTTTAGGAATATAAGTAGTACACAAAGAGGTTGAGGGAGACTCTGAAAGGAAAGATAAGTTCTTTTCAAGACATTTTTAAGGAAGAAGAATTCCCTTTAATCTTAGAGCTGACTCATGAAAAAGTGGGTGATATTTCATTTATTTGGTTACTCTAAATATAGAAATCAAGACTTCAAATTGTTCCATGAAAATGTTTTTATTTGGTTTGAAGGTCTGTACTTTGCTCCTTTTTTATGAGGTAGGTGGGGTTGATGCTAGCTGCTGCTGAGAAAAGGAAATTTGAAATACTAAATACAGGTGAGGCTGAGTGAGATGTTGCCTAGCAACTCTTAATGGGAAATATTTTAAACTCAGGATTATTCCTTCCTGGGAAGTTGGTGCTGTACCCAAAATTTCCAAATTTCTTCCCCTCCTTCTTCAACTTGGCTGGAGGTTAAGAATATGTTCTTTGCTTTCCAAGTTGCTTAATGTACTCATTTTTAAGTCTGTCTCCCAGTCAGACAGGAGTAGAATTATCTCTGAGATAGGTATGTGCTTCATAAAGTCACTTGGCAGATGCAAGGAGTAATTCGCAGCAAATCCTAAAGTACTGAGATGGCAGTTAAACTTTTGCTGTTTAGAATGAGTTAGTAACAGATGTACAAGAAGCCTAGAAATCACTTTCCCCCCATTCCCTGCAAAACCCTGGATAGGTCAGGAAATCACTGAGGAGAGTGTGTTCTAGGCATGGCGGGAAGGGTAGCAAGCACAAATACTCATTATGTAAGAGACATCAGAATCAGATTGGAGAAGCCTGAGAATTCCAGTCTGTCTGATAGGTGGGGAACGGTGAAATGAGACTAGAAGGAAAGGGCTTGGTAAGATTTTAGAAGGCCTTAAATGGAAGGAAGGAAGGAAACTAGTATTTACTAAATTCCTGCCATATCCGGCAGGGTGCTAAGTGCTTGCATACAAAGCATTTTATCCTCACAACAACCCTCAGATTGAAGTGTTATCAATGCCAGTTTAAGGACATGGTTTTTCATTCAAATCCCTTAAAAGTTAATTGATCATTTGTCTTCTCTGTCCAGAAAGCTGCCCTAATTACAGAGAATTTAAAAAACAAACAGATTTGATTTTGCAGAAATTCATCTGATTCTTCTCACTTCCTTCTGCATGAGTTCATTCAAGTCTCCCCAGGCTTCCTCTGAATCTGTTCTTTTCATCTTTGCTTAAAGTAATCTGCTTGTAAATGTTTGTTTCAACCCTCCAGCCCCCAAAGTACTCTAACATTACTCTACGCAGAAAATAAAAGTAGTTAATTTTTTAAAAGTTAACAAAAATGTAAAAAATATTACAAGTCAATGCCTTTCAATCTTTTTTCTTTCATTCCAAACTAAAGAAGCATATCTAAAATTTCTATAATACAAGAGGTGGGGGGGTGGAAGGTGAGAGGGAATGCCTACAGTCACTAAGGAAAAAAATACATTAAGAGAGACATTGTATTGGGACAGGGAGAAAATTTCTGTGTCTAAGAAAATATAGGCAAAAATAGAGTTAGAGGAGAGGAACCTACCTGTTTATGTGCCATATATTTAAATCATTTCCTTTATAGTTGTTGAATTAATCAAATAAAATTTTCAGTCAGAAAGAAACATATCTCAGCATTCAGTTTTTAGCGAAGAAAGAGTGCTAAAGATCACTGTAAAAATAAATTTATAGTCATTAAAGATCATGATCATCATTGATGGAGTTATCAGAAAGAGAGAGAGAAAGAAAGAGAGAGACAGAGAGACAGAGAGAAGAAGAAGAAGAAGAAGAAGAAGAAGAAGAAGAAGAAGAAGAAGAAGAAGAAGAAGAAGAAGAAGAAGAAGAAGAAGAAGAAGAAAAGAGAGAAAGAGAGAAAGTTTACTTTTTCTCTTCTCAGCACCTAGCAGAGTGTCACATACACGGTAGGAGCTTAATGCATGCTTATTGAATACAATACAACGCAATGGTAAGGAAAGTTAAAAACGATCAGCTTTTTGTTTCAAAGTTATCTCATATTATACAGAACATGTAAGCCAAGCTCACCTTTGGTCAAACATCTCGATTTCTGCATGTTTCATTTACATAACTTGTATTACATGAAAGGCGCATTCTTTGTGTACAAAATTAAAAAAAAAAAACAGTGACCTCATTTGCTTTGGTTTCTTGTGTCTGGAAAACATATGACACAAGAGAGATCACTTGGTTATCAATGATTGGATTCTTGGAGGCCAAATGAGAGCTCCTTTGGTTGACTTTCTTCTTCTTCATTCAATATATAACCAGGCTATTCATATAATAAATATATACTTGTATGGTATTCTGAATAATTTCCCTAAACAAAAGCAAACAAGCCCTTCCAAAGGTTAGCAGAAAGCTGCATTTTCTTTTTGAAGAGTTGCATTTTTTCCACAAACACTGGACCCAGAGAAGTAGTAGCCCTGAATGTGTCAACAAAGCCTCCCCCAACTGACATAATTTGTTGTTTGCACCCCAAGCTTGACTCCCTGTGTGGCCTTGGGAGTCAAGACAGGCACCAGTCAGTCTGTGCTAGGCTGAGAAACTGATTGTGCACTTGGGACCTGTGTAGATAAGCAGATCACCCTATTTTCATAGTCTAACGATCCCCAAGGGAAAAGAGTGCTGCTTTTACCATCTCCTTGCTTCTCCCTTTGGGGAGAAGTTTTAACCTTTTCCCATCTTTACTGCACTTTCTTCCCTCCCATGCCATGCCCTTTTAGGTGGAGATTTCTGGTTATCTTTTCCTTCCTTTGTCCTGCTGTTATAAAAATGCAAGCTGCTGTATGGATTGTGAATTCTTTGGTTCCACATGTATGTTCATTTCTTTTGGGATAAAGCTAGTTTTCGTGTAAGTTTCATGAAGCTGTGATTGCCTGTTGACAATACTTGCAGTTGTGAGATCTACATTCATGACTCCACTTACTAGTTTTATGACTAGGGCAAAGTGATGTACACTCTCTGATCCTCAGTTTTCTAATCTATTATGTAAGGGGAATGAATAATGATTGTAGTGTTTATTATGGTTAGGCTCAATGCAATGAGTAAAAAGCACTTTGTAAAACTATACAGTGCATATAAAAGTCTATTGTTGTTATGACCACTATTAATACACTCTAATAAAACACATCTTAAATGTATATTATAGGCAAGGCACCATGCTAGGTGCTTTGGGGAATGCAAAATTACACTGCTCTTGCCCTCCATAAACTTACACTCTACTAGGTAAGTTTAGACAGATACAAGAAAGAAAGGTGTATCTATGCTCTAGAGAAAATTGTGCTCCAGGGACAATTTTTGAAAAACAGATCACTTTGAGAGAAGATATTAGACAAAGCACTTTAGAAGATAGAGCACCTGAAAGAGGTCTTCCAGAAGGAAAAGCCAGATGAAAAGGAAAAGATAAGAGGTGTGAGAGTTCAGGAAAAGGTCGCAGAACAGTTGATACTTCAATATAGCTTGTGTTCAGTGGGCTTATGGGCAACATTAAATACTGATGGAAAGGCATGTCAGAGCCAGATTGTGAAGATTCTTAATTGCCAGAGTAACATGTCTGATGTCGTAATCAATATAAAGTCAATTAATTGCAAAAAAAATAAAGCATCAATGTAGGATTAGAGTTGGAGCTAGGAAGAGCCATAACAAGCACCTAGACCAACAAGTTCTTTTACAGACAAGGAACTGTAAGCCTATATAGGTTAAGTGGACTTCCCAGTTACACAATTAATAAAATAGATGAGATTTTAACCTAGGTCTCTGATTCCAGAGGGTTTTGTTTGTTGCTTTCAGTACTTAGCAAAGTGCCTGACCTATATAGTCGGTGTTCAATAAATGTTCACTGACTTGACTCATCAGTTTTCTTTCATCCATATCATGCTGCCTGTATGTAGGCTATGGATTTGGGTTCAATCTTTAAAATATTACAATGTTTAGAAAAAAAAATTTAATAGCAATGGTTGTACAGATTTACAAAATGTAAATCTGTAGCTTTAACTCAAGAATAGAGCCAAACCAAGAAGAACAAAAAATTCTCTGGATATCAGAAACAGCTTCCCAAAATCCTCTGCTCCCGTGGCATGCACTTGATTCCTTAGCTCTCTTTCAGAGAACTACAATTTTACATGCAATATAAAATGGGTAGTTATGATGATGCTGATATCAAACAGTTTGAAATTATATTTGCTGTCTTCTATTTTAGAAGACGGGAGAGAGAATAATGTATTTAAGGAATTTTTTCTATTTTTAAAAAAGTTGAAGTAAGCATTTAAAGATGCCTAAATTCACTTGAAGCTTTATCTGAAGAAAAAAAAAATCACTTAAAATATCTCATGGCTGAATAAATGCCAGGGGAATGAGGCAGTAAAATTTATCAGGTTTTACTTATTTTTCACTTGAAGATGTAAAAGATCTGTATCTTTATCCACAGAGGGAACATACTCCATAGAAGATTGCAACTCCTTTCTCATTTCTATAGAAAAGTCCTAGTCAGTGCTCTGAGGGACATAGAATAAATGATTTGCTGAGAGTTCTGTGTTTAGCAAGCATTAGGAGTAGCATCTGAACTCATGTCTTGATGCCTAGCTACCACCCCCCCTTCATTATGCCACTCATTCTTATTTTGTTATTGGTTTAAATTCTAAAACTGCTTTCTCATGAACAAAGGCCATCTAAATTATTTCATTTTTATAAAGAAAATTTTTTATCAACTGATTTCATAGTGAAATTATTTTTTCACAAAATAAATTTAATTCTGACCCATTCTAATCCTGTATAACTTTTATTCGGGCAGGCACTGTTAATATTTTAGGAAATGAGGCACTGGTGGTAAACTAATAATCACTATTTTAATATTAATAAATAGAACTTTATTTTATAACTTTTTCAATTTTCCCCCCCAAAGTGTACCAGACTACCATGAAATATTACAGAAGAACATTTTAATGGCAATACTTGTGTTTTTGCTTTGTTTTTACAATATCTCTTACCCATCATTTGTTTATCTCTCTCAGGTAATGAAGTATTAACAGAATTATTGAATCTCAAAGTAGGAAAGAAGCCCAGAGATCATCTAATTGAATTCATACCTGAATAGGAATCTGTTTCATGATTCCCTGAAAATGAATGTTTGATCTTTGATTGAAGATGTTCAGTTAAAAATAACATAATACTATCTAATTAAAGCTAATTAATTGTCCAAATTACTTAAATTTAACCTTTTAACTCCTAAGAAATAAGTTTATTTTTTCATCATTCAAGACTATCTTACACACTTCCCTGATTTTTGAAGCAAAACATATTGAACATACTATAATCTTTTAAAAAGAATGATTTTGTTAAAGACAGTCCAGTCTCAGATACTTCCTAGTAGTGTGACCCTGAATGAATCAGTTAACTTTAAATGCCTTAGCTCCCTCAAGTATAAAATGGGGATAATAATACCACCTTCTTCCCAGGGTTGTTTAAGGATGAAATGAGCCCTTTTTTATAAAGCATCTAGCCCAGTGCTTGGAATATAGTAGGCGCTTAATAAATGCTTGGTTTTATTTTTCTTCTATCTTATATGAAGCAGCACTAGACTGGGATTGGTAATTCTCATTCTTCATCTTTTCAGCAGTAAATTTTCAGTGTATTATCAGAGAGAAGGTATAGTTTTCCTTGTTATAATTTTCAGTCCTAGGAAGATAACTAGGTCAGGATTAACTAGCAAATCTGGGCAATAATTAATCAAAATTAACACATAATTCTAAATCAATAGGTTCTAGACCAAGAATCTTCCTATGCTTCCACTCTTGATAAAGTACCTACACTTAATGGCAGCTATCCATTTAAAAACGTTTTATGGTAACTTTAAAAAAATTACATCAATTAATTCCTGATATGCACCCCTTATTTCCAGTAAACTCTCCCTTGAAACAAATAAAGATAAAACCAATTGACAAAATAATCCCTTTTAAAAACAGAAGTTGTATTACAAATTTATAATCCCTCAACTCTCTATCAAGAAAGGGGAAAAGCTTCATTATCTGCTCTTTTGCACCAGTTGCATGTTCACTATAATTGATCTGAGTTCTACTGCATTTGACCATTATTTCCAATATTGTTAATCATTGTATATATTGTTCCCATGGCTTTTCTCTCTTCACTCAGCAACATTTCATACAACTCTTCCCATGAATTTTTCATGTAGGAAAAATAGTAAGGTTTATGCTCACCAGAACATGACACAAAAGTACAACTATTTTATTACTGGAATATATTCAAAATAAATGGTAGCATGTGAAATAAGGGTACAAATATATGGACCTGCCTCCTTTACTTAGTCCTACTGAGGTCCATCATATGGCAGTAAAGAAGATTTTAGCAATGACAGATTAACAGATATCCAGTAAATCTACCTACTAGAAATAATGGGATTAGGCCAAGATTGTGAATTAAAGACAGGGACTCACCTGAGCTCTCCCCCAAACCACTTCAAATACCTTTAGCTAATGACTCTAGAAAGACTCTAGAGCAGCAGAACCAACAAAAAGAGTTAAACAAATTTCTCCCCCAAGACAACTTGAAAGGTCAGGAAGAAAAGTGTGTTGCACCAGGGTGAGAGAGATGTGCAGTTCAGTGCGTACTGCACCAGTGCAGACACAGATTCAGCATACCTGGAGCAGGTTTTGGAGTGACTGAATCACTGGCAACAGTTGTGATATCTAGATCTCTCAGTCCACAGATGCCAAAAACAACTTAGTAGGTTAGCAGGAAAGGTCTGTCAGATGTGGGTGAGAATGGAGCACATTCTAGCATAAGCTGCACAAGCACAATTCCTGCCCCACCAAACCAGAAGCAGGCCTTGGGAGCCATTGATTCAACATCAGCAACAGCTCCTTCTGCAGTTCTCCTCCCACACATGGTAAGGGTGTTGAACAGCCAGTCAGAAGAAAATTAGAGGGGTCTCTTTGCTAGCACTGAGGCAGGACTCTGTTGCTTTGTCCGTACTTAGATCAGAGTTCCAGTCCTGGGTGGCAGTCCCAGGGCAAGGAGGAGTACTAGCATACCAGAGATTGTGGACATGGTGGAGCAGGGATCCTCCTCACAGTTTGAGGGCAAAACAGAGTGCTTGTGGTCACTTAAAAAACACACCAGGTCATGGTAAAAGTGCTCCAAAAAGCCAATGCTGAGAAGAATGCCTTTAAAAGCTGAATTAGCCAATTGAAAAAGGAGGAACAAAAGCTCCCGGAAGAAAATAATTTCTTAAAAATTAGAAGTGAGCAAATGGAAGCTAATGACTTCATGAGAAATCAAGAAACAATAAAAAAGAAAGAATGAACAAAATAGAAGACAATGACAAATATCTCATTAGAAAAACAACTGCCTGTGGGGGTGGGGGGACAAACCAGGAGAGATAATTTTAAAATTATTGGACTACTTGAAAGCCACAATAAAAAAAAATAGCTTACACATCATCTTTCAAGAAATTATCAAGGAAAATTGCTCTAACATTCTAGAATCAAGGGTAAAATAGAAACTGCAAGAATCCACCAATGACCTGTTGAATGAGATTCCAAAACAAAAACTCCTAGGAATATTATAGCCAAATTCTAGAGCTCCCAGGGGAAAGAGAAAGTATTAGAAGTGACCAGAAAGAACCATTTCAAGTAACATGAAGCCACAGTCAGGATAACCCAAGATGTGGCAGCTTCCACATTAAAGTATTAGAGGGGTTGGAATATGATATTCTGGAGAGAAAAAGAGCTAGGATTACAACCAAGAATCACCTATCAAATAAAATTGAGTATAATCCTTCAAGTGAAAAAATGGATATTCAATGAAATAGAGGAATTTCAAACATTCTTGATGAAAAGATCATCACTCAATAGAAGATTTGACTTTCAAATATATGAATCAAGAGAGGTATAAAACAGTAAACAGAAAAGGGAAATCATAAGGGACTTAGTAAGTTTAAACTGTTTATATTCCTACAGGACAAAATGATACTTATTATTCATAGGAATATTCTCATTATTAGCACAGTTAGAAGGAGTATATATATATATATATATGTGTGTATATATACATATACGCACACATACACACATACATACATACATACGTACATACACACACACAGAAGGCACAGGTATGAATGGAATATGAACAGATGATATAAAAAATTAAGGGGTGATAGAGGAATGTACTAGAAGAAAGGGAAAGGGTAAGATAGAATGGGGGGGGCAAATTATCTGACATAAAAGAGGAAAGAAAAAGCTTTTACAGTGGAAGGGAAGATGGGAAAAGGTGGGAGTTAGTGAATCTTACTCTAATCGTTTATGCTATGCTTTTAAGGGCATGCTGACCCCACAGAATGTCTAAAAGTTGGAATCTGCAAAGAAGACCCCTGTGAAATCATTCGTATTCATAAGATAGACATTTTTGCTTCTGATCTTTTGCTTACTTCCTGGTTAAGAACTGAGTCTTGATGATTAATGTTTCCTAAAGTCTTCACATAAATAACTCTAAGAGGAATAGGTGCCTGTCAGACATCCAGCTGGAAATATGTCAGTCTTTTCATGTTTCCTATCTCTAAATGTGTGCCAGTTAATAAACTAAAAATCTTCATTTTATCTGTAGGTAACTTATAGAAAAAATATTTCAATAAATGGACATATTCCAAAATTTATATTTTGGTTTTTTTTATTTACTTGTGTCTCCCTATCTCCCCCAGTCTGAAGGTACAGCAGTCACTCATTGGCCTGGCTCCATTGCTGCTCAAAAAGGCAGCTTTGACCTCATTCTATCATTGACATAAGACAAATCACATGTACTTCAGGAGTCTGGTTTACCTCTCTTCAACTTCCAGGGTTCATCATGCTGGTGCTGCAATTAGTGTAGGCACCCGACTGGCTTCAGCCTACTGTAGCTCAGAACTCCCAAACTCAAGTGATCCACCATCCTCAGCCTCCACAGGAGGAGTAACTATAACTATGCATTACAACTCCCAGCTAAATTTTATTATCTACTTTCAGCTTAGAAGTATCCATACCTTTGTTTATGAAATTCTTTCTTTCCCTAACAGTCAAAGCTGCTTAGAAAGCTAGATCTGTATAAAAGAAGGTAGATGGTATAAATCTATATTGAATAGGTTTTTAGTCTCTAAGACTTGTATTTAGGTAATGGTGACTAAGTTGTCATTGTTGTTTTTATTTCTGTTTTGAATATATTGACAGGAAATCATCTCTCATTAAAATGTATTATTCATCAACTTCATTATTTTTAAGGTGTCTACTTTAAGTAATTCACTTACAGAATTAATCAGTTTAGACTAGGGTGCAGAAGTGATAATTCAATTATGGAACAAAGAGATTATAAAAATATTTTGAAATCTTACCTGGTCCCAAGCAAAGATGGAGCCCTCAAAACACATGAATAAATATCCCATGGCAACGAGGCATACCCATATTACCACAGAGAAAACACGAAGCAGCTTCTTAAATACAGATTCAATGCAGACAAGAATAAAGATTGCGAAGAAAATGGCAAGGGCTGTTGGAACTGTTATTAAAAATGCCACATGATTTTCAACTTCCTAAGAAAAGAAAGAAAGAAGATCAATTTAAATACACTTGGATTCAAGAATGATTTATGTCGTTAAAATCCAATGATCAATAATCAATGTCAAAGCATATTGGAATAAAAACCATCCTTTCAAAGGTTAACTGGTTTGAATATTTGAAAATTAAGTGTAGTATGAAAGAAACATCTGAATAAATACTACAACATGAAATACTTTATAAAGTGCAAAAGCAAATATATTCTCTCTCTATAGACTGCATAATAGATAAAGAGAGTAATTTTGCTCAAAACAATACAAAGAAAGATAAAATTCAGGAAAATAGACTCTACCTAATCCATTCCAGGAGAATAGAATTGGATTTACATTACAGAAAAATATTCATACATATAGAAAATCACTGCTAGATACTGCATTTAAAAATATTTTAAGCTTCTTAACTAAGTTTAAAAGTAAAACTATGCTATTTTCTATAAAAAGTGATCAAGTTGATAAAAGAGAATAGAAATATGGCAGTTGGAAATAAAGCCATGAATTGAAGACAGAATAGATGCTGATTCATGTTGCTTTGTTACTTTTTTCCTTAACTTTGGGAATCCAGGGTGAATAATCATTTGCACATTTTTACTGGGGTTCCCTGCCATGCTCATTTTCTGTTTTCTTTTTTTTTGCCTACCAAATAGAGCAAAAATATTTTGGAAGTACTGGATGTCAAGTGATGAAAGTGGTGGGGAGGGGACCAACAAGTCAAAGATTATCATAAGCAAAGATCTAGACTGGAAAAACTGAGGACAAAGTTTAGAGGATGGAAAGAAGTTTGGCTATAGCATAAAGTCATTGTTGGGGAGAACTACCAAGTCAGCCTAGAAAATTGCAATGTAGCAATATTGTGGAGGGTTCTTAACTGGGAATATAGACAGTGGATTTTAATTGGTGGGTAATAGATAGTCACACAAGGATTTGAGTAGTGTGGTGATGTGATCAGGACTTCATACTTAGAAGAGCTTAAATACAATTATATTTTCCCCAAAATTTTGTCGGTAGTTCACTTTTTTTTTTTTTTTTTTTACTATTTTGATCACCTTTCCATATAATTATTCCAAATTTTTGTTCTTGTGCTATACTTAGAGCCTTGTAATAGGCTACTAGGTGGCACAACGGATAAAGTGGTAGGCCTGACGACTGGAGATTTAGTTTCAATTATAGCTTCTGAAAAAATCACTTAATATCTCTCTGCTTCAATTTCCTCTACAGAAAATGAGGATAATAATAGAATCTATAGGTGCTGTGAGAATCAAATGAGAATATATTTGTAAAGTATTTAGAAGAGTGCGTGACACATAGAAGGCACTTATAAACACCTGCTCACTTTCCTTCCTTTGAATCCATAAGACTTTTAAAATAATAAGAATATCAGACTGGTGAATTCAAATTCTGGTAATATTATAGGTGCATCAGGCAACATATTTTATTACTTTTCTAAATATGGTACCATTCACGTCAGTAGTAGCAGCAAATTCATTTTAGTGAAGGGAATCTTTAAGGCTTAAAATTAGGATACTTCTCACTCCATGCAGAACATTTGTTACTATCACCCTTACTTAATTTAATTATTTTGAAGTCTACCAGTGTATAGCACAGTGCATTGAACTTAATATTTGTTAAATGAATGTAGATCTTAGTCATTCTCCTACCTCTTAAGATCATAGGATTTTCATGCAGGAACCAGATTAATGTCATCTATTCTAGTATCATCATTTATAGAAAATGAAGTCCTAGAAAGGAAAATCACTAACTCCAAATATACACAGCAATTAATAGAGTTGCTTTCAAGCCAGGTTCTTTGATTTTGTATTTATTCAGTGTTCTCTTTCGTACAACACCCTGGTTCTGTTCCTTCCCCCTGCCTTTTATAATTGCTTAATGTGGAAGTTTTCCAAGGTTCCCTCCTTGCTCTCATCTTTGTCCAATTCATCTTCTTTATAATTTACAGAAAATATTATTCCTACATAGATCTGGTCAGGTTATCTGTTGCTAAAATTTTTTTCAGGTGTTTCCTATTGACTCCCAATTACCATTCAGACACCTCTACTTGACAATAAAGGCCCACCATAAACCCCAGGTTAACCTCCTCTGTACCCTAAGTGCTCCAACACTTTTGTCAAATTCCTACCATCCTCTAAAGCCTGTCAAACCCCATTTCTTTACACAATCATTTCGTATTCCGAAATCAGTAAGGAACTTCCTTCTCAGACAACTTTGTTGCTTCTTTTGTTTTTTGTAAACATATAATCCACTTACAGGGTAAACAGGTAGGTGACTCAGTAGATAGAGTTATACTTGGAGTCATGAAGACCCGAATTCGAATCTTGCCTTCCTAGTTGTATGATGCTGGGCAATTCACTTAACCTCTGTCTTCCTCAGTTTCCTAACCTCTAAAACAAGAGCAATAATAGTATTTGCCTCCAATGCCAGTTGTGAGGATCAGATGAAATAACATATTAAAGCACTTTGAAAAGCTTAAAGCACATACATATATATACACATACATATATATATGTTAGTCATTATTATTATCGCTATTATTAAGTGCCTTATGGATAGAGGTGTTAATATTTTGTTCCCCTAATTGACTAGGAACTCCTGATAGTGGAGACTGTTTTTGGCAAAACTTTGTAATTCTTTGTAATTCTCAAAGTGGGATTTTTAAAAGCATTTATTTCATCAAAAAGCCCACATTAGAATTCTTTCATAATTATAGTTCAAAAGGAAAATATGGTCTAGGTTAAAGACTGCTCCCCTTTCTTGGGGAGTTCCCAGTCCTTCAGTGCACCATTCCTTCAGAGTAACCAAGACTGACAAAGAAATGACCGTACCAAATAATGGAATCTTAGTGCTGAAAGAGACTTCAGCGCTTTTGTAGTTGAAGCCATGTCTGATTAAGAATGCCCTCTATACCATGGCTAACAAATGGGCACCCAGCCTTTTGGATGTTTTAAGACATCCAGTGAGGAGGCACCATGGTACAAGTGAAAGAGCTCAGGTCCCAGAGACAGAGGAACTGTATTCCATAGTAGTATTCCACACATAGTATGCACTTAGTATATGTTTCTTACGTCCCATTGTATATTGCATGATTGTTCTCCATACCCATAGCACTACAGAACTGCTAAATTCCTATTTATGTACTTGTTGGGTTTGAATCAAAGAGAAAGAAGCTCACCACCATTAGCGTGCTTTCGGTATCTTTACCCTAGACTTTGTTGCTCACGTTTTCTTTTCATCAAGACAAATGAGGATTTAATCATTGTTCACAGTGATCTCCATTTCCTTTTGTGATTTTACCAAGCAGATGATTTTATCAAACGATAAACTTACCAATTTAGATATTTAAGAGAGTTATGGTAAAGTCTATAGTCAAATATGGGGCAGTTAGGTGGCACATTTGATAGAGCGCCAGGCCTGGAATCAGGAAGATCTGAGTTCAAATCTGTCCTTAGGCACCAGCAGTGTGACCCTGGGCACATTAGTTAACCCTGTTTTCATCAGTTTCCTCATCTCTGAAATGAGTTGGAGAAGGAAATGACAATCTACTCTACTATATTTGCCAAGAAAACCTCAAACAGGGTCAGGAATTGTTGGATTTGATTGAAATGACTGAACAACATAGTCAACTATACATTAAGGAAAATCATTCTCTTCCTTCCATTATTCTCTCTTACTTTTTTTTTAAGTGGAGAAAATGGTCTCAAATGCCACTTCTGAGCAAATGATATGAAATACATGGTAAAGTTTTACTTCTGAAAACTAGAGAAACATTGAAAATCAGAGGAAACTCTTGCTTGTTAAAAGAAAACGATTCTGTAGAATTCTAGGAAACAGCCTGACAGAAGAGTAAGATCACTGTACTGAGAATAAGGAAAGCTGGATTTGAGGTCCAGCTTAGTTACTAACTCATTGTATGATCTTGGACAGACTCAACCCTCCTGGCTTCAGTGACCTCATCTGTAAAAAGAGGAGATAATTGAAGAGATTCCTTCTAGTTTTGAGATAATAGAAGATGAAAGTTGTTTGAAAAGTATATATAATTGAAGTAAAAATTTAAGAATTCGAACTACTTGAAAGCCCACAAGATGCCTTATGAGGTTCATTAGATCCTAAACTAAAGCTGGAAGTGATCTCAGAAGTCACCAAGGCCAACTCTTTCATTTCATAGATGAGGAAACTGAAGTCCATAGAGGTAAAATGACTTGCGTAAGGTCAAACACATAGTAAGCTGTAGGGTTGGGACCTGAATACCCAGTTCCTCTGTCTCTAGGACCTGAGCTCTTTCACTTGTACCATGGTGCCTCCTCACTGGATGTCTTAAAACATCCAAAAGGCTGGGTGCCCATTTGTTAGCCATGGTATAGAGGGCATTCTTAATCAGACATGGCTTCAACTACAAAAGCACTGAAGTCTCTTTCAGCACTAAGATTCCATTATTTGGTATGGTCATTTCTTTGTCAGTCTTGGTTACTCTGAAGGAATGGTGCACTGAAGGACTGGGAACTCCCCAAGAAAGGGGAGCAGTCTTTAACCTAGACCACATTTTCCTTTTGAACTATAATTATGAAAGAATTCTAATGTGGGCTTTTATGATGAAATAAATGCTTTTAAAAATCCCACAAAGGAAATACAGTTGAGTATTCATTGAGGAGTTCAAAGGGTTCTCTCTCAGCTAGTTTCACTCTCTGTGTCTCTGTCTCTCTGTCTCTGTCTCTCTGTGTCTCTGTCTCTGTCTCTCTCTGTCTCTCTGTCTCTCTGTCTCTCTCCCCTCAAGGCTTCTCAGACTCAATCAGTTCAATTATGAATTTTCTTAAAAGCAAGAGAATTAGCTGGGGACATTTCCTTAAACAAGGGAGGGCAAGATTCTGAATCTTCTTTCCCTTACAATTTAAAATGAAAAGTAAAAGAAAAAAAAACCATGCTAACAAAGAAGCATGATTTTTTTAAAAAAGTTTTCTCTCAAATAATGTTTAGTAACAATTATCTATTTTTAAATGTTAGGACAAAAATAGATAATTCTAAAATCAACAGACACTGAAATAGTTAAAACTTTTCAAGTCAAGGTAAATCACTTTTCAAAGACAATTTTTTTCTCATATTCCATAGAACGTGAGAAGGGTTAGTCTTTGAAAACACTGCACTCTGAAATAAATGTACTAAAAAGCATCAAAAACAATACAATTGCTAGCATGATGCCTCTAATGCATTGGTCTGTCTGGATAGCTCTTTTCAATTCAGAATTTAATTGTTTCCTTTCCAAATGCTTTTTCTGCTAATGTTGTATTCCTCCTAATTGCAAGGCTAATTAAAAGTTCACCATTTTCACTCATTGTCTGACAATCTCTTACTTTAGGTGGGAAGTCATTCTTTGTGACCTTTCCACTAAGCTATCCTTTTTACCTGCTCCTGCATCCTTAAACATATTCACTCTTGCATTTTCTTGTAAACAGTACGAGCCTCCATTTAGAAGGCATTGAACAGAGCATCAGTGCTATACAAAATGATCCTTTGTAGCAAAGATAGTTTAATGAATTGCCTTGATATAAACAAAAGGCTGCTCTCCAAAATTTTAGGAGACTGTCTCCTTTCATAGATCTCTTTGGTCCTCAGTTCTGCCTGTTCATTTTTGTGCTGTAACGGTAATTTGCCTTCAGTCTATTTGTGAGAGTTCAAAACTGGGCCACAAACATTTTATCAGCTTGTTCTAGCAGAATAAAACCCAAATAGCCTGTGGCTTCAGTTGAACTCTTTAAGGTTTTCTAATTTTTTTTTTGAAAGGAGTGTTATTTCAGCACATTTTCAAGCAAATGTTAAGATCCAAAGTTCCTCACAAATCTGAAGTTTAACAGCTCTCTGTATCATATGGTGATAGGCTTTGCTGACAGTAATTAGAACCTGCTAAATCTCTTTTTCAAAGTATATATAGCTATTTAGACTATAAATGGCTATTAAAATAAATATACAAGATCACACAATATAACCATTTTAGGGGGTCAACTCATCAACCAGTCAGCATGCATTCATTTACTGTATGCCAAGGGATGCTGGGTTATGGGAATTCAAATACTGAAGCATGTAGGTTCAAACACATATTCTTATTTTCAGCTTTTTAAGCCCTTCATAACTTGGCTACAATTTGTCCTTAACAATCTATACATTATTCCCCTTCATGCCCTCTTTTTTCCCTCCAAAACTGACTTACTTTCATGTGATATTTCATTATCTGTCTTTATATCATTAGACAGCTTGTCCACTATTCTTGGAATTTACTTTCATCTCACCTATGCTCCTTTCCTTAGCTGAATTCAAACATTAGGTTAAGTACAACCCCAAGAGCCTTTCCTCATCCACTCATGATAATGCTTCCTCTTTTCACCCTGCTGCCCTATGATATCTTTTATTTTTCTTGTATTTATCTTATGTAAAGGCTGGGGTCATTTGAATCAATCACCCTGTCCTATTTTCCCAAGATATTTTACCAGACAGGAAAATATCTCAAATAAACAAATCCATTTCAGACTCTGATTGTGTGAACAAGTCCTAGACATTTCAATTAAGTAGAGTAGGAAGTCTGTTTGGACTGAACAAGGAAGGGCCTTGGTCACCATATAGATCTTGTACAAAATGGTGGGTGTGTGTGTGTGTGTGTGTGTGTGTGTGTTGGGTAGAAGAAGGAAGTACCTCAGCCTCAGTGTCCCCTAGCCCCTGAACAGGAGAGGATCTTCTGAACTTTGGAAGACCAGAAGATTTTGACTTGTTCATTGGTATCCATGAGACAGGGGCAGGTGGTGGCTACGTTTGCATTGTTGGAAAGGACAGACTGCCATAAGAAAAGCAGAGTAAGGTCTCCATAAGTAGTTTAGGAAAAAAGCTACCTAATACCCAAGGCGAACTTTGTAAGTATCCCAGAACAAGCAGAAAAAAAATTTCCAGGAACGAGAGATGTATTACCCCATTGCCACATATTCTTTCTTAGTGTTAAACCATTTCACATGGATTTATTCTCTCTCTCATACTATATGCATGTTAATACATTATACATGCTAACATACAAATTTTAATATATACACATTAATGGAATATCTGGACTAGGATACACACACATATATAGGTGTGTATATATACATATGTCTACATGTGTGTGTCTGTGCATGTATACATATTTGTTTATTTGTTTATTTCTGTAGTCTCATTATTCTTCTTCTGTAACTATAAGGTCTTTAGCCTCTCTGCCTCAATTTTCTCAAAATAATTTATATAAAATATATTGATGTAACATATCTATATATAATATCAGTGGGAGAGTGTGTCATGAACTTGGAAGTAGAAGTAGTGCCACTTATTCTAACTATAATATCTTACATTTATGTTAGGTTTGTGTGACTAATATCAACCCATAATGATGTCAGTAAGAATATTGATAGAGGTTCTTAGAAAAGCAAGTCCTGAATGCTTCAGTTTTGTCCCCAGGGTCCTGGGGTGGAGGTGCAGCAGACATTCTCGGCCTGTCAATGTAAGTAGGGGCTGGGCAATTAGCTCAAATATTAATATCTACTATATGGGTATGTTATTTCCCCCAATAGAATATAAGCTCCTTGATGGTAGGGACTGTTTCATTACTGGTTTTGTATCCCTAGAACCTAGAAGAATTCTGGCCCATAGTAGGTACTTTATAAATTCTTGTGGATTGACTGACTTTCTGTTCTATACCTTCTTTATCCACATGGAATCTTATTCTTGTTTATCTTTTTATCCTGATTTATAGTTGTACATCATCCATCCGCCTGTCCATCTATCTGTCTGTCTATCATCTATCCATCTATCATCTATCTATCTATCCATCTGCCTGTCTATCTATCTATCATCTATCTATTCATCTATCTTTCTACCTATTTGTCTGTCTGTCTGTCTGTCTATCTATCTAAATATATAAAATCTAACAAAGCCAGTTGGTGCAATGAGTAGAGTTCTGGGACTGAAGTCAGGAAGGCCTGAGATCAAATCCAACCTAAGATGCTTGCTAGCTGTGTGACCCTAGGAAAGTCCCTAAACCATTATCTGCATGAATTTTCTCAAGGGAATGGAGATGACAGTACATTAACCTCACAGGGTTGATGCAAGAATCAAATAAAACAATACTGGTGAAGAGCTTACTATAAAGCACATAGAAAGTGCTTTATAAATGCTTATTCCCTTCCTTACCCTTCGCTGTCTTAATACCACCTAAAACCTAAATTACGACATGATTATTTTATTTCACAGTTAATGGACTACCTGAATAGTAATATGTATCTATTATTAAATGTACATACATACATGTACCATTTATTAAAATAAATAATTTCTCAAGTCCTTTTATTCTTGGTCAATTACTACAAAAGGCATTCCAGTGGACTTCAAGGAATTTGCAATCTAATTTCAAACTGAATCAACCCATACTGTGAAGAGTTCACCATGGTTTTGTTAAGGATAGAAAATTTCTGCTCACGCTATCCTTTCCTTGCCATGTCAGGATTCTTGTTGTTATTCAGTTGTTTCAATCATGTCTAACTCTTCATTACCCTATATGGGATTTTTCTTGGAAGAGATAATGGAGCGGTTTACCATTTCCTTCTCCAAATCATTTTACAGATGAGGAAACTGAGGCAAACAGGGTTAAGAGACTTGCCCAGGATCATACAGTTAGTAAATGTCTGAGGTCAGATTTGAACTCATGAAGATTAGTCTTCCTGACTCCAGGCCTGGCCTCTATCCATTGTAATACCTATTTGCTACTTGGAACTAAACTATTGTGTTACCTACAATTTTTGGTTTGTCTTTTGTTGCTGTTTTTGCCATTTTGGTCCAACTCCAAAACTGCGAGTAGACAGGCACCTAGGGTTTACAAATGAGATGGTATAAAGAAGGCCATTTCTCAAAATGACTTTTTATAGATAGACATATTTTTGATGATAAGAAATTCACCTTCATGTTCATTTAGAAGTAAGTCTTATCATTTTGGGTAGGTACAGTGAAGGCTTAAAGGTTCAGTTAGATTAGTAAGACCAGGGCAAAGGAGGGACATGTTGAAGTTTTCATACTTTGCCTAATTGTTTTATCTGTGTGCTCTACTTGCTTCCTAACAAATAGTCCTTGTAGTAGGATGGCAGGAATAAAAAGAAGGCACTTTTATTCCTGAAAACTGGTATGGTACTAGACCATATCTCACTCTATTTCAAGCACTGGTAATCAAAAAAAATTTTAAGTAAAATAGACAAATTCAGTTAGTGTAGTCTAATTTTATTTTTTACAATGCCTCGCTTTAATTTCTATCCAATGATCAATCAACTCTCTAAGATTCAATTTAACAAATATTTTATTATATGTCTACTATCAGCCTGGGAACTGTAATAAGCACTTAGAAAGACTTTAAAAAATGCATGATAGTACACAAACAAAATTCATGTCTTAGATGACTCATGAGGAGGATTAAAATGTCCAAAAGCCACAAAATATATTTGTACAATCATAGATGATCATATGGAATATGTGAAAAAACTAAAGTCTCACTTTTCTTTCCCCCTCCCTTTCTTTCAATTCCATTCACACCCCCCTTTTTCTCTGCTTTTCATTCTCTTTCCCTTATGACTGTTTTCCTGACTTCTCAGTTTCTTTGTAATCCTCTTATCCATCTGTCCCTCTTTCCCTTTGGCCTCCTTTCTCAAAGCTTTCTCCCAAGGACTTTTCTGACTCTATAAGAATGATGACTATTTTTGTATTTTCAATAATTCCTTTTCTCCTTTGTTGCTTACCTCAAATAATTTTGAAGGTCTTCCTGGAATTGTAACAATCAATCTTTCTCTGTGACCTATATTTTGTTTCTGAAATGTTGTTTTCTACACTCCAATCACAGTTAGTTGTGACCCTGAGTTGTCAACAGCATGAAGAATGACAGAAATGAACACTCACTGTTTTTGAAGAAACAACCTGTTTCCAGACACTTGAAATAGACAGTAAAAGTTTTGCCACAATTTGTTCATCATACAGCCCTCTGCATATTTCAATCTACTTTAATTATCATTTTTGATCATCAAAAATAACTGCTTATACCTATCTACTGTACTAGATATTATTTTTAGTATAGTGTAGTATGTATTTTTAGCTTTTAGCATAGCTTTTGTAAATATATCACAGTCTTCTACTAGTCTGTAAGCTCTGCAAGTCAAGACCATGTCTTAGCTAAAGTTCCTATCTCTGGCTACTATAGGACAAAAGACTCTGCAGACAAAACCTACATACTGCTCTCTGGCTTCTGATTCCCTTTGTAGTGCTGAACTTTTAGAATGTTCCACACAGGTCAGGCTTGATAAATGTTCACTGCTAAATTAAATGAAATTGATGGCCCAGCCTCTTTGCTACATAGTATGTTACTTCATTCTAACAGCTAGGACATTGTTTCAGTTGTGTTCTATACAGTCACATTCAGGTTTTCAATAAGTCAATGAGGAGTGAGGCTTAAAATTCAACCCTATATTATCTTCTAATTGACCTCTCAGCCACACTGCTACTCTTTAAATAAGAATTTATCTGCATTTGCTTCTCTGGCGGGATGATTTCTGCCGTTACTGCACAGCCCAAACTGTTCATTTTGTTCTAATAATCTTTTTAGTCTATCATTTTCTACTTCATTTGTAATATCTACAGCTCATTGATAGCTTGGAATATTTCATTTTTTCCTTTTATTGATTTAGTTTTGTTGATGGTACATTAATGTTAATGATACATACAAAAAAACAAACAAACATATTCCTTTGGGGCAAGAACATAGGAATGAAACACAGGACCTCTGAGCTCCAATTCACACTAAAGTTAACTCTGTCAGTAACATGCAAACAACTAACTGGCTGATGACAAACAAGTCTGTAGTTTTCTCTCTAGTTCTTTATAAGCAAGTACCCATGTTACAATGAGCACTGATTTGTCATCTCCCTCAAGGAGCCAAAGAAGAGGACAAAGATCTGGTCTATAAATGGTCAAGATGATGGGAAAGCAATGTAAAAAAGGGACTTCTATGGATCAGTGCAGTAGTTTAGTCTGTAATTTAGTGGATTCCCCCCCCCCACTTTATTAAATGTATTAAGTGAACATTAAGAGCTTTTTTTTTTGTATTAGTCATCTGCATGACTTTAAAGGAAATGCTATATATGCCCTACTTGTTTAAAGGGAATTCTGGATCTGTGACTGAACATTTCTTGTTAAAGTTTTCATGTTTGTTAAAGATGACAATTTTAGGTCAATGAAATAAATTGAAGAAAGTCAATAAAAAACCAACAATCATATAACAGGCAGAATTTTAAAATGATGGAATTGCTAAAATAAGGAACAAACAGCATGTGTCCCCTTAAACTTTCTATTTGCAAAAAGTTGAGGCAATCTTGGCCTATGAGACTACTTCTGCATCATTTTTTACCCCGTGTTTGTTGGTCAGTTGGTTGGTCTGTGAAATTTGCTCCATCTTCTCATCATGAAACTACCACAGACCTTAGGAAATAGTAGGAAAAATTCTATCTATCAGTAGACAATCTCCCCCTCCTCCCTCCTTCCTTCTGTTTCTCTTCATCCCCCAAATCTTTGACAGAATGTGAGTTAGGGTTGGGGTAGAAAGACCTAGGTAAGAGGAAGGTGCCACCTACTGCATTTAGTAATGGTGACAAAATTCGTCTCTGTTGGAACCCCTAAGATCCCCTTTATAAAGGTGAATGTAAGAGCTCTAAGGAGAAGTCTTGACTAGTCTCACTCTGGCTCCTAACTTTCTTCCTGGCTCTATGCATGCAGAATCAGGATTGTCATGAAATTAACATCAGGAAAAGGCACCCCTAGTGACTCCTTGAAACTCAGCTAAACAAGTACACAGAACGCATCTCCCGCTCATCTAAGATCTCCTTGAAGTCATATGAAGTTAAGCCAAAGCAACAAGAAAGTTTGAAAAGATTTTTTATTTTTTGGTAGTACCAAGCCAGTAGAACAATCTCCCTGAACACTGCCCTGTTCTCATTCTGCCTGCTGTGATTTGATTATGTTCTTATTTAGTCAAGATAGTATTGCCAGCAAAATGTTGTAGTGAAAGTAGAAGACAGGTATATTCTGAAAAAAATTCTCTCTTAAATCCAACATTACCAATTGTTTGACTTTTCAATTCTAAACTAAGGAACTGCGGATAAACTCTTTAACTTATTTTTAGACAGTTTGTATAAAATTATCTTACAGTAATAGATTTGAGGAATACTAGGGTCAATATGCGCCTTATTAAACTAAAATAGAATCAGAAATTCTTATATAAACAGTCAATATTTGATTTTCAGAGAGTAATTGCCCATTTTGTGAATCACCCCAGCATATTGTTTTTCTACCTTGCGTACCTTCTTATCAGTTCCCTAATGGTTGGCACTGACTTCAAATGATATGCAGTATTCCTCTCTAGAAGAAACAAACTCCAGTCAATTAATTTTACTTCTTCTTAACAGTTTGGGAAGACTTTTGGGTGGGGAGAAAATGTAAAACAATGGATGTCTTCTCAATTTTAGCTAGCCATAACATCTTTAGTCTGACCTGAGTTCAAATCCGGCCTTAGAAACTTACTAGTTATGTGATGCTGTGAAAGTCTTTTAGCATCCATCTGCCCGAGTTTTCTCAACTAATAACAGCACCGAGCTCCCAGAGCTGTTGCGAGGATCAAATGAGATAATACGTGCAAAGTACTTAGCACAGTATCTGGCATATAGTAGGTGCTTAATAAATGTTCATTTCCTTTTCTTGTCTTCATTAAAACCCTACACTTCTTTATAGTATGCCCTTTTGTTTGTCTGGGTCCTTGGACACTGTCAGGGAAGTATAAGCTCTTGTAGGTTCTGAACTGGAAAAGTTTTGCACGAGAACTTAGTGAACTGGACTCTGCCGACCATACAAAATGATTTGTCACCAAGAGGCTAACCATTAAAAGATTATTTTTTGGCCTCAGAAACTCATGAAACCACCTTTCTAAGATTTGGAGGGATTGTACTGTGTCAATGGAGGGAGTAAATTCTCACATAGGTGAAATTAAAAATATTTTTGAGAATCAGAATGATCTTGTTTCATTGGAAAACTGAAGATTTGTTTTATTAAACAGTTATACTTGGTCTAGACCAGAGGGGCAACATGGAATACATAGTGAAATCTTGAAGCCCAGAAAAGCCAGGTTCAAATCCTACCTCTGACTCGTACTGGCACTATGTCCAGGAAAGTCATTTAACTTCTAGGGCCCTAGGCATCAAAGACTTTAAGCTGCAGGACAGTTTCCAAACTGCATTGGTGCAGAGGGTTTCTTCACCTAATAATAACTAGTTATTATTAATTATTATTAATAAGTTAGTTACTTATTCCAAAAAAATCATAAATGTTTATAGCATAAACAGCAAAACAATTCTATTTTCTATTCTCTACACTCTTAAAATTAATCAAATAACTATCCTTTTGTAGCCCAAATCACAGCATCATGCAGCTTTATGAATAGCTTCCTCTCCAGTAAAATTGATTGGTGCTAGTAATTTAAGAGGAAAAAAAAAATCTCACAATCAATTAATAATTAGTGGATGATTATCTACCATGTTTCTGAAACTGTGCTATTTAGTACTGAAGATACAAGAGAGTATTAGATGGAGCATTTGCTCTCAAGGATGCTTATAATCTAGGTAAGAAGCAAGAATGACACATAAAACTATACAGTTATTTTCAGACATAATATAATTATGAACACTGCAATATCTAGTATTTCTGGTCCTTAGGGCAAACAGAGATGAATAAGAGATTAAGGAAAACAGGGATATTTCAGAGGGACATCAAATTTTAGAATACAAGGCCCCAAGAAAGAATAGGGATACATCCGAGTATGGTGAGTTGGAGAGGAAAAAGATATTCCAGAAGACCCTGCAATATTCACTTATAGCAAAGGCTCACCTGCGTTTACTGCCCTAGAACAGGTTCAGTTTGTTTAGGAATTCAACTGAATACAACTCCCAGGATTAGGGAGACCATTTGATAGTGTACTTTAAACTACTTATTCTTCTTAACTAGGTACTAAGCTCAGTTGTTTCTGCTGAACACATATAAACAAACATACATACATACATACACACATACACACACACACTGGATGGGTGTTTTTTACATTAAAATATACCTCATAGTTGATATATACATATGTGTATGTATCACATGAAAAGAAGCATGGTGGAAATACAATGGTTAGTGTCAAATGACTTATGTTCAAATCTAAACTCTGTCCTCTTTCTATCTGTGATGCTGGGAAATTCTCTAAATTCTCTGGACTTCAGTTTCCTGACATAAAATAATTGAGTTATATTAGCTGACCTCTAAATTCCTCCGAAGTGCTCAATTTATTAGATAGCGATTGACAATGCTGTAGGAATTTATACAAAAGGCAAAACAATGCGTTAAAGTGTTTTGTAGACTTTTCAGGACTAGGGAGCTGAGTTTGTCTTTGGAAATATGGGAAGGATTTGGACTTGCAGAGAATTGAGTAAGGAGGAAATCTGGAATGAAAGCAATATGAATGGAAAAATAATGCCTTTAGGATCCATTCTGTAAAACTACTTTATTCATATCATTTGACAAATATTCATTAAGTGAATTTCTACATGCAGCAGCATACTATTGTAGACATTAGAAGTTATAAAGATAAAGCAGAATTAATCACTGCCCTCAAAATGCTTAGGGTGATTGTATGATATTGTTACTTTGGCACTGCAGTAACTGAATCTCCAATTTGGTGGCGCAACACAGACCCATGAATTTCCCTTTAAAATGATTAGTTTCATTATAAAAGGGAAAGCATGTTAACTTCCAGCCTGGGATTTCCTGTCACTAATAATTATTGATGAAACCACATCAATGTCATGGACACAGTCATGTTAAAAGTAAAATGGGGCACATTTTTCCCCTGCAGTACTATTAACTTAACATTAAGCTAAGGTGAATGTTGCATTATTTAAAGAGAATTACAGAGTTTCACTTAGGGACTATTTGGAGATCTTACTGGAATGCACATAATGTTGAAGATAATCTTCCTAAAACACAAAGGTAAGTTGATAACTGGTATAGCTTTCAGACTTCGGAAAATACTTACCTTATTTTTGAAAATACACAAACATGCATATACACACACACAACCTCACATATGAACACCCCCTCACAATATACAAAATGAAAAAATGAATTATGTCAGTGCAAACAATCAGCTTTGAGATATATTTTAATGTAACAAAAGTTCAATCTAGAAATTTCAAAAAAAAATAGATGAGGAAGGCATGAAATTAATGCAAACAATTATGAACCTATTTATGTCCCAATGGTATATAACAAAGGTATTTCTAAAACAATATTATTTAAACCACAAAGTGCTTCTCTGCCCTACTCTCCTAAGTCTTCAAGAAGCAACAAACTATAGACATTTCAGCTTTCCTTCTTCGTTGTGTAGCCCATAGGAGAATTCCATCAATAGCTATCCCAGGAAAGTCCAAGCAGGTTCAGCTAGTTCATAGGAACTTGTGGATAACTGTTATTCAAGGACCGGCCTGGCCAAATAATCACCAGACAATTAGCTTGCCAGAAAACAAAATTGATTTTTCAGTCAGTCATTAAGATTATATGATGAGACACAATAGAGTTATAAATTGTGTCAAGGGAAGGAATATTCAATTAGATGAAAAAGGATAGTTGAAGTATTCAGGCAAGAGAATGAATGAGACACATCTGTTTTTCCAAAAATTATATAAAATATGTCACAAAAGTATCCATAACAATCATAATCCTATCCCCTGTGCCTGCCCACTGAAACTTCTGAGAATATGCACCTATACCTCCAAACCTCAACAATAGTGAGGGTAGAGTAACTGTACACAGAACTCTTTTCAATAAGGGACTTTTTGTGCATACTACCCCAATCTCTCCTTCTGTCTCTCCCTTTCCTCTCCCATCCTGTATCTGGAAAACAAAATTTCTATTTCCTCATTCTGACAATAGCACATCTGAAAGAAAATCTACCTGTTTGTTACAGAAAGAACATGTCAGCTCCTTTAAGGGTTTGGTTGTTGGGAGTTACTGATACTTTTAATAAGGTTTCAATCTTCATATAAAATAAACATGAAACACAATTAATTCTGCTATTAAAAAAACAACCCTAAAGGGAGACATAAGGATTAATTATTATCCCATCTAATAGTTGTTAAGGAAGAAGGTAGACCTTATATCGCATCCAAACCTTCTAAATATGTTAGAGAATGAGGAGAGAAAAAATTAATTTGAAAGATGGAATGATACCTTAAGATAAGGGTGATTCAAATTACCAAATTACTTGGACTTTACTACCTAATATTCTTACCATTATTCTATGATTTTGTGAAAACTCCATCAACCTATATTTACTGAAAACATAACTTGTTCTATAAGTTTTTAGAAAAGAAACGCAATAGAAAAAATTTATAAGTGTTAAAAAGGTATAGCTTATAATGTGATTTGTCAACATGAGAACCATATTTCTAATCTCAACTTGGAACATAAACTATTTCTTAGTATAATTTATTTTTCTGAAAATAAGTCCAAATGGGTGTAGTCCAAATTGGTATTTTATCTTTTTGTCAAATGATCACGTCAAGGTTTTATTCCAAACCTGAATCTATGTAGAAAAGATCTAAGTATGTACATGCGGAAACAAGGATTTTAGTATCATGGGAAATCACTCACATTCCTGTAAGCAGAAGTAAGTAAAAAAAAAAAGTAGGAAAAAGGAGAATGGGGAGGAGATGGAGAAATAAACTAAAATTCAATCTCATTGAATCTTTGCATTAAATTCATTACTATTTGTAAAGAGTAAATTGTCTATTGATTTGAATATTCAGGACAAACTATGAGTTCTAGTTACATTATTTTAAACTTTCAGATAGTTTTCAACAAATAAAAATTTTCTTAATAGTCAAGTTAATTTTAAGGAACAAGAAAAATTATAATTAAGCATGTGCTTTGCACTTTAGATTTATTTGCAAATTTTACCTAGAACTACTTGAAAATTGTCTTAACCAAATAATTTATAAATCAAAAATTGAGTTGTTTATTGAAAAGAAGTGAAATATTTTCAAAATTCTGCAAAATTAAAACAATGCTAAATTAAGATGAAATTATAGCCTCATTACTTATTTCATTTCACATCACAAGCAAAGTCATATACACACAAAAAAAGTTGCTATGGGCTAGAAAAATTCTAAAATGAATGCTTCAAATCAAATATTCTAAGAAAGTATAGTTGTTTATTAAGGAATTGGCGAGACTTTTTCTACTACTAAAACCTGATGAAAGTCTGTTCATCTAAATCAGACACATTCAGGGGAAAATAAGGAAACAGTCCAAGATTTCAGGCAGCGAAAAACAGATCTGCTCAGCTCCTGAATTACATCAGAGCCAAGCTATTCTAGTAAAGTGCTTTAAGGTGGAAATCTGGGCAATCTCCCAAAGGAAATATTTCAATATCCTGAGGTGGAAGTCTCCAAAGACAAACTTTGTTTCAGCCTTACAAAGAAATCATCCTAGGTCCATGAAAGCACTACAACTTAAAATGAAACTTCCTCTTTTTGTGAAGCTCCCTAACTAGACTTCATCTGACTTTGAGTTATAATAAGGTTTAATATGACTTCTTAACAACAACACCAACAAAATCACAAGGTAACATAATTCCCATAAGTGTCTTAGCACCTTCAAAGAGTCTAGTTTAAGAAAATAATGCAAGTCTTTTCACTTAAGAGTTGTTTCTCTCTCATCTGATTATCCAATTAAGAAAATTCAGGAAGGATCCTGCTTTCAGTGGTCAAATAGAGCTACCATATTTCTCAAAATAGATTCAGTCTTAGATTCCTGCAACAAGAGAGATCACTGAAGTGGATTTGTATGATAGGTGGCACTAAATGGAACCAGGTCATAAAGAAATAGGAAGATATTCCCATGTTTGATTTTACTCATCATTGACTCTATTTCTTTACAAATCTTCTAAAGGGAGAGGCAACAGAAGACATTAAAATTTATAAGTTAGGAATAAACGTTTTAAATAAAGAACAATTGTCAAAGCTATCACTAACATTTGAAAAAAAGTGTATAATAGCGAAAGAAAACATGATACATAGAAATTATTTTGCCTTGTGGTACAATGGAAAGCATACCTGGCTTCAGAAGGGACCAGGATTTCAATCTTATCTCTGGATTGTGTGACATTTAGTGAGTCTCCTGGCCTCCTTTTCCTCCTTTATAAAATAAATACTTTGAACTTGATGCACTTTGTGATCTCTTTCAGTACTACATCTATGCTCTAGTTCACAAATCAAGTGAAATGAAATTGAAGAAATAATTTAGATTGAATTCCACACCAAAAATGTTGATTGACCTTTTAGCAGTTTACATGATAAAAAGGTTAAATTAATTAGAATATTTATTCAGGAAAAGAACAAGATTAAAAGGAGCCCAATTCATACTTGTCTTTAAACATATAAATGGAAACTATAAATAGGTGGTCACCTGATCTCCATTCCCACTTACAAGGAAACAAATGAGCATTATGGACTTAGGACTGGACCTTAGCAGGAACTTCCTGAAGGAGAAAGCTGTTTAATGTATTGAGTTACTAAGGGAAGTTATGGATTTTCCTTCCTTGGAGGCAATAAAACATATAACACACACACACACACACACACACACACACACACAGATAACCACTTGGTTTTCAAAACTGTCTTTCAAGAAGAGAATTAAGTACCACTTGAGGTCATTTCCAGTTCTGTGATTAGAGAATATCTCAGTGAAATTCAGAAATGAATGCACCATGAATAGAAATATTTAAAACTTGGCCAAAATAAGCCTACAGAAGGAATACCAGAAGTAACTGCCCTATGCAGACAGACAGTAGGAACCTGTTAGATCTTTTTGTCAGTTAGATTTTTGTTACATTCTCACATGTGGAGACTGATCCCAAAATATCCACTCCCTTATGCTTTGACGGTCATATTGCCTTTCTCTTATCCAAGAAACCAAAAGTGTCATATCTTGATAATAAAATAGATTGCATTGCCTCACCAAACAAACACAAAGGAATACCAAGTAACCCTCTGATGGTAAACACTCAGCATCACCAATTAGGAAAGAGAGAGCACTAGCTACTTAAAAAAACAACAACAACAACACACATTTCCAAGCACCAAGGAAGCTTTCAATTGCACCTGACCAGAGGAAAAAAAAAGGTAAACAACCACTTTGTTGCCCCATTTCTCTCTAAATAAGAAATATCCTTTTCTTTGACAGAGCCTTGAGTCAGAAAATATCAACTAGAATGGAGAGAGAAAGAGATGGAGAGCGAAAGCAGAAAGGCAGCAACAGAGATAGACAAAGAGCAGAATCAGAGACTAAACAGAGGCAGAAAGCGACAGAGGGAGAAAGAAGAGAAGCCAGAAGAGAGAGACAGAAAAAGAGACAAAGACAGATAAAAGAGAAATAAATAGCAAAGTAACCAAACATATGTCTTACAACAATACATGCCTTAGAACAAATCCTATATTTATCCTTGTATGGAGTAAAACTTTGAACTGTAAATAAGAAAAAGAACTAGTGACAGGAATTTACTGCCCTCTACAGACTTGCCCTTTCTATTCAATCCAAGTGTACAGAGCTATAGATTTTTGTTTGAAAATATAAATTGGCAATTGACATCATTTTTTGAGGCACTATACTTCCCATAGTCCTGAAAGCCAGATTTATAAAGTGTACTAAACAAAGAGTAAATAAATAGGATGAATCTGTCTCTCATGAAACTCGTGTAATGGTTTATTTTGAGTATCAGTTCATTACCAATTATTTGACCAGGAAAAATTCACAAACTTTCCTTCTATTCCCATGCTAAAATTGTATCATCCCCTTTCCTTTAAGATTTTTTTTTGTCATTTGCAATTACTGATTTTTACATTACAAAATGCCACAATGGTGATTGTTCCAATGGAAAGACTAGGAGCCAATGAATTGGTGAAGCAAGTCCAAAGAATTTGTTGATTTTGAGACCATTCTAATACTAAGTTCAAAGCTGTTCGACTTGGTTGGGAAAATGGTGTTTGCCTACTCAGAGTAAGAGAAAAAGCACCAGAACAAGCAAGTCCTGACGCCCTGACCACAGACCTCCTGAAAACTCTGCAACTTTATTTTGTCTAATGCCTTCCGAGATAACTTTTCTTTCCATAAGCCCTTCTTTGGGCCAGGAAGAGAACCAGTATTCAAGTAGAGCAGAGAGAAAGAGAGCCAGGGAGGAAGGGGAGGGCGGATGGGGATTTAGGTAGAGGTAGAGAAGGAAAGATGTTCACACAGCTCGGACAAGACTGAGTGGCAAAAGGTTCAACCAGGTAACAGTCTGGTCTATGGAGGTTGGCTCTCCAGAAGGGGAAAGAAGCAGGGAGTGGATGGGAAAGCCATAGTACCCAAAGAGGAAGAGGACCGTAAGGGTCTGAGGTGCTGGAGCGCGTGTGGGGATACAGGAAAGGGACTTACCAGCCCCAAAGCAAAGAAGACGGAGAGGAGGGCTAGGCAGGCGCCCATGATAATTAGCAACAGGAAGACGATGAGTGGGTGCTGCTGGCTCATACAGTAGTAGGACTCGTAGAGCCAGTCCCGGGACTTGTGCAGCCGGCCGCCACAGCCCCCAGCCCCGGACCCGGAGCCACTGCCGCCTCCACCGGCGGCAGCCTCTGCCCTGTCCAGCAGATAGCGGCGCCTTCTCATCGCTTCTTGCCACATCGGTGCAAGTCTCAGGCCGGAGCCCGGCCGCGACTTGTGCAGCTGCTTGCTCAGACCTTCTTCTGTAGCCCACTTCCCACTTGGCTGCCTGGTGTTCCCGAATGTCAAAGCCAAAAAGAAGAGAAAAGAAAAGTCCTCTCAGAATCGGTGTGGACAGGGGGAGTAAGCTGTCAGCCCTAGAGGAGCTGGCCAGGGGAACAGGAGACAAGGGTCCCTCCGACTCTGGTCAGTGGCTGGACATCTAGAAGCATGGTGTAGCTTCTGGGACGGCGAGATGCTGCCGCCCGCCGCTGCAGCTCCTGCTGCCGCCGGCGCCGGGGTAGCAGGAGGAGAGTTACATTGGAGGAGCTGCCCTTCTGCCTTTTTGCCTGCGCGCTCCCGCAGCCTCCTCTGCCGCTGACTCCGCGCATGGGCGGTCTGACAGCTCCCGGCCTCTGGCCCCCAAACCCCAGCACCAACAGACTGGCAGCGGACCGTCCCGGGGACAGTGGACAACGGACGAGGGGTGTGGTCAGCGCCTGGCAGCGTGGGGAGGGGGGGGTGGAGGGAGATGAAGAGGAGGGAAGGGAGCACGAGAGAGCAGTGCTTCTATGGAGACGCTTCCTTGGACTGCTTGGGGAAAGGGGGGGGGGAAGGTAGAGGGTATGGAAGAGGGGGTTCTCACCCTCAAGAGGACATTGGGAGAGTTTATCGTCGTTGGACTTGGGTGTAACAGCCCACAAACAAGGCTGAGGGGAGCGGGGCAGAGATAGTTCGAGAAGGAGGAACAAAATAGAGTTGATAGCTTTTCTAGGTAAAAGCAAAGCAAAACAAACAAAAAAGACAAGATCCAGAATGGAGATCAATAGAAAATGAAAGTGGGGTCTTTTTCTTTTTATTTTCTTCACAAAACCTCATTGTATGCTCTCTCCTTTGAGAGTAATTTACAGTTGGGTGATCTCAGCCTTAGGAAACGTTCTCCTTGCCAGAGGATTTGAGTAAAGCTGCATCATTTATTAAGGGACTAATGATCCCGTCAAGTCCCTTTCCTGCTTAACGCAAAAGAAGATGAAGAAGTAGGGAGGAATCAGATTTGGACGTGAAAGATGAGGTGAGTCCAGTTCTACCCTCCTAGGGCTCCCGTGCCACGTCTTCGAAGCGCAGCCTTTACCAGCAAGAGACTAACTAGAACCTCTCACTGAACACAACTCAAAGAACACTGCTGAAGCACCTCTGAAAAAAGCATAAACCTGAGATTGGAAGGGGCAAGAGGCAGAGAGAAACCTAATGAGGAGAAGGAAAACAACAACAAAACAAACAAAAAACCAAGCCTGAACGCTTGAGTCCCTTGGAGGTATCTTCAGGCAAATAGTGCCAGCGTCGTGCAGGTCATTGGAATACACTGAGAGAACACTGACGTCCAAAACAAATCACTTCTTCGGAAGTCGACTGCGTTGAATCCACTGCAACTACCTCTGCTCTGCCACCCCTCCCTTCCCCCCAAAAAAAGATCCCCAACTTGCTTTTTCGGGATGTCAGGTATTCCTTTTCTGGCCAACTCCAATCTACAGTCATCTTCCTTTCTCTGTATTCCCATAGCAGTAATGGGTTCTATCACACAAAGTTATTTGTAGATTGATTATATATAGTGTTTTGGATTACCCTCTAGTTATGACATATATACTCTCATCTTGTACCTGTTTGTAGAGCATTAAACTCCTAAGAGCGAGGACCCTAACCTCCATCTCCTCATTGGATAATAGGAATCCTGTGATCTATTTTTTTTTTAAGTCCCTGAGAGTATCTACTTAACAAACAGTTGGTGCTTAATAAATACGGCTCAGGTATCTAAACAGTCACATTATAGATTCCTCTCCCTAGGGTGGTGTATTGTTAGGCATCATTTGACAGAAATGTCTGCTTAATTGTAGAAGAAAAGCCCTCATAGACTCACTGGGTACTTGGAGGAGAGTAACACTACAAACTGTATTGGATAGAATTTAAGTCCATATGTAGGGACATCAGGAAAAGCTAATAGCTGGGGACTAGCAGAAAGCAAAACTCAGTGCTTGTCTGGATTTTGGCTCAGCTACCCATTTTTTTTTAATTGGAAAAGAGAGAGAGTGGGAGTATCCCAAAAGGGTCTAATCCAGTTGTGCAGAGTTGATTATATATGAGCTATCAATGTCACACCAGGGTTCTTGTGATATTTTATCTGTGTGGAATAATGTGAGGGATGAAGGGAAAAATTGGGGAATATACATGAACTATTATTAGACAAATCCACATTTATATCTTACACAAAATATTTATTCACATTATCACTTAGCTAGAGAAAGATTCCCTGTTCACTTACCTTTCCATTTCTCATGAGCAGAGAAATGAGTTCTTTCTTCTTCATCCTTCTAGTCTTCTACCCATTTCTATCCCAAACAGCAGGCATGTCTCTTTCCTCCATCTTAAGAAAAACTTAACCTGGTTTTATTCCAGCCTTAGCAGCTCCTACACAAAACAAAATCCATTTACAGTACTGAGGTTTTTTTTTTTTCCTCTCTTTTTGGACAGAAACAGAAATAACATTACTTCATAAGCAGCAGAATTTAGATTTTTGGTACTTCTAGGAGCCTTTGCCACCCCACACAAGACAAATGTAATTAATCTGTCATGCTAATGAAGCTGATGACTCCCAAAGAAAACTGTTTTGTCAGATCAAGTTTCATTTAAGTTGATGGCATCTTACCCCCTCTCCCTGAAATGACAATTCATATCAGGTTCAACGCTCTGCTAACACAGTTCCCTAGGACTTTCATAGTCTTTCCAAATCACTGGATTCTGTCTCCTTTCCTTTCTTCCTTTAACCCCAGGGAAGAGATTACAAGTATACAGAATAAGTTTTGCTATTTCAATAGAGTTGTTGTGCTGTCAATATGATTAACTTCTGATCTATCCTTTATTGACAACCATGTGCTGATGCTGGTGAAGCTTTACTTTGGTGGAAAGGTAAATGGATATAGAGTTAGAGAACTTTAATTTAAATCCTGTTTATGGTACTTAATATGCTTTAGGCAAGTTATTTAAATTTCCATGTATCTCTTCTTTCATTTTTAGAAAGTGGTTTGATGAACAATCCACTAAGTTCTATTACCACTCTCAACTTCCATGAACACGGGCTTAAAGAGATTTTTGCTAGGGTTGACAGGAGAGAGGAAAGAGAGTTAATTGAAACATATCCTTTCATTTGTTAGTACTAGACTACTAACCTTCCTCAGACCCCCAACTCTTCCTGCTTCTTCAAATCCTTTTAGCCTCTGACACTTGCTTCTGCTAAGAGTTTCTACTGTTTGGGGAATGTTTGTGTAATATGATATTCTTCCCCATTCTTACTCAATTTTTCCTCAATGAAAACATCTGTAGTACTTTCAGTCTCTCGGACCCTGACAAGAACAATACACAAAACCCAAGAGAGAGAGAGAGAGAGAGAGAGAGAGATCATAATTTAGGTTTAGGGAGAAAAGAACTTAGAAGACTTGGAAAATGTGTAAATAAGTTTGCTCATCTGCCCCTCTCTCCTCCTGCAATGTGGAATGTCATCCCAAACTGCATAATTAACATAATGGTGAGAGAAGAGAACAGATTGGCTCCAGTTGAAATCTTGGGAATTCTTATAAAACATAGATATGAAAGGGGAAGATTGAGTGAGAAACATATTTTGGGGGATCCTGCCATATGGTCCTAAGACAGTTTTTTGTAGCATCTAATTGTGGAGCGGGGGAAGTTGAGGTGCTAGATTTATGACTTCCAAGAGGGCACAAAAAGGAGGACTAAAATGCAGGCAGGATGCAATGCCATCACAACAAAAGAGACCAACTAAAAAATCCCAAACACTTTTTAAGCAGAATAAATTAATCTAAATAGCATAGAGTCAGGATCAAGGAAGATATTGTGAAAAGGAATTCATATTTGGGCTAAGGTTAGCCTACATGGCATCTGAGGTCCATTCCACTTACAGTGTACTATGATTTTATGGTGTTAGGTTCTTTTTTTAGTGATATTCTTCGTGATTATGCAGACATTTTCAAAAGTGCCCTTTCTTATACTTCTCTTTTTTTTAGTAAAACCCTCTAAATGTTTGTCATGATTCCTTACTGTTAATTCATTTTATTTTCTTATATATTTATTTACATAAGTGAAAACAGAGAACTAATGTTCCATGTACTAATTGAGACTATTCAGTTCATAAATGTAATAAATAATCATACCAAGGGGTTGTAAACACAAATCCCCTCACTGCCGTATGCTAATGATTTGATTTTAGGAGGGACAGAGAAACAGAGACAGGGAAAGACAAAAACAAAAGTAGGTACATAGACAGAAAAGAGCTCCGAAATGAAATGGAAAATTCTTGTTTAATGCTACAGAACTTGAGGGCTAGAATTTATATTATTCATATTCCCATCCATTCAAATTGTGTAGCAAAGATTTAGTTTTAAATAAGTTCATTTCTCTACCTTCAGTTAGACTACTACTAACAACTGAAGGGAATATATATCAAGTAAAAATACTCTTTATCAGTTAATCTGTGACTGAAGATTCAAAAACATCATAATCAAAGAAAACTTGGATGTTCTAACTTTGGACCTGAATCTTCCTTTCTGCAACAGGAGAGGGCAGTGTTACACTCACATGATTCAAAATGTTACAGAGTACTAAACATTTTGAACAGTAAGATTAAAATAAAATTCTTTAGATTCAGTGAAAATTCAGCAATGAACTCTTCAATCAATATATAACTAAGGCCAGGTCATGTCAATGAAAATCTGCATGCTTGGGGTTGAGGCTGGTCTGACTTTGGGAGTTATTTTCTGCTTTCTATAACACTCAAATTCAGTCAGGCATGGGTGCCTTTCCGGTTCAGGTTACTACTAGATGTTTGACCAGCATGACCTTACCTTTTTAAACTAGAATCTTTATTCAGAAAGCACAGAGTTCAGCTGGAAGTAATTTGTTGTTGTTTAGTCATTTCAGTCCTTTCTGACTCTTCATGACCCAATTTGAGGTTTTCTTGGCAAAGATACTAGAGCAATTTGCCATTTCCTTCTCCAGTTCATTTGACTGATGAGGAAACAGGGTTAAATGAATTGCCCAGGGTCACACAGCTAACAAATGTCTGAGGTTAAATTTGAACTCAGGCCTTTCTGACTCCAGGACTGGTAATATATCCACTGCAGTACCTAGTTCCACAGAATTAAAAAAAAAAAATCTAACAAATAATTAACACAACATTTTAGGCATTATATTTGTATGATAGGTTGCAATTGTGTTTATTCATCCTTATCAAGAGCACTAAAATTAGAATTCAAGAACTTTGTTAAAAGAATAACACAAGTTTTTCATTTATGTTCTCAAAGCAGCCAGTATACCTTAGACAAGAATAAAGACATTGTACTTAGTATGAAGACGTTAGTGCTCTTATTGTTCAAATAAAAGCTCAGCAGAAAACTATATTCCACCTAACAAAAATGGGACATATGCCAACAGAAACATACTGTTTGTCACCGTCCACAGTCTTTTCCTGTGTATTAATTTTCTCTCGAGCAAATATATCACTAAAATTTATTTAAGCAAGTATTAACAGTGTCAACAGATTCATTATCAACATGAAATATGCTTTGTGTACCCAGATAACATTCATATATTGATAGAGCTAAATTCTCTAAATATATAAATCACCCTGCTAGAGTCAGCCAGGTAATCTGAGAAGTCAAATTAACTCTTTCATATAAGTTGTAGACTGGGCTGCTGTTTAGAAAATCAGTATCCAGAGTCACTGATAAAGAAGAAAGTAGTTGATTTATATTCATTTCACTTCTTAGAGGTATTAATATAATTTTGAAAATATATATCTCCTAATAGATCCAATTAATTATTCTTATAGTAATTGAATTGGAATGGATTTTGAATGCTATTGCTACCAAATACTGATTTCAGGTGATTTGTTGGCTATGGTCATAGGAGTTCTTTAACTTTAAAGAGAGAAGCACCAGGGTACATCTGAGAGCTAGTCTCAGGAAAAAATGGAGTGCCATTTGCAAGTTGATTATTGGTTCTTTGTCAAAAGTCACTGGGAAGACTAGAATCTGTTTTATGGACAGTAAAAATAGTGGGTGAAGGTTAATGATAAACTGTTTCCAACACTTTCAGAGCCTTGTAAGAGATATTGATTTCCTGGACTCTGGCTGGGAAAGTTCTAACTAAAAAGCAATGATTCAGCTAGCCTATCTGTCATGCATTGTGTGCTTAGGACCTGTTGCCTGAGCATCATGCTGAATCAGAATGAGTATTGTGAGCTAAGTTTACATATCCAGGTAGCTTAAGTTGCATTTTTATATAATTGAAAATATGGTTAGAGTGGTAAATGAAATGAATCAGTAATTTACACTTTGAAATGGATAATGGAAACCCTTAAATAGATACCCTTCAAGTACTTTAGAGAAAAGTATTTTATTAAGAAATTGTATTATCATATCCAAAATTTAGTTTCAAAGTTTCAAAGAAATAAAAGATTAAAAAAACCCCAATCACACCCTTCTTTAAAGTTTGATTTAGACATTCTCTTTAAAACTGGGAAAATATGTGCAGCTTTCTATGTATTTTAATTTGCTATCATTTTTCCCCCAGCAATCTATTTTTTCCCTACCTTCTAACTATGAAGTATTTCCAAATAGCTTCATATAAGCCAAAGTAATTCCAGTACTTGCTCTACTGCAAGCTCCCTGTGTGACTATGGAAAAGTCTCTTGTCTATGGGCTTAGGTTTCATTATCTCTCAGAGAAGTGTAAGCAAATGACTAACTCAGCAAATATTATTAAGCACTATGATGTGCCAGGCACCATGTTAAATGCTAGGGATAGAAAGGGAGCCAAAAAACAGCCCCTTGCCCTCAAGGAGCTTATATTCTAATGGGGGAGTCAATAAGCAAACAGATATATGCAAAGTAAGCTATATACAGTTGAGGATAAATAGGAAATTACAGATGGAAGGGATTAGAATTAAGAAGGGTTGGAGAAGGTACCAATATGAGCAGTATGAGAATTGGTCTCTAAAAGTACCCTGTCTCTAAAAGTTGGATATTTTGTTACATTTTATTTAATTTTCTCAATTTAATTATTATTAGAAAAATGCTTTATTCTTGTAGTAATTATGCAAGTGTCATTCAAGTATTTGAGACCTAAGAATTTTACTTTTTCACTCTTGCTTTAACCTGCTTGCATCTGGATCACAGTCTTGGGTGGTGGTTTTGGGGTGTGTGACCAGTGAGCCACAGCTGGTAGTGTCTGTAGAGAGGGCACCCAACTAATAGCTCCAGCAGCTGCAAAACCCCCAGCAATTTGGGACAAAGCTCTCTCCATTCTGGAAGCAGAGTTCTCTGTGGCAAAGAGATCAAAAGTCAAGTAATTGACTGGCAAGATGATCAAGTTCAGGAAATGTAATCAAACAATAGATTCCTTTTGTGGGGACAAAAAGGACAAAGGCATGAAGCAGGAGGAAGATAGCAGAGTCAAAACTCCCACACCAAAAGCATCCAAGAAAAATTTAAACTGGATATACTTGGATTCTTAAAAAAAATGGTTCTACCTCTAACTAGTTAGTGGTGGAAGTGGGTAGAAGGTAATATACTATACAAAATAAAGATGAAGGGTGTTTCACTGTATTGAGCATAGCAGAAAAAAAAAAAGTTTAGATGTCATTCTGTTACACAACCTGAATATAAACTAATTGTGTTGCACTATTTAAGAAAAAAGAAAGAAAATTTGATCTTGAACTATATAAGTGCTATAGGAACATAATATATAGGAACCATCAGCTAATATCCTCATAATACCTAGGATTAGTATTTTACTTGATTATTTTCTCATTGGAATTTGGAGTTTCATGCAGGAAAGAGAAAGGTACTATGATTATGATTTTCATAAGGATGAATAGAATAATGATGAACACAAGTCTAAGGAGTAATTTACATAGAAGTCAAGGAATACCAGGAAAGAAGAAGTACCATTTTCTTCTATTAGAGGATTATCATAAGAATTAAAGACATAGATTGCAAAGCATTGAAATTGTTTTTTGCTAAACACAGAAAAAGCACTCAAAAAAGTTTTGAACTGAGTTTTCCCCCTGAAGTCTCATTGGTTTTAAGTGGTTTACAGGTGATCTGAATAGTTGGGAATCCAGGTCTAGATTAGGGAGAGATGGAAAAATTGACCAAACTAAATACCTTGTAGAATTTGGGAACTTTCTCTTCATATTATTTCCAAAGTACTTTTTATAATCAATTTTTAATTAATGAAGGAAATTATGAGTTAACAAAGTGAAAAAAGGGCTCCCTCCCCAAAAACAAAACCATAACTAGGTCAAGGCAATTGTGAAACTATCCAGGTTGGGTGGGGCTAATATGGCTGAGTAGAAGCACAAACTGGGTGTGGGCTCCCACTTCAATTACTTCTAATAAAAGTAAAAACAAAAAAATGACTCCAAACAAACTTTAGAGCTACAGAAGCCACAAAGATTCAAAGAGAAACAAAGCTCCTGCTGAAAGAAGCCTAGCAGGCCAACAGGAAGAATCTATCCCACCAGGCTGGGAGCCAAGCACAATCCTACATGAGCCATGTGGTTCCCTGGCCCCAGGCAGGCCTGACCAGTGGCAGGTCTGGTTCAGACTTCAGGAGAGATAATCACTGTTATGGGAATCTGAAGATCTTCCCTGCCCCTAGGCCCTTTGATAGGCTTAAATGGCTCTGAGAACCTTCCTTGATTTGAAAGTATACTCTGCCCCCTAATAGGCTGAATGTGGTCATGTGGAGCCTGTGGCAGGAGGCTTGTTTTTCGGGAATGCCCAGACCTTATTACTTTGTGATTGGGCAGTGGGTCAACAGGGCTGTGACAGGAGAAGGCTATATATACACTTAAGCATGTTTTTGCTTTGGGGCTCACTTTGAGAAGAGTTGTGTGATTTGGCCAGGAGACACAGGGAAGCTGTTGGCCAGGAGACACAGGGAAGCTGTTGAGCCCCCCCCGGCTTTGAAAAACTCAGATGTTGGCACTTCCCTCTCTGGTAACTGAATAGGCATGGATATAATAATCAGATGGTTGGAAGCCCATCTGCTGATCTGTTTCTTTATCTGCTTGTAACTTGTGTTTTGTATTCTGTTTGTATTCTCTGAAGTTCAGGGTGCTGATTTTTTCCCCTGAACTAGGTAAATGATATGTGTGATTAATATTTATTATTATTAATAATAATTAATAATATAATTATTATATATTATATAATATATAATATGATCTATAATAATATAATAATAAAAATATAATAATATAATATAATTAATATTATAATATTAATATTAATAAATTAATAAATGATTAAAGTGAAACTGTTAACCCATTTTGAGTTGTTTTCCTTTAGAAAAGCAGATCTAAGAACCTGTGCTAGCATCCACCCTGGGTATACTAGGGTGCTTGCTGATACAATCATTAGCAGCTGTGGCATTTTCCCGACTTATCAACCCATCAACACCAAAAAGAAAGTAAAAGTTCAGTGTGGAACTCTATGGAACTGGTGGACCCAGAGTAAGGTCCAGCCCCTGCCCCTTGGGTAGGAAGCTGCAGAGGCTCAGTGGCTATGGATGCCTACCTGTTTCAGGAGTTCCTGGCTTATAGATTGCAGAGGGACCAAGCGATCATTCAGAGGGTAATCACTCTTGCTTTAACCTGCTTGCATCTGGATCACAGTCTTGGGTGGTGGTCCTGGGGTGTGTGACCAGTGAGCCACAGCTGGTAGTGTCTGTAGAGAGGGCACCCAACTAATAGCTCTAGCAGCTGCAAAAACCCTAGCAATTTGGAACAAAGCTCTCTCCATTCTGGAAGCAGAGTTCTCTGTGGCAAAGAGATCAAAAGTCAAGTAATTGACTGGCAAGATGAGCAAGTCTGAAAAACATAATCAAACCATAGATTCCTTTTGTGGGGACAAAAAGGACCAAGGCATGGAGTGGGAGGAAGACAGCAGAGTCAGAACTCCCACACCAAAACCATCCAAGAAAAATATAAACTGTTTACAGGACATGGAGGAGCTCAAGAAGGATTTTGAAAATCAAGTAAGAGAAGTGGAAGAAAAATTGGGAAGAGCAATTAGAGTGATGCAAGAAAATCATGAAAAGAGAAACAACAGCCTGTTAAAGGAGACCCAAAAATACACTGAAGAAAATAAACATCTTAAAAATAGACTAACTCAGATGGCAAAAGAGGCTCAAAAAGCCAGTGAGGAGAAGAATGCCTTAAAAATCCAAATTTGCCAGATGGAAAAGAAATTTCAAAACCTCACTGAAGAGAATAACTCCTTCATAATCAGATTAGAGCAATTGGAAGCTAATGACTTTATGAGAAATCAAGATACTATTAAACAGATCCAAACAAATGAAAAAAATTAGAAGGCAATGTGAAATATCTCATTGGAAAAAACACTGACCTGGAAAATAGATCCAGGAGAGATAATTTAAAAATTACTGGACTATTTGAAAGGCATAATCAAAAAAAGAGCCTAGAAATCATCCTTCAAGAAGTTCTCAAGGAAAATTGCCCCGATATTCTAGAACCAGAGGGCAAAATAGAAATTGAAAGAATTCACTAATCACCTCTTGAAAAAGATCCCAAAAAGAAAACTCCTAGGAATAGTATGGCCAAATTCCAGAGTTCCCAGGTCAAGGAGAAAATACTACCAGCAGTTAGGAAGAAAGAATTTGAGTATTGGTGAAACACAATCAGGATAAGATAAGACCTAGCAGCTTCTACATTAATGGATCAAAGAGCTTGGAATATGATATTCTGGAGGTCAAAGGAGCTAAGGTTAAAACCAAGAATCACCTACTTAGCACAACTGAGTATAATGCTACAGGGGAAAATATGATCATTCAATGAAATAGAGAATTTTCAAGCTTTCTTGATGAAAAAAGCAGAGCTGAACAGAAAATATGACTTTCAAATACAAGAAGCAAGAGAAGCATGAAAAGGTAAACAGAAAAAAGAAATCATAAGGAATTTATTAAAGTTGAACTATTTACATTCCTACATGAAAAATGATAACTGCAACTCAAGACTTTTCTCAGTATGAGAATAGTTGAAAGGAATATATATGTGTATGTACATATCTATATATCTATATGTATGTATACACACATATGTATGTATAGCAGAGTGTATGTATATAAATATATATAAGAGTGTGGATATGTATATGTTCATGTATATAGACAGAGGGCACAGGATAAGTTGAATATGAAGGGATGATATCTAAAAATAAAATTAAGAACTGAGAGAGG
>CM053587.1:34973799-35018895 GCA_028646515.1 Pseudochirops corinnae
TGACTTTTCCCCCTGAACTAGGTAAATGATATGTTTGATTAAAGTAAGATTGTTAACCCATTTTGAGTTGCTTTCCTTTAGAAAAGCAGATCTAAGAACCTGTGCTAGTAGCCGCCCTAGGCATGCTAGGGTGCTTATTGTTACAAGAGGGCAGAACCAGCATCCCTGAATTGAAGTTGTAAAGGGAAATTTAGGCTTGCTGTCAGGCAAAACTACCCAACAATTAATGCTATGGCCACCCCAGAAAGTACTGGGTTGTCTTTCATTGGAGGACTTCAATTAGAGAATAGATGTTCATTTGTTTGGTGAGTGGAAAGTTTTGGTGAGGGGAGGGTCATGATTTGGAATAAAAGGGGATTGAAATTTCATTAAATTTCATTTAAAAATTATTAAATTTTATTTTTTCCAATTATTTTCCAATTATTCCAATTATTTTATTTTTCTCTCAACTTCCCTTCCCACAGAAAAATAAGAAGAACAAAATCCTTCTAAAAATTCCCGTTATGAAACAAAACAAATTCCCATATTGACTATTTCCAGAAATGCATTTCATTTTGCATATGGAGTCTATTGCTTCTCTGTAAGGAAGTAAACAGCATTCTTCATTGTCAATCCTTTGGAACCAATGACTGGGTAATATGTTGATCAGAGTCCTTAAGTTTTACAATTTTATTTTCTTCACGATATGGTTGTTGTTTTGTAAATTGTTCTCATTCTGCTCACTTGACTCTGCATTAATTCATATCAATCTACACAGGTTTCTCTGAAATTTATCCTGTAGCCATTTCTTCCAAAACACAAGTATTCTCTTTCATTTGTATAACACCATAATTGGAAATAAAGAGTATAAAAAGTGATGCCTCCTTGATTTTTTATACTACAGCTTTCCATTTCTCTAAGGGTAAAAGTACCATAACTACCCATGTACCTGATCCCATTCCTAATAATCCCAGCATCTACAAACCACTCTGTTTCAAACATAGGTTCTCCTTAGATAAGGTAGTGGCTCCCTACTTCTAGAGTCTTACCATCTCAGTGCCAGAGCTCTAGCAAATACCCAATGAGATTTTAGCTGTTGTAGCTCAGAACCCCCAAAGTTACATAATCAAATAGATTCAATCTCCCTACTAACATGGATTATAGGTATGTGCCACCATCTGCAATCTTTTAGATACTTTTCATGGATGACATATTAAATAACTATAAAAATCTCTCATAATCCTAAAGCATAGAAATATACAATATCTATAGGCTATAAATGTTAAAAAAAAAAAACTATACCAACGTAATAGCTAAAAAAATTTCAGTGACTGATTTTACATTTCTTTTTTAAAATTTTTTTGGAGGGAGGAATGCAGGGAAGTTGGGGTTAAGTGACTTGTCCAAGGTCGCACAGCTAGTTAAGTGTCAGATGTCTGAAGCCAGACTTGAACTCAGTTCCTTCTGACTTCAGGACCACGCTCTGTTCACTGCATCACCTCGCTGCCCCCTGATTTTACATTTCAATCTATTTTTCAGTTATTCTTGGTGAGACTGACTAGTGAGCAGATAGCCATAGCCTCTTTTTCATATATCCTTCAATTAATATTACCACATGGCTGTGTATTACTACATTTGGGAATGCATTCCATATTAGTAAATGAGGTTTTTCATAAATTGTGAATTTTGATTGCACCTTGATTATGAAGCAAGTTGATTAGCAATCCATATTAATTTGAACATTTTTCTACTAAAGAGAAAGTGACACAGAATTTGCACGTATCCAACCTTCAGTGTTTCCAATCTCTTGCCTATTAACATGGTAATTAACTTTAATGACTTTGCTTTCCTCAGTGTAATCAGACAGGAACCCTAAGATGAGAAAATGCATAAATGATTCTAACTCCTATCTAAAAACAGAATCCAAGACTTCAACCAAATCTTATCTCTAATATTTTTTCATATCTTTATATTATTTTGATTCTTTCTATAACTGATCATTTTGCTAAAGGTCAACCTTGATTTTAAGCGATCAGTTCTCTCATTTTTGGCTGAGGCCTTTGTTTACATGTCCCATCACTGAAACTGTGATTCTTCAAATGATGAGTTGGATTGCACAGGGGTCTGTAATTTACTCCTATCTCAGTCAATCTCTTAGAGACTATAGTTGCCTTAAAAATTCAATAAAGTTCCATCTCTTACAGACTCTCCTGATCCCATAGTTGCTGGAGTCCTCGCTCCATATGACTTGGGAGATATTTTGTATTTACTTTTCTGGGTGTACATTCCTTTTTCCAATATACTTTAAAATCTTTGTAGGCAGGACCTGTTTCATCCATCTATCCATTTATTTATTTATCTATTTATTTACTCAATCTTTGTTCATCTGTGTTTGTCTATTTGCTTAATTTTGTCTTTCTAACTCCAGCACCTAACATGGTGCTTGGCAGAGAGGAGGAAATAGTAAATGATTAGGTGAAGGGAGTTAAAGCAAGTTTTGCTTATGGTTGTGGTCACATGACGCTTATGCTGCCCACTGTTCTTGCTTCCCAAGAGCCACATTTACAGAAAAAAACGAGCTTTTATTGTACATCTGTTACATAGAAGACATTGAGTGGGCTCCAAATGATATAAAGAAGCATAAATCATGTCTAGAGTCTTGGAAGGAGTTATGATCTATGTGAGCAGACAGACTATACACACTAAACCAATGCAGCTTAGCATATGCTAAGTGTAAAATGTACAGACAATAAGAGCTAAAGTGATTCAGAGGAAGAAGCAATCAGTGGAGGCTGGGGTGGTTAAATGAGCCTTCATCAAGAAGATGAAAATTGAAGTGAAGTCATTAAACTGTGAGTTCTTTGACAGTTAAGACTGTTTTTTACCTTTGACCAAGCAATTATCACAGCACTTGATCCCTAGTAGGCAAGTAAGAAATGTTTATGAACTAACCCCCTGAAGCCTTGAAGAAAGAGTGGGTCCTAAGACCAACAACAGTGAGGAGAAAGAGCATTCTAGGCAATGGTGGATGGCATAAACGTAAGCCTTAACGTAGGGAAGTGTATGGTGTAGGAAGGACAAAGTGCATGTAAGGTAGGAGCTTTTAAACTGGAAATCCAGAAAAAGGTTCCATGTCTAGATTTCAGGGGATACCTGAACTTGCATGGGGAAAATATAATATCTTTAGTTGTACTAACATCTAACTGAATTGAACATTTCCTTCAATGAAAATAAATCTGTATATATGCATGCCTATATGTGTATGCCTGTATGTATACATATATACATACATATATATGTGCATAATATATAAAATATATGATATGTGTATGCGTGTATACATACATATATGTACATATATATGTATGTGTATATATATCCTGCAAACTTCAGCTCTTAGCACAATACCTGGCACATAACATGTGTTTAATACATGCTTACTGATAAGTTGACTTGAAAAATGATCCAAAGACTTGGCCAGGATGCTAAAAGGTCACAACACAAAAATTGGTAAGAACCAGTGACATAGAGAATGTAAGAAGTTTGTGGGGGGGTATATCGTGAAAGGCCATGACTTCCAGGTTTTGACTTTAGTCTGTAGACAATGGGAAGACATTAATGATTTTTTTTTTGACGCAGAGAGAGATATGTGAAAAGAAATATTTTTAAATTAATTTTCTATCTGTGTGAAGGATTAATAGGAAAGGAAAGACAGTAGAACAAGGAAGAGCAGTTTCGAGACTATCTTAATTGTCTAAGCATAAGGAAAAAAGCCTGATATATAGTGATAGTAGTGGTAATGGAAAAGAAATTATTCTTACTAGAGAGACACTAGAAAGAATGAATATGGATTAATTTACATGTCTATAATTTAGTGATTTACATAATCCCTAATTAGTGATTAGGTTTCTTTTTTTTTTTTCATATGACAGTTGATATATTTCATTTCTTCCTTAAGGAAGAAGATGCCTTTTTATATTTTTGACTACTTATCAATTGAGAAATAACATTTACTTTTACCAATTTGAATTATTTCCTTAGATATATTGGAAATAAAACTTTTACAGACAAAGTTGCTGGACATATTTCTCACTTAACTATTTTCCTTCTAATTTTACCTGAATTGGTATTATTTGAACAAAATCTATTTAATATGATAAAAAAAAATCCATTTTATATTCTGTAATCTTATTTCTCCATTGTTGGGTCATAAACTCTTCCCTATCCATAGGTATGCAAGATGTCTTCCTTGCTTCCCTAATTTGTTTTTGATGTGCCATTTTATATTTAAGTCATGGATACGTTTGGAGTTGTTTTTGGTATGGGGAGTTTATTTTGGTGTGAAAGAGTTGGTGTGAAGATCAGTCTTCTAGATTGCTTTCCAGTTTGCTTAGCAGTTTGTTTGTTTTTTTCATCAGTTTGGTAAAGATGACAAAAAAGGAAAAATAACAATTAATACAATACAGTTGAAACTGTGGATATGTCTAGCTGTTCTGGAAAGTGATTTGGAATTATAACAGAAAAAAATCAACAAATGGCATGCCCTTTGACCTAATGACACCACTACTAAGTTGATTCCCCAAAGAAATCAAAAGAAGTGGAAAAGGACATACATATTTACAAAAAAAATTTTTTTTGTGATAGCAAAGAACTGGGAAGTATAGAAGTGCTCAAAATTGGGGAATGGCCTGGACAAATTATGAAATATGATGTAATGGCATACTGTTGTGCTATTAAAAATGAAAAAAGGGTTGTTTTCAGAGAAACTTGAAAGACTTGTTTGAACTAATACAGAGTGAAGTGAACCAAATCAGGAAAACAGTTTATGCAATAAAAATAGTGATAAAACAAAAAATTCTGAAATTCTTAAGAACTTTGATCAATGCAATGATCAACCATGATTCCAAAGGAATCATGATGAATCATATTAAACACACCTTGTTAAAGAGACCTTGGGGTCAAGATGTAGGATATGGCATATATTTTTAAAATGGTCAGTGTGATAATTTTTTTTGCATGAATATGCCAATGTTAACATGGATTTGTTTTACTTTTTTCATCTTAATTCCCCATTAGCAATTTTTTTTTTCTGTCACATACTGCTGATTCAGGAGTTGGCAAAATATGGCCTACCTTTTGTATATGGCCCATCTGTGTTTTCATTTTTTGGTTTTTTGTTTTTTTTTTTTTGAAGAGTAATTAATTGATTTTTTTTTTGCTTTGTGGAGGGCAATTGTGGTTAAGTGACTTGCCAAAAAGTCACACGGCTAGTTAATGTGTCAAGTGTCTGAGGCCGGATTTGAACTCAGGTCCTCCTGACTCCAGGGCAGGTGCTCTACTCACTGTGCCACCTTGCCGCCCCACATCTGTGTTTTTGTATGGCCCACAAACTAAAAATAGATGTTGTAGTAGTTCATGCAATCATAAGATGGGATCATAGATTTAGATGTGGAAAAGATATTACAGATCTTACCCCTTCACTTTATAGATCAAGTAACTGAAACCCAGAGAGGATAAAAATGACTTGCAAAGCATCAGAAGCAGTAAGTAGAGAATATGGGACTTGAACTCCATTCTTTTGATTCTGAATTCACTGCTTTTGCTACTAACACTTATTACATTGCCTTTCTTCTGGCTCTAAAATTCTGTGATTCACAAAACAGCTTCTTTGAGAAGCAGTTAAATACACATGCCTACAAGGGTATAATGCTAGATGATACATAAAGGAAATTAAATACGTACAACTTCTGCCTTCAGTGAAGAAAAACACATTCATATTGATTTGTTCTGTAGGTCTTATTAAATTAAGGGAGCAAATTGAAAAGAAAACATTTCATTTTATTCTGAATTATTTTATTTTATTCTAAATTATAGCTTTCTCAATTGCTGATCTGCAAACAGAGGATTGCAGGCTCATGGGAAACACTCCAGGCATACATAAGTATAATTTCTAGGACTTTTATAAACATACAGGAAGAAAAAAGATATAGATGTAGATAGATATATATGATAGATAGATAGATAGATAGATAGATAGATAGATAGATAGATAGACATATCAAGCAATTTTTGATTGGCAGAATTCATGATCTCTGTAGACCAAAGTCCAGGTCTCTGAAAAGTTACAAACCATCATCAGTGAAAAGAACACTGGACAAAGGTCAAAGAGTACATGATTCTAACTTGGGCCATAATTCTTGATTAATTGAATAGTCTTGTATAAGTCATGTAAATTCTCTGAGAAATTTTTTTGTCAATAAAATGAGGATAATAAATATTTAGTCCTATATCATCGGGTCATAGTGAAGATCAAATGAGATAATCAGTGGAAAGGTGCTTTTTCAAAGAAAAAAAAATTATTGTTTAAAGTATGGACTCATTGCTTTTTTTTACTATGGAATCAATACTTCTTTTGTCTTTGTATTTGCTTGTGTTTCTTGTGAGTAGTGTTGTTATCTGAGTCATTTGCTAATGAAAAATTATGTCATTGATTCAGTTAAGTAGAACAGTAGATAGATTGTTGGCCTTGGAGTAAAGATCTGAAATCAAATCTAGACTCAGGCATTTAATAGCCTTGTGATACCTCCCAGGGTTACTATGAGGATAAAATGAGATAATGTTCATAAAGGACTCAGAGCAGTGCCTGACACATAGTAGGCACTTAATAAATACTTGTTTAGTTCCTTCTTTCAAGTCATCATAGGCTAGCACTGACTACAACTTTTCTTCAATATCATCATTTTTTTAATATCTTGTTTCATCTAAAAAATGACTGTGGGATTGTTTTTTTTTTCTTGTTTTATTTCTACACATTTGGATGCTTAATTTTCACTTTGAGTCAATTCTCATTTGTGTGTGTATGAGGCACAGAAAGAGAAAAGGAGAGAAGAAGACAGGAGAGAGAGAGACAGAGACAGAGACAGAGAGACATAGAGAGAGACAGAGACACAGAGAGACAGAGAGAGAGAGAGAGAGAGAGAAAGAGAGAGAGAGAGAGAGAGTACAAGTGAGATAGTGGAATTGCTAAACTGTTTTACCTCAATTTAATTCTCATGGATATGAAAATTACTGAAGATTGTTTTGTTTTTTTTTTTTTTCGTTAAAAATACACTCAACCTGAGAAGTGGCCACAGAGAATCAAAACATGAGGTGAAACTTCTAATGTGATCATAGAATTAAAATTCTCAGAATAAGTTTAAAATGGCAGATTGAGAGGCTACTATGCACTATCAGCTTGAGAAAGCTTTTTTCAAATTGAATGATATTTTTAAAAGTATAATAAATAGAATTGTATCAAGCTTCTTCATGAAACAAAAGAATTCATATGTAGAATTTAAGTTCATATTAACATGTTATGAGGGCAGCTCTAAAATATAACTATTCTCGTCCACAACAAAGTAGGTTATTAAATATTTGTTAAATTGCATTGAAATTTCTACCCAAATCTACAACTTCTCAATGATCACCAAATTTGTTTGTGTAGCATTATATCTCTGTCTCATTCTGTCTTTTTGTCTTTTTTCTATTCCCTCCCTCTTACTAATCCTTTATTATCAAGCACAGTGCCTTGCATGTAGTGGACACAATAAGTGTTTAGAGACTGCATTTACCTATTTCACCATGTAATTGTGTGCAGAAGACTGGAGCCAAGGCAGCTACAGGACACCTACCAACATATAAAGTGATAATCACTAAAAACCTTTGTTGTTACTTTATACATCTCAAAGGATGCTCATTTAATTTATATCTTTTGCAAGATTTATCTCTAAATTTTGAGAGTCAGACATAGCAAACCAATTTGTAATTAAATCTTGGCATCCTGAACCTTGACCTAGTTTTAGTGATTTATGCTGAAGATTAGAGTTATGGTTTATTTTCATTACAGCCAGCATTCACAAACTAAGATTTATAAAGCAGACAAATTAGGCCATGACTCTTTGCATGTTAAAGAAATTCATTGCAAGCTTTAAAAAAAAAAATAGGCAGCTCTCTTAGCATATTTTTAAATGTGCCTGATTTACTTATAATCAACTGTATGGGAATACATCCATAATACAGTGGAAAGTATATGATCTTCATCATAAGAAAGTAATGACAATCCAAAGCCTTACAAATGTCTGGGCCATGTAAAACACACTCTTGTCCCTTCTGATGAATAGTTCTTTCCTGTTTTTGCTAGAATTTCCTCAATTAATCTCTCTTGGGTAGGTTTCAAAATGGCAAACATTTTCCTGAGTTACGCTATTCTGAGTTATTCCATTCATCAATTTCAAGTTAGGCTCATCAATTTCAAGTTAGAAATCACCTAAGAAGTCATGAACTCCAATTTCTCCTTTTGAAGATGAGGAAACTGAGGCTCAGGGAGTTTGAGGAACTTGACCAAAGTTATATAAGGGGCAGATAGCACTCCACTTATCCCAATTCCAAATCCAATGGTCATACCACTCTGCCATGTTACTCCAATAGAAAGGAATATTTAGTATATTAGAATCACCGTAGGGTTTATTTTAGGAAATACACAATTTATGCCATGAGTTGCTAAAACTTGTGTGATTCTGACGGTGATTTCATGATACTTGAATTGTTTCTTTCTGGCTCTTTGCAATATTTTTTCCTTGACCTGTGAACTCTGAAATATGGCTGTAATATTCTTGGAAGTTTCCATTTGGGGATGTCTTTCAGGAGTTGATAAAAGGAATCTTTTAATCTCTATATTACCTACTAGTTCTAGAATATCAGAGCAGTCTGCCTTTGATAACTTCTTGATATGTGATGTATATGCTCTTTTTTGATTGTGGCTTTCAGGTAGTTAAACAGTTCTCAAATTATCTCTCTTTGATCTGGTTTCCAGGGCAGTTTTTTTTTTGCATGATATATTTCACATTTTCTTCCACTTTTGTTCATTTTTGATGTCTCATGGAGTTATTAGCTTCCACTTGTTCAATCTTAATTTTTAAAAAATCAATTTCTTCAGTGAGCATTTGAATTCCCTTTTCAATTTGCCCAGTTCTGCTTTTAAATGAATTTTTTTCTTTAGTGAATTTTTGTAAATCTTTTATTATTTGTTCAATTATTTTTTAAGGAATTCTTCGCCTCATTGGACTTTTTTTACATTTTTTTTTTTTTACCATTTAGACTATTCTGTTTTTTAAGGTTTGATTTTCTTTAGTATTTTTTGTGTGTCTTTTACTAAGTTGTTAACTCTTTTTTGATGATTTTGTTACATCATTTTATTTCTTTTCCCAATTTTTCCTTTACCTCTCTTACTTGATTTTAAAAATCCTTTTGGAGCTTTTCCAAGAATCCTTTTGGGCCTAAGAACAATTCAGATTTTTCTTTAAGGCTTTGGATGTAACAGTTTTGACTTTGTTTTTGTCTGAGTTTGCATTTTGATCTTCCTTGTCAACATAATAACTTTCTATGGTTAGGTTCTTTTTTGTTGTTTGTTTAATTTTCCAGCTTATTTCTTGACTTTTCACTTTATATTAAATTTGGATTCTGCTCCTAGGGCAGAGGGGGAACTGTCTCAAGCTTCAGGTTTGTGTGTGTGTGTGTGTGTGTGTGTGTAACTGTTTTCAGAGCTTGTTTTGGGGTTTGTAAGCTTTCAGTTCCTTCCAAGTGGTAGGTTTTAAGAAAACTTGGGTTACTCCTCTACTGGCCTGTGCTCTGGTCTATGAGTGCCCTGGAACTGTGACCAAGGTCCCTACTCCTCTGTAACCTCAACCTTTAGTCGGTTGAGGTTCCTCCTCACTCTCTGACTGCGACCCAGGACTGTGACCTAGGACTGCAATCTAGATCCAGGTGTGGGTAATGCAAGAGAGTCTTGAATCTGGTGCTAGTAATGGGACCCCTGTACTCTCCTTCTGATCATTTGTCTCACTCTCTTACTGTCTGAGGGTTGAGAGCTCCAGAAACTGCTGCTGCCCCCTTTGATTCAGCTGTCCTCAAAGCCTACAGCTATTTTATTGAGACAAGGACCATAAGTGATCCACTCCAAGGCATGCTCCACTCTTACCCCAGCATGATAGAACTTTCCTACTGACCTTATAAGTTTTTTGGGATGGAAAATTGTTTCAACCTATCCTTTCATGGTTTTCACTGCTTGAAAATTTGTTTTGAGGTATTATTTAAAGTAGTTTGGAGGGGAATTTGAAAAAGCTCAGTACTGTCCCTACCTTTTCTCTTGCATCTTGTAATGGTAATGAAATTTGAAGATCCCTTTGTATTGCTAAGCTGACAGTACTTAGCACCTAGTTTCAAATTGAGCCTCTGTTAAAGAAACAGAAGGTATGAACCCCCATTGCTGATGTATCAGGAAGGGGCTGCACAGGGAGGAACAATACTGTATATAAGGAAAAACTCCAGCTGGGAAAGTCAGAACTTCTTGGGATAAACATCATGCCAGCAGGGCAGCTGCTGCAGGACTGAAGAATGAACTGAGAACCGAGAAGAACTGACAAGAGGACTCTTGTTTTGGCAGAGCCAAGAAAGAGAAAACTTGTGGTATCCCAGGATTCTTTTTGTCTGTTCTGTCTGTGTTGATGTTTGTTTGTGATACTTTGAATAGAAGCCCTGGGATCTTACTGGAAGTCCTGAAAGAGGATTCTCTGGTTGTGTGTTTACAGAAGTCCTGGAGGAGGGTTTTGGAGGTCCTGGGACTTTACTGATGATTTGTGCTAATCTCTTGGACCTTGTTTGTGGGTCTGTGTTGATTTCTATATTGATGATTTGTGTTCTCAGACTGTTGGTGGGTCTGAGTTGATTTCACAAGCAGATAGTGAATTGATGATGGTGCCAGCAATGTCTATGAATATTATTGTGGCTCTGCCAAGCTTTGTCTTCCAAGAAACAGGAGCTGTGAAGGATGTGAGGTGGATTGGATACTGTCAACTTCAATATGGAATGGGAGCTGGATGAAGAACTGGATAAGGATGTGGATAAGGAACTGGTAGATGCCTGCCTTTGAACCCAGGTGACAGTTGAAGCTGGGACCATGGAAGAGGAACCATGGAAGCTGAGAGCCAGCCAGCTGAAAAAAGACTTACTTGGATACTGTGTACTGACTAAGAAGATTATGATTTACTGTAATCTAGAGGTGGAGAACTTTGACTTTTGTACTTTGTGATTGAATTAAGGATTTTGTGATTGACTAAATGAATGTACTTTGTTTAAAACTATGTGACCACTTTGGTGAAAACTATGTGGCCATTTTAGTGATAAGTTGTTGAGTTGTGACATGGTGAATGCTGTATTTTTATTTTCTATGAATATTGTACTCTGATTTGTTAATGAATAAATAGAATGTTCACTATACTATTTAATCAGAACCTTGAAAGCTGTTCACAGCAGCAATCCTTTGGAAAGCTGCTTGTGCTCAGCTTTACACATCTTTTCTCTGTTCCCAGAGGGATACTATTCATAAAAATAGTCTCTTCCTTGAAATGTAGAGATAACTTATGCTCTAATAGGCAGCACGGCATATTGAATGGAGTGATGCCTTCTGAGTCAGGAAGACCTATGTTAAAGATTTGACTCTTTTGTGACACTGAGCAAGATAATTAACTTCATGGTGCCATAGGCAAAAATCTAAGACTATTGTTTGCAGAGCAGGTGCTGCCCTGCAATGTAAGAGTGAGTTTCCTCACGAGGAATTTTTTATATTTATGGAGTCATAGATGTTGCAACAGCAACAAAGTACCTCCATAGCATTTGCTATATAAACAATACTCGGGTCTGACACAAGGTTGGATATGTAGTCATAATAATAGTTTTTTTTTAAGAGGCATTGAATACTAGAAGGAAGTGATAGAATTATCTCCATTTTACACTGAAACAAACTAAAACTCAGAAGTGAAATCATTTTTTATAGTTACATGATGCCTTTTGTTGATTAATAAGATATTTGAGTCTACACATCTTCCCATATTAAGACATTTATATGCTGCATTAAAGTTGAATTAAAGGACTGAGTAGAATTCTAGAGAGTCCTGCAGTGCCATTACCATATTGTTATTCATCAAAGTGCTTTCATTTTAAAATCAGAATTACAATAAATTTTGGTAATTATAAAATAGAGCAGTTAACATCCAATGGCTTCAAAGTAACTATCTTTGCCACCAAGGTTAGTCATATATAAAAAGAGAAAAGAGAAAACTGCACAGATGCTTCCTTTGTTCCACATTTCCCAGACCTACTTAGTCAACAGAATCCATGAGGACGAAGTAATTCCTACACTCCCCAACCACCATCCAAATCCAGCTAAAAGCGTGTATAAGCCAGCAGCAAGTATGGTGTTCTATAGACAGATTTGGTGAGGATGTGTGAAGTTTTCCCTCTTTTTAATTTTTTTTTGTAAATAAAACATCCAGCAGATGCTTAAGTTTTTATATATCCTCTTGAATTGCCTGGGGAACTAAGTTCCTGATATACTAGTGGTTGTAACCCCTGATGCAGTGATAAAATGAGGATAATTTCCAGTGACAGATACTGAGGCTTAATTTATACTTGACAAGGCTTGACACAGAAGATGTCTCAAGAATACCAAGGCTCAATATTACATAAAAGGAACATTAAAAACTATTGTCCTGAATCTTAAAAGGGACAGCAAGTAATAGGGTGTGATAAAATGTGGTCAAGATATTCATTTTGGTGGAAATATTACATTATGACTGAGTTGTAAAGGACCTTAAGGGTCATCCAGCTCAACCAAGATCTTTAAAAGCAGCCTCTCTACAAAATCCTTGATAAACAGTCATTGAACTTCTATTTGAAGATTTCCAGTGAGGAAGAATACATTACCTCACAAGGTAGCTCATGCTATTTTTAAATAGCTTTAATGGTTAAGAAGTTTTCCTTATAGTGAACTGAAAAATTTTTTTCTGAACTTCCACCAATTTCTTTTAGTTTTATCTGGAAATGAGAAGAATAAATCAAATATTCATTTAAATGATAGCCTTTCAAGTACTTGAAGAGGTCTATCTTATCCCTCTTACCAAGTTTTCACTTTTCCAGTAAAATATCCTTAATTCTGTTAACCAGTGTTCACCACCATGGTTTGCATCCTCTCCATGCTTCCCAGTAGAATTATCAATCATATTCTTATATTGTGCCACCGATAACCAAACACAACAATCCAGATATGGTCTAACCAGGGCAGAGTTCAGAAAAACTATAATTTTCTTTATTCTGGACAGAATAGGCACAACTCTCATATTAGCTTTTTGGACTATTGTTTGCAGAGCAGGTGCTGCCCTGAAATGTAAGAGTGACAACAAACTAGAATTTTCTAAGTTTTTGCTATATGCCAGGCACTGTGCTATGTGCTGAGCATGACACACTGATGATTCATTTTGAGTTTCAGGTAACTGAAATTTCCCAATCATGTTCATGGTAACTGTTTTCTGATGCTCCCTTCTCTACAAGAATTTAATGATTCATTTGTTTGTGTTTTTTTTAACAAAATATTTGGTGGATTATTTTAGATGGTGAATATTTTATTAAGCTCCTACTTTTTGCAAGGCACTATTCTAGATTTTGGATACATCTATCTATCTATCTATCTGTCTGTCTGTCTGTCTCTGTCTGTATCTCTGTCTGTCTATCTATCTATCTCATATACATATACATTTAATTTCTTCCTTAAAGAGCTAATATTTTTTCTAATATTTTAATTTTAGAAATATAAAATTGTAATGATAGCTAGTCTTTACATAGTACTTTAATGTAATACAGAATATTTTGCAAATATTAACTCATTTTATTCTCAAAACAATCTGGGGAGGAATGTGCTATTAGTATCCACATTTTATAGATGAACAATGTGATAAAGACAGCATTAAATGACTTGCCCATGGTATCACAGCTGGAAAGTATATCATACAGCATAGTGGGAAAGGAGAGACCAAAGGTTGTAAATCTGAGGAGAAAGAGAAGTTCTAGTTGAAGGAGACTCAAAGATAGCTTCATGAGAGAAATTGTATCTCAGCTGACCCTTGAAGGAAGAGAACTATTATGAAAGGGAGAAAACAACATTCTCAACAATTGGAGATGATAGCCTGCACAAATATAGAGGTAGCAGACCAGATACTTAATTTGTAAGAAGTTCGTTTTGGCAGATATTTGGAGTATGTAAAGAGGAGTTAAACAAAATAGTATTTGGCAGATAGGTTGAAGCCAGATGGTGGAGGTCATTAAACACTAAGCTAAAGAGAGTCTCATTCTAGAGAAAATGGTGAGCCAGGTTTTTGACAAAAGGAATAACAGGACCAAACCTGGGTACATGGAAGATTATTTTGGCAGGTTTATGAAGGATTAATTGTAAACAAGAGATACTGGAGGGAGGTAAAAACAATTAGCAGGCCTTCATAAGAGCTCTGGAGAGCAATAATGAAGGTTGGTATAGAAGTAGAATGAAGGGACTGATTGTGAGAAATGATGTGAAGAAATTAGTTCTCTGATTGCATGTGGAACATAAAGAAATTGGCAAAAAGTAGCATCAAATATGAGTTTGTTTGCATTTTGACTGATTGAGAAAATGATGCTGCCATCAACAAAAATAGTGAAGTTGAGAGGAGGGGCAACATCACAAAGGGGCATCTTTATGAAGAAAGATGATGAGTTCGGTTTTCAGACATTTTGAGTTGGAGGTGCTGAAAGATTACAGAGGTGAAGTTATCACATAGGAAATGAGAGAGTAGAGGGTAGAGGGGGATGTTGAGGGAATTCATAGTTAGGTTTGGGTTGGATATGATGGTGCTGAGGTATCTGCCAACTCTGCAATTCCACTGAATGTGGGACTGTAGATCAGGGGAAAGTTTGAGGCTCTAAGGATGTCTCAAAGTCATCTTCATATAAATTATAAGAGTTGTATTTGAGCAGATGAAATGTTTGAGAGAACACACACAGAGAGAGAAGGATTTACCCATTCTTTGACTCCAGATCATGAACAAAATATTGAAAATATAGGTGTGAGCAGAGACTTCTTCTCATGATGCTATGACGCCAACCCACATGTCTCCATTTTGTTAATTAGGAGATCATCAAAAACTCTGCCAAAGGTTTTGCTGAAATTTCTATGGCATTTGCTAATAGGCCTATGAAACAAGAACTATGGTTTGTTCTTGAAGCTATGCTGGCTCTTAGTGATCACCATCCCACTTTTTGCATACTCATTCACCTTTACTTTAATAACACGTTCTAGAATTTTTACCAGAAATTGACATCTCGTCCATAGCTCTTTTGAAAGAGCAGAATGATATTGTGGGAAGAGAGCAATCCAAGAAGCCAAGAAGATCTGGGTTGTATGCACACTTCTAATACATACTGGCTATGTGACCTAGTCAAATCATTTAATCTGACCATGTCCTCTTCAACCCTCTAAGACTTTCCATCACAAATAAATTGTTGACCTTCTTTGATAAAATTTCCTGGAGCCAGAAATGTCTTATATCAATGAAATCACATACTATTCCCCATTCTTTTTTAAAATGTCAAGGCAAGAAATTACTGATCTTCAATCCTCTAAGAACCCTTCCTATTGAAAGAACATTGATAATCATACCTACCACTTTTTCAATACTCTGACCTGCTTTGATAAAGTTTCCTGTACCTAGAAATTTCTTACCTCAATGAAATCATATACTAGTTCCAGTTCTTTTTGAAAATGTTGAGGCAAGATATTACTGATCATCAGTCGTCCAAGAACCCTTCATATTGAAAGAACATCAGCAATCATACCTGCCACTTCTTTTAATATTGTGGCTTGGAGTTCATCCAGGCTTAGTGATGACCTCATTGAGGGAAACTTAGTTCTATCTTATCATCAGCTACATTATTCTGAATTCCAAATTCTTCTAAAATCAACTTTGTTAATCATTTAACTTCAATCCAAAAATCAGTCTCCTTGGGAGGGAAAATAAAAGGTGAATAATTCTACCACTTCTCTATCATCTATTTTCGGTGACTCATTTACTTTGAGAAAGGTTCCCTCACTTCTTTGATCTTTTTTTTTAACTTCCCTCTCATTGTTTAACAAAGCCTTTTTTCTTGTTGTTGCCCTTGCAAGCCGTGGTCACTTTATTAGACAGGAGCACTCTTTGGAATTCATCTTCCATTTTCTGACTTTGTAACCATTGAGAATTGACTAGAGAACTGAACAGAGCCCTGGGAGGTACTGATTACCTTAGTCATATAGCTAGTTTGGTTCAAGGGGGGGGTTTGAATCCAGGTCTTTCTGATTTTGAGGTCACATATTTATGCAATAACACTTTTTTTCTTTTTGTAAATGCCTTTTAATCTCTAAGGTGATGGATGAATTCTCTCTATAACTCTCTTTAGATACCTCCTATTATATCTTGGTGGAACTCTGTTTAGGCCATCAGAACTTTGTTGTTGTGTTTCTCATCCTCTTAGACTAAGCATCATTTCTCTGAACTCTTTAGAATTTTCTTTCCCCAAATCTTGGGTGAATATCACAGTCTGTCATTTTGCTATCACTCCCCTCCTATAATACAATCAGAGTTCATGGACTCATGTATCTTCAAGGTATATAAAATATACATAAACATGCCATAATTCACATGTTATAGACATTATTATCATATAGAAGAGCATGAGGAAAAGTATATTTCTCTTTGTACTAGAGTAGGGGCTGGCAATGTTAGACATGAAGAATAATTATGAAAACTGGGCCCGATTTTTTTTTTGTATTCCTGAACATCTTAAGCATTACTACCCCTATTATCATATATTATCATAATGACTCCCTTTTATCCAGCCACACATTATTAATACTCCTCTATTTCCTCTTCGCTCAACTTTACGAGTGGAACACTAAATAAAAAGAAATGATAGAAAGTGATTAATACATTGGCATAACTCTTGAAACCAAAATTATCCTGGTAACTTCCTCCCAATTTGGGGCAGCTAGTTGGTATAGTAGATAGTGTCAGGAAAACTTGAGTTCTAATCTGGCCTCAGATAAGTACTAGTTGTGTGACCCTGGGCAAGTAACTTAACCCTGTTTACCTCAATTTCTTTATCTTTATCAAGAAAGTCCCCAAAGTGATTGCAAAGAGTGAGACATTACTGAAAAAGACTAAACAGCAACATCAACATTATCCTTGAAAAACTTACCAGTGCCTGTGCTAGACTCAGTGTCCTAAGCTTTAGTGCTGACTTTCACATGGATAAATCACATGGCCTTGGTCTGCATTTTTGCACTTTTTTTGCATCATATGCCCCATGACAATATAAACTCTCTCCTCAGAGAGAGGCATGTCTTCCATGACTAACAAAGTGCTTAAAACAGAGTTGCTTAATAAACTACTTAGAATTAAATGAAACGGGTTAGCTTACTTTGCATGGATATTATTGATTTCCATAGTCGTGATGAAAGTTGTTCTTCACATATCCTAAACAAAGATATTTTTACAATTGTGGAGTTGAACTGGAAGATAGGCTGTATCTATATGTGTTACATATATGAGTATTTCTGTCACTCCAACCTAATTCCTTATCATCTGTGTTATATTTTCCTAGTGTTTTAACTTTGTCCTGGGTATAAGAAAGTGACCTTGGGAAACCATGGGAATTGTATTAGGCTATTAAGTATAATTAAGCAAATTACTAGCTTTGTGTATACTGTGCAACTACTGAAAATTTAAAGCCATCTTCCATGGCTTTAAAAAGAGGTCTCTGCTTAAAGTAGGAGCAGCACACTAAATAGATAGCTTGTGGCTATGGCTGGTGTGATAAATGTGTATGAGATGAATATACAGAGGGGCTGCTGATAACACTATCTTAGTGTAGGCAAAAAAGTCATTACTAACTTTTTTCCCATTATGTTATCTGAAGTATTCAATTAGCTGAATTAATTCATTGCTCAGTAATTTAAGCAGAAGATTTTTAATGGTACGTTTTTGTCGGTTTCTCTTACTTTTTTCCTTTATTTTCAAAGAAGTATTCTGAATAACAACTAATACTCTAATGCTAAATGCCATTACACAGCAAGAAAAATGTTTCTGTGCTGAATCTTTTCATCTTCTGAGAAAAGGCCAACTTCATGGGTTGGAGTAGAGGTAAAATCATAATCTCTGACATGGGCCCTTGAGAAAAGTAAATAAAGGATATTTCTCTCTGGAGGAGGCTTTCAATACCTTAGTGATTTCTTTAGAAACTCACTCAAAATCTTAGATAATTCCACAATTAAATCCTACAGCACAATTAGGGTTCATTTTTCTGAATGACCTCTTTTTTTTTTTTTTTTTGGATAAGGACAATGAAATGAACCAAGAGGGAATTCCTTGATACTGACATCTACAAAAGACTGGAAGGAATGAGGATCCATGCATATCAGACAGTCATCTTGAAATCAAACAAAATAATATGACTGCTTTGGTTTCTATCAATGAAATACACAATATTCAAGACTTAGATTTCCCTTTACAAATTCGAAATAGTCCATGTTGGTTCTAATAACTGCTTGTCTTCTGTATTCTCAGAGGCTTTAGAAATGTACTACTAATCAATGACATCACCTTTGTAAAATTCACAATCCTAAAGAATATAAACTATTATTCCTTGAAAATTGGAGTGTCTTGATTTTTCAACTGTTTTTCTTAAAGCGTGTGCAACAACAGTTGACCCATACTATTTTCTAACTGTTTTCCCAGACTTCTTCCTATATTCAGTTAGCTAATGGAAGCCAAAACAGGTCAATGGGGAGTTATCAAAAAATGAGGTGATATTCCTTTGACAGATTTCATTTCTACCTTCATCTGAGACCCTCTTGTGTGTTTCATTCAGAACAGAAGATGAAACTTTGGGTGTTTTCTCTCTTGGAAGGGGCACTTCAAACAATGCTATGAGTGTTTTTTGCAGTGTGAAAAGTCCATGATTAGAATCTGAATTTTCAATGTCCGGTGCATCTGGCCATGTTAAGGTTCTACCAAGGAAATGGAATATGAACACTTGAATGAACAGCATCAGGGTGGTTCTCAACAAGCAGCTCAAAATGCAGTTGGTTGTCAGTGCTGAGCTGTCAATCTGGGGAAAATCTACTCTACAGATTAACCATATTCTAGAAATTAAATCTTTAAAAAATTCTTCTATGTTCCCAGAAAGGACTATATGGTCACTTTCTACTGCCCATTTTGATCTGAGATTTTCTTCAGACCTGAAATCTGAAACCTCCAGCAATAATACTGGTGAATTTCTGCTGAAATATGTCTGTTTTCAACACCTAGCTAAATTTCATGTTCCATACTGACATAAATTTAGTTTTTAGTTTATCCAACCATATGGCCTCCATATTCAAATAAAGAGAAAGTCATCCCTTGGTTACATTCTTCTGTTTATCTTCTTGCCACTGTGGCTGCTGTTGTCTGGTCCATGTGTCTGTCTGGATTTAATAGTGCTTTTAAAGTCAGTCCTGTCTAGATTCTTAACTTAAGTGCATTATGGATATGCATTATTGAATGATACGCATTTTTAATATATAACATATCTTTCTCTTCTAAACTGTCTTAACATTTTTATAATACAAAAGGAGAGGCAGTCTAGTATAGTAGTCTTGAAGGTAAGAGAATCAAGTCCTGTCACTGAAATAACTAACTGAGTGACCCTGGGACAATGTACTTGACCTCTCACCATTCAAGACAATTCTCTAAGAGAGAAGGTGCAAACTTGCATTTTTGAGGGAGCTTCCTAACTCAGGATTTCATTATACCAATGAAATCCCAGGTCCAATACCTGTCCTCATCTGTAGCAAATTATAGTACCAAGCCCACTCACTCTCCTCTCACAAAATGACGTAATTTTAATTACATAATTGATAATCTGGTTTCAGGAGACAACAAGTTTCCTGAGAGTATTGTGCTTAACATTTTGTAGGAATTTAGCAAACATTAAAATTAATGTTTGTTAGGCTGAGATTAGAAGAGAAGAGGGTTTACTCACCTGGAGAGTAGTGATGCTCAGAAAAAGAGCGGTTAGTGGAAAAGTGACTTCACGTGGTTGATGTTTGACAATGTGACTCTGGTGGTAACACTTTCATAATGATCAGGACCTTCAGTATTCAAGATTTGTAATAACTATCAACATCTCAAGTCTTTTAAAAATACTTTATATATAACAGTAATTTAAAATTCATGTTACTCATCTGCTTTAGAATATTTATTGATTCTCCTATTGCTTTTTGTCATTTAAACTCCTCAGCCTGGTATTTTAAGTTCCTGCCTGGACTGACACCTAACTACTTAGCATAGTCCCTCTGTAACCATTAGCAAATGGACTCCATAATTTTCTACATGTTTTCTGACCTTCTCTAAATCCATAGATTCAGTTATATTTTTTATCTCCCCGTTATCTGCATGCAGTCCTCAAAACTTGTCTCCTCTAATCTGAATTCTTCTCTTCCTTTCAAGGTTCAACTTAAGATTTATCTCCTTCTACAACATAGGGACTTTAAATCACTGATGATTTAGTCATGGATTAGATCAAGAATTACATAATATAATTTGGAATTATACTAAGACAGTGACTAGGTTTATCCTGCATGTTGGATGGCTATCCACAGAGTGGTGTTTTACACATCCCACAAAAAGCATGTGAACACCTATTCAGTCTCTGGACTGGCTCTTTCATTCTTGCCTGATCTCATATTCATAGATCTGTGTTCAAAGAAGGACCCCCATCACAAAGCTTCAGTAAAACTCCCTCTAGATCCTAGGGATAACCCTGTTGTGGGAGAAATCTTCCTCATTTATTTGTTACTATAGCTTGAGTCTCTGCCAATGTGCTTTCATTTATACAAACCAGCTATCTACAATCATACCAATTTATGATCTTAAACATAGCAAATTGCTAACAACACAGAAGAAATGATAATAACATCATAGGTATTCATATATTAAAGCAAAACATAAATAAATACAATGAAAGCCACATTTAAACCTGTATCACCCTCTCCCATTAAACCAAGAGAAAGGAGACAGAGAGACAGAGAGAGACAGAGACAGAGGCAGAGAGCAATTCTAGCCTGAAGAATTTGAAGTCCTTGGTCGATTCAGTTATATTTATACCATGTGAAATCACTTTTCTAACTGTACCTTTTCTGAACAACACCATTCTCCAGTCAAGCAATCCCCCTTCTCTTCTAATATCAACCTGACAAAACATTAACATTTTTTAAAAATTTCAACCACTCTTAAAAATATGTTGGAAAGTGGTACACTAGTAAATTGGCTAGTAGTTACCTTTAAGCCAGAAAACTTGAAAATTCACTAATATTATTCTTCCTGAACAGTACAAACAAACCTAGCCAGCTATTCATTCAACAAAGTGAGGCATTGTCCAATCAGCTTAGAGATGATAGAACTTACAGAAAACTAGTTTAGGTTGACAGTGTGTACGAGACAGATGAGCTCAGACAACTCTTCAACCACAAGTAAACTGTATTGTCTATTACAGAAATACCTCTCCCTTTTTCATTTGAAAATTTTGCTATCAAACCAATGAGGGAAACAAAGGGCAATAGGAATTTCTTAGAGGACTTTTTAGCTTCCATTCTAAGTGTTTGTTGGTGAATCATTTTTCGGTCATGTCCAACCTTTTGTGATGCAATTTGGGATTTTCTTGGCAAAGACACTAGACTGGTTTGCTATTTCCTTCTCCAGCTCATTTTACAAATGAGAAAACTGAAGCAAATAGGGTTAAGTAACTTGTCCATGGTCATACGACTATTAAGTGTCCAAGGCTGAATTTCAGCTCATGAAGTTGAAGCTAAACACTGAAACAAAAACTCTCTTCTAATGATTTCCAGTCTTCATTCAACCCATCAGAAATTGCCATCTGAAGATATATTTTAGGGCTTACATTAATACAACATCACAGGTTGGACTAGATGGTGGTGAGAGAAATAGCAGCAGCTTTGAGCCCTCTGAAGTCAGAGAATGCCAGGGATTACTAGGGATCTCTGTGCTACCACTGGGCATAGAACTAGATACTGTTTGGTAACCCCATTACATATATTGACTACTGGGTCATAGTACAAGGATAGAGAGGAGCACTTTCAGTCAAAAAGGAGTAGCCCTAAAGAGCAGTATCACTTCTGGACTTAAAAGAACAGGGTCCCTGAGAAGCAATATCATTTCCCAGTCTCAAAGGAGCAAGGACCCTGAGAAGCAGTGTAAATTGCAATCCCATGGGATCAGGGATGCTTCCTTGGTAAGGACAAGACCACAGAACAGAAAAGCAGTGACCACTCCTGTTTCCCAATCACACAACCTTTGTAGCACCCAAAACTCCCAAACTCCCAAAACTTGTTCTAAATACAGTAGTGCAAAACAGCAGTCATTCCCTACCTGCCCCCCGAGGTATCTAGAGACCAACTTTAACATAACATTCACAGTCAAGAAATGGTCTGAAATAATGAACAAACCAAAACAACGAGAAGATTAAAAAAAACTGGCCATAAAAAGTATCATAGAGACAGGGAAGATCAAGACACAACCACAGTAGAAAGCAATGAAGTCAAAACAGTTCCAAACTAAGGCTGGAATTTTTTTAAAAAGTGAAGTGTGTGTGTGTGTGTGTGTGTGTGTGTGTGTGTGTGTGTGTGTACACATTCTTCCTCCAAAAAAAGAGGAGCTAAAGAAGTGGTATTTAGCTAAAGAAGAGCTAAAAAACAGGATTTTCAAAAATCATGTAAGAGGGGTAGAGGAAAAAAAATAGGTTAAGCATTAAGAAAAAAGGGATAAAATTATGAAAAGTTAACTAATAGTTGGGCAAAAGAGGCAAAAAGTACTGAAGAAAATGACATCTTAAAAATAGAATTGTCTGAATGGAAAAAGAGGTACAAAAATTCAATGAAGAAAATAACTCCTTAAAATTAGAACTGAGCAAGTATGGAAAAAGGTAACTGTCAGATCTATGGATAAGAGAACAGTTTATGACCAAACAAGAAATAGAGAGAATCACAAGAAGTAAAACAGATCATTTTAATTACATGAAATTAAAAAGATTTTACACAAAGAAAACCAATGTAGTCAAAATTAGAAGGAAAAACAGGACACTGAGAAAAAAAAATCTTTGCCATAAATTTCAGTGATAAATGCTTCATTTTTCTAATGTAAAGGGAACTGAGCCAAATTTATTAAAGCATGAACCATTCCCCAACTGATAAATGGTCAAAGGATATGAACAAGCAGTTTTAAGAAGAAATTAAAATTATCAATAGTGACATAAAAATACTAAACCATTGTACATTAAGAGATGTAAATTCAAACTCTGAGATAGCACCTTATATCTATTAGATTGGCTAACATGACAGAAAAGGAAAATGACAAATTCTGAAGGAGGTGTGAAAAAATTGGAACAACTAATACACTTTCGGTGGAATTGTGACCTAGTTCAACCATTCTGGAGAACAATTTGGAAGTGTCCAAAGGGCTATAAAAAAACTGCGCATACCCTTTAACCCAGAAATACCACTTTTAAGTCTGTATCCCAAAGAGATCAAGGAAAGGAAAATGAACCTATTTGTACAAAAAAAAAATTTGTAAAAGCTTTTCTTTTGTAGTGGCAAAACATTGGAAATTGAAGAGATAGCCTTCAATTGGAGAATGGTTAAACAAGTTGTGGTGTATGATTTCCTATGATATAAGAAATGGCATGTAGGATGGTTTCAGAAAAACCTGGGAAAACTTGTATGAATTCCTGAAGAGTAAAATGAGCACACAGTGTGCAGTAATAGCAATATTCTAAGGATAATTAATTATGAAAGACTTAGCGACTCTGTTTAAGAAAATGCATTCAAGACAATTTCAAAGGACCCAGGGAGGAAACAGATGAACTTTTAGTGCAGAATGAAACATAATTTTTAAAAACTTTATTTGCTTTCCTTGGTGTATGTGTGAGTGTGTGTGTGTGATTTCTTCAAAGCATGACTAATATGGAAATATTTTGTATGATCATATTTACTATGTGTTCAACCTTGTGCTAAGTTCTGGGAATCTAAATAGAAAAGAGAGTCCCTGCTCTCAAGGAGTTTTTCTCTGTCAGGTGAATATCTATGGACTTGAAATAAGGAATAAGATAGATGAACAAATAAATATTCTTTTCATAGTTATTCAATGTTTGAGAGCTCCAACTATCATAAGATCATAACTTTAGAGCCATATACATACACACATATGAATGCATGTATATATATGTGTGTGCATATGTGTGTGTGTGTGTATAATAGGTTTTCTTGTCCAACACACTCAATTTGTATATAGGGAAACTGAGACCCAGAGAGAAATTACATGCACAGCTTGAAGCAATTTATAAGTAGAAGAGCTGGGGTTCTAACCCAGGCCTTCTGAGTATAAAGCCTCTGATGTTCTTCACTGCATTGTGCTGATTCTCTTCTGTCATTGAGACAAGATTTATACACTCATCATGCTTTTTTGAATATGCACTGAGTAGGGATAGGGAGTGAACCTGTGATTTCACTGGTATGGAGAGCTCCCTGGTGAGGAAATTCAACCAAATCAGGCAAATAATTTCTCTTTCTAGTTTTCAAAAGCTACTGGGAACAGTGAGAAGTTAAGAGAATTGCTTAGTGACACACAGATAATATGTGTCAGATGACCACAATTTAAGCCCAGATCTTTCTGACTGAAACCAGCCTTCTGCCCTCCATGCCATGCTGTCTGAATACCATGGTTCTGCTCTCCTCGTGCCAGTAATTATTAAAGTCTATATAAAATGCAGTTTGTGATTTTCAGAATATTTATAAGAGAAACAGAGCAAGGAAAAGGAACAGAAAATGAAAGATCACAAAGTGATTGGAAGATGGTATTACCTATATGTGGGATTAGTTTTCAAAGTTCATGACTATTATTTAAGCTTCTTTTGATTAGGATAAGAAAGACCAAGAGAGAAAAAAAGTAATAGGTAAAAAGGAAGGAAGATGGAAACCAATGCTTGGGAAAAGAAGCAAGAATGTTATTTTGCTCTTTTTTTTTCTCTAAACTCCAGCCACTAATAGCAAGGTGGGCCTATTTATCTCAAGTTCAATTATATTTAATGGACATTTCAGAAGTTTGTTATATGTGAAAAATGTTTTAACAGATTCTAGAGGAGGTAAACATTTTAGATCAAGTTTGATTCCTGTCTTCAAAGAGCTTGCAATTTAGTGGAGAGATTTTGCACATACACAAATAACTTTACTATAAGGCATGATAACTCAATAATATGGGAAGTCCACACTTCCCATGAAGGATTAGGGAATTCTTCATGAATTATTGGCTCTAAAGGAAGGGTTATAATTCAACACATGAATTGGATAAAGAAGGATATTTCTAGCATAGGTAATACTGTGAGAAGAGTTGTAAAGGTGAGAAAATTCAAGGTATGTTCTGGGGACCAAGAATGGTCCAGTTTATTCAGTTCACATGTTATATAGAATGGTAGTACAAGGAAAGACTGGGAATGTAGACTGGCACTTTCATTGGAGGGTGTTAAATAATCAGCTCCTGACTTGGAATTTTGTTCAATAGGCAGTAGGAAGCCAATGAAGGCTTTTCAGCAGATAAGCTCTGATCTGTGAGTCAGGAAAGTTTAGTTTAGACTTTGAAGGCAGCATCTGTTGCAGGGGTGAGATGGTGGAGGCAAGACAAACTATATGACAGATATTGCAGTAATACAGGTGAGAGTACCTATTACTTATACTAGTGGAGTGGTAGAAAAAAATGTAGAGTGCTAAAAGAAAAAGAAAGGCAGTGTTATACGTGAGAGATGTTATAGAGACAGAATTGATGAGACTTTGTAAGAGATTGGATGGGAGAGACGAGGAAGAATGAAAAGTGATAGTCTATGTCTCTCATAAATGCTATATATGCCCTTTCTAGTAAAATAGAAAATATTTGAGGACAAACTATTTCATATTGGTCATTGACTCTTCAGCATCTTGTACATAATAGGAACTTGATAAATGTTAGTCAAATTGGATAAAAATTGCCTGCACAGGTGCTTCTTGGTGGCACAGTGAATAGAGTACCAGGTCCTGGAGTCAGGAAGACCTGACTTCAAATCTGGCCTCAGATACTTAACACTACCTGTGTGACCTTGGGCAAGTCACTTAACTCCAATTGCCCTGCCCTTCCCCCTCCAAAAAAAAAAAGCAAAAAAAATTGCTTTGCACATTTGTCCCTACAGATAGACTTATTATCATGATAGGTACTGAGAGTATAGCTTGATTATATATTCAGAAAAAAGCCAAAATATTATGATTCACATAGTACATAAAAAGAAATTGAGAAAATGTCTTTTGGAGGACAGCCAAATGACTAGATGTTCTGGGTATCAAAGAAAGGAGACCTGGTGCTCCTGATTTAAAAAAAAAGTAGTGAAATTAGGAGGAGCACATCCAGAGGAAAAAATAATGAGGTTGATTTTGGAATGTGGATTTTGAGTTGCCAGTGGGACACCAAGCTGTGGGTATCCTATATGCGGGCATACAAGCCAAAAGTGTAGAAGAAAGGTCAGGGCTAGATATTTGGATTTGGGAGTCAACAATGACTTAAGATTGAGACTTTGAAAGTAGATGACACTATCAAAGGAAAGCATGTCGAGAAAGAAGAGATGAAGCCAAGGACAGAACATTTAAGATGCTTGCCTTAAAGGGGAAGGAAGAGGAAAAAGCCAACAGAGATAGAAATATAGGTTAAAAAATAGGGCCATGAAAAAGAAAATGGTATCTTAGGAGCGAATAAAATTGAGTGGGACAGGTGAAAGCATTCTCATAAAATGGGAAGGATTCTGTCTCCAAACTTGAGCTAGGGTTTTAGAAGCTCAATAGGCCTAAGTTTCCTATTCTTGCAAAATGGCGTGCCCCTGCTCCCCCTCCTTTTTTCCTGTAGGGGCTTTTTGTAATAGCCCCCTTTCTGTGAAATAAGGATATTTATAGCATATTTCTCTGTATTCGGTAGAAGGGGCTTTCCAAGGTCGTATGTAGATTGTGAGGTCATGCTATCCTACCAATGGGGTACTGATACAGCATTAGGGGCTTTTTGGTGGCAGGGGTTTGGGAATTTTTGTGGGTTTTCTGAGAATATTGGGGTCTTTCATAGAATTGTTTGTACAAGGGTATATAACTGCTTGCTTGCCTCTTGTTGGGTGCCTCCCTCTACAAGTCCTTTTTGGCATAGGTGACGCCCAACTCTCGCGAGACTTGTCTGTAGAATAAAGAACTTCTGTCTTTACCTTGAAAAACCTCTGGATTTATTTCAGGTAAGGGTCTTTGGGATCTTTATCCCACACAAAATTTTCTGTTTTGTGCTACAAAGAGTTCAGAGAAGATGAAGAGAGAAGAAAAGAGAAGTCATTGGATTTGATGATTAGGAGGCATTAATGAGTTGAAAAGGCTGTTTCAGTAATATCGGTGAGGGTGGAAGACAAATTACAAGAGTATTACTCTTTTGATTTAGCCTGCTGCCTGTGCTCTTGAGAGAGAAAAAAAATGTTCCACTTTCTGTATTAAGTAAGTCTTTCCTTAAGACTTTCTTAAGGAAAACACTCTACCAGAGCTTTTTACTGATTGGTGTGATTAGAGTCACAGGGGAGCCTGTTTGCCAGTTGTAGCTGTTGTTTCCAATGAAAGTGTGGAGTGCCTGAAAGAGGCAGTGCTCATAAGTAAAGCATTTTCTGCCTTGATTTTCCTCTCAAAATTTGAAAGGGAGGAGAAAAGCAAATTATTGCAGAATAAAGTGTGAAGAAGGATAGTGGTGGGAAAATAATGAGAATAAATACAACTAAGGGAAAAATTTCTGTTTCTGCATGGAATGTTAATACCATTATATTTATACCTCTACCAGGATTAAAAATCTTGACTTTTAGAATTAAGCATTTTCTTCTGTTGGTGGAGCAATGAACATTTGATTTACACTCTAGCAGAGAGGTTCCCAAAGTTATTTGGCCTACTGTACCCTTTTCAAAGAAAAAGTACTCAGCACCCTCTGGAAATCTACTTTCTTCAAGCCTTTAATGTTATTTTAAAATTTATGTCATCTCTCTCTCTCTCTCTTTCTCTCTTTCTCTCTCTCTTTCTCACATATATGTGTTTGTGTATATATATATATATATATATATATATATATATATATATTACACATCTTTAATAATTAATTGTAAATTTGTAGGTTTTTTCCTGCATTGAAGTTTTGATGCTGCAATATTGTGCTTTGTAATCATTGACTATAAAATTACATGCACATATGCCTGCTGATGCATGCTGGACTTCCTGATAATCCATGTGCTTGCCTGCCAACACTTGCTTGTTAAGACCTATTGATGGACTTGACCACTGATTGGTTATAACTTGCATTTTGTGTTTTTATCAAAAATAATATAATTATGATGACTTTAACTCTGTTATACAATAGATGAAATGTATGAATGTTTTTTCAAAATTTTCTTCTCTTTTCTTTCCTTATCCTTCTACCACCCCTTTATTTTTATTCAACACCCTGCCCCCAATTACACTCAAAGCTATTACTGCCCCCTGGATCATTCCACCACCCCTAGGGGGCAGTATCTTCCACTGTGGGAACCTATGCTTCTAACATTTTTGCAAATATCTTTGAGCAGAGAACTTAAAAAAAGTAATCTCATGACAATCTCTGTTGTCTTTCTAAGATTAATAGAAGCTATGGAAATTACCTTTATGATTGGAAAATATAATTATTATTATTATCTTATTCTTTTTTCAAAATGTTGTCATCTTCTGTTTTGAAATCTCCTATATTTTCTAAAATCCCCTTCCTTGCTCACCTCAGAGAGCCATTCCTATAACAAAATTAAGAGGAAAAAATGCTTATCAAAATTAAATGCAACATCAACCAAATCTGACATTATATGCTGTGTTTCAAACCCATATTTTACTACCTTTGCAAAGAAAATATACACCAACAGAAAATCCATGATAACATCTCATCTTTGGGGCGAAGTTTGGTTATCATAATTACATTGTATTTAGCTTCAACTGTTTTAATTCTCCCCATTTACATTGTTGTGGTCATTTTGTGTATTTTATTTACCTGGTTCTACTAATAAGTGTCTGAAGCCTGATTTGAACTCAGATTTTCCTGACTACAGGACTGGTGCTCTATCCACTGTATAAGCAGTTGTTTCAAAAATTCAGAGATACAAAATGAAATAGTCTCTACCTTCAAATGGTTTGCGTTCTTTTTTTAAATTAACTTTTGTTTATTTTTTTAGTTTACATCATTGATTTCCACAAGGTTTTAAGTTACAAATTTTCTCTCTGTCTTTCCCCTACCTACCACCCCAAAATAGCAATGCCACTATATACTCCCTTTCCCAATCTGCTCTCTCCTATACCCTCCCCCATCACCCTTCTGACTTTCTGGTAGGGCAAGATGGATCTCCCTATCCCAGTGCCTGAATATCTTATTTCCTAGTTGCATGTAAATAGTAATTATGTACGTGTGTGTGTATGTGTGCATGTGTGTATATGTATATGTATATATATATGTATGTATTTTTATCCAAATTGGTTTGCTTTCTACTGAATATATTACCAATACCTCACCCCCACATAATTACACATTCTCTTTCTAGATAAAGCACTGATACATTTAAAAAATGATGAGGGAGGAACTCAAGGCATAGTTATTAGAAGGAAATGAACAAATCTAAAACTAAATAAACAAGAAAGTATGCCTAACAAGCAACAATGACAGGAAGTAATCAATTGAAAGAACTTGCCAAAATGTAATTCTTGCTGAAAAAACAACACAGCCACAACCACCACCATAATAAAAACACAAAAGCATCTCACTAGCTTGGAGCACTTTAAATTTCCTTGCCCTAAGTCCTTATATATCCTATGGCTTTGATGTGGAGATTAAGAGGAAGTTGGGGTAGTAAATTTGAAGGCTAGAAGAGGAAGTCTTGGAAGAGAAAGAGGAATATAAGGCTTCTCAAAGTTTCTTCATCAGTATTTCAAGGGACTATTCCTCAAACCTTTAGGAGCAATACCTAGGTATCAATCTATGAACTAAAACAATCAGTCCTGGGTCATGCAAAGGTACCAGCTAAAAGAGTACAGTAGTTTAGGTTGATAATATAGGACAAGAACACAATACCTGAAAGGGAATTTACCCATTCAAGAGGATAATAATGAAGGAAACACAGTTGCAAGATGAGAAAATAGAGAACAAGGCAATGGTCCTAGGGACTTTGACATTTTAACTACTCAGTAACACAGCCTACTGATCTAAGACTACCATCAACTAAGCCCAGTACAAAGAGATTTTGAGAATGACATTATTTTGCTATGCCAGTCTTTCTTATAACAGCATTTATGATTGGCTTTATTCAGACTTTTATTTTCCTATCTATTCCTTTGATTCATTCATACATACATTTATTTAGAATATCTTATGCATAATATGAGCAAGTAGGGGGCACAATGGATAAAATGATAGACTTAGAATTAGGAAGACTCATCTTTGTTTTGTTTTGATTTTGAGGGAAGAAGGCAAGGTAATTGGGGTTAAGTGACTTGCCCAAGGTCTCACAGCAAGTAAGTATCAAGTGTCTGAGGCTGGATTTGAACTCTGGTCCTCTTGTCTTCAGGACCAGTGCTCTATTCACTGTGCCACCTAGCTGTGCCGGGGAAGACTCATCTTGCTGAGTTCAAATCTGACTTCAGACATTTACTAGGTGTATAACCCTGGACAAGTCATGACCCTGTTTGCCTCAGTTTCCTCATTTGTAAAATGATATGTGGAAGGAAATAAACCATTCCAGTATCTTTGGCAAGAAAACCACAAATGGGATCATGAAAAGTCAGACATTACTGCAGAATGAATAACCAATAACATGTATAATAACATCCTGCCTAGGAGAAGTATTGACTTCTGGAACCCAAGATGGTGGAGTAAGCAATAAATCACTGTAATTCTCTCATATTCACCTGCAAACCACCATAAAATAGTACCCTAAAACAAATCCTAGAACAGTATAATGAGCAAAAAGTTAGGGTAAAACAATCTTTCATACCAGGAAACTTGGAAGATCAGCAAGAAAGGCCCATCTCACGTGGGTAAAAGGGGAGTACATTCCTGGACAGGAAGCAATCCAGCAAACCAGTAGCAAGCCCCACCTCAGCAAACCAGCAGGGGATTCTGAGCCCTACTGTGGTGGAGCAGGCACCAGTCAACACCAAGACACTGTTTCCCCACCATGTGCCTTATTATAGCCAAGGGAACAGGAAGACTCCAGCTCCAAGAACCACCATGTGTTTTAGCATAGCCCTAGATAAATCAGCCTCCTCCAGAGGCCAGACTTCCATGTGCTTCAGCGCAGCCCAGGGCAAGCAGACATCTTCCAGAATGACAAGAAAGTAGGCCAGAACTACACATGCTTTAGTATAGCCCTGGGAAAATGCAGAAACAACCCACTTGACCTCAGCACATGCCAGATACCACCAATAAGACAGCAGCTCAGTACCAGGTAAGCTGTCAGACCCCTACAGCCTCCAGCAGCACCAGCTACCTCCTACCCCAGCCCCTCAGCATAGTACTAGACATAAGGGCACCATGGGAGCCTCAGGGCAACATCAGCACAACATCAGGTAAACAGCCAGAGTCCAAAACCCCTGGCACAAGAAGCCTGAAACAGTGCCCTTTCCCCTCTGGGTGCAGAACTCAAAATTAAAAGAAAGGAAAAAGACCAAAAAAAAGGAGCAAAAAAGAAACAAAAATAATCTGATGTTATAAACTTATTATGGTGACAGAGAAGACCAAGACACAAACTCAGAAGAGGACAACAATTCAAAACACTTATGGGCAAAACCCCAAAGAAAAATATGAAGTGGTCTCAAGCCCAGAAAGAACTCATGGAAGAGCTCAAAAAGGAGTTTAAAAATAAAAAATGGGAAAAGAAATGAGAGTGATGCAGGAGAATTGGTGGGAGTGAGGCGAGAGTCAACAGCTTAGAAAACTGCTTAAAAGGTAGAATTGTCCAAATGAAAAAGGAGAGACAAAAGTCCACTGAAGAAAACAAATCCTTGAAGAGTACAATTGGCCAAATGGAAAAGAAAGCACAAAGACTAATTGAGGAACACAACACCTTAAAAGTGAGAATTGGGCAAGTGGAAGCTAATGATTTTATGTGACATCATGAATAAATCAAAGAAATTCAAAAGTGAAAAAAAATGGAAGAAAATGTAAAATACCACATGGGGAAAAACAATTGCCCTGGAAAATAGATCCACAAGAGATAATATCAAACTATCCAAAAGCCATAATCAGAAGGAGAATCTGTATAGCATCTTTCAAGAAATTATCAAGGGAAAGTGCCCTGATGTCCTGGAACCAAGAGGGCAAAAGAGGCATCAAAAGAATCTACCAATTATCTCAGGAAAGAGATCCCAAAAGAAAAACATAAAGGAACATTATGGCCAAATCTAAGAACTATCAGGTCAAGGTAAAAATACTACAAATGGACAAAAACAATTCAAATATTAGGGAGTCACAATGTGAATCACACTGTATTTTGCAGCTGCAACATATAAAAATCAAAGGTCATGGAAAATGATATCCTAGAAGGCAAAGAAACTAGGACTACAACCAAGAATCACTTATCCAGCAAAATTAATCATAATTAATTAAGGGAAAAAATGTCAGTCAATGAAATAGTAAGATTTCAAGCTTTCATAAGGAGAAGACCAAAACTAAACCAAAAATTTGACCTCCAATGTCAAGAACCAGGTGAAACATAAACAGATAAAAAAGGGAAAAATATAAGGGATTTAATGGAGCTAAACTATTTACATCCCTTCTGGGAAGATGATATTGTAACTCTTAAAAATATATAATCATTAATAGTACAGCTAGAGGGCATATAAATAGAGAGTATGGGTATAAGGTGAATTTGAAGAAATGACATAAAAATTAAGGGATAAGAAAGAGGGTACAGTAGGTGCAGAAGGAAGGGAGAGCTGGAGTGGGATAAGTCATTTCACATGAAGAGGCCGGAAAGACCTATTAAGTGGAGGGGAAGAAGGGAGTTTGGGTAATGAGTATTGCTTGAATCATACTCTCATCAGTATTGACTCAAAGAGGTAGTCACATACACAATCAGTTGAATATAGAAATCTATCTTACCTGACAAAGAAGTAGGGGAGAGGAGATCAAGTAAGGGGGTGTGGGGATTGACAGAAGGGAGGGCAGATCATGGGAGGTAGTAGACATAAGTAAAACACTAGTGAGGTGGGAAAGAGTGAAAGGAGAGAGAGGATAGACAGGAGGGAGAATAGGATAGACAGAAATACACAGGTTGCAATCATAACTATTATATGAATGGGGAGAAATCTCCCATAAAAGAAAAGCAGATAGTAGAGTGGATCAAAGAATAGAATTCTACAATATGTTATTTACAAGAAATACACTTGAAACAGAGACAAACACAGAATAAATGTAAGGGGCTGGAGCAGAATCTATTATGCTTCAAATGAAATTTAAAAAATTCTGGGGTGGCAATCCTGAAAAAAGTAAAAGCAAAAATAGACCTAATTAAAAGAGATAAGGAAGGAAACTACATCTTGCTTAACATTACTATAGACAGTAAAGCAGCATCAATACTAAACATATATTCACCAAATGGCATGTTATCCAAATTCTTAAAGGAGATGTTAAGTGAGCTACATGAAGAAACAGACAACAAAACTATACTAGTGGGGGACTTGAACTGTACCCTTTGAGAACTCAATAAATCCAAGCAAAAATAAACAAGAAACTAGAAAGGTAAATAGAATATTAGAAGCTTAGTAGAGGTATTGCTGGATCAAAGGGTATGTGCAATTTGGTTGCCCTTTGTGCATGGTTGCAAATTGTTCTCTAGAATGGTTGTATCAGTTCACAACTTCACCAACAGAGCATTAGTGTCCCAATTTTCCCACATCTTCTCCAGCATTGATCATTTTCCTTTTCTGTCATAAAAGCCAATCTGATAAGTGTGAAGTGGTATCTCAGAGTTCTTTTAATTTACATTTCTTGAATCCAAAGTGACTCAGAGCACTTCTTCATATGCCTAGAGATAGCTTTGATTCTTTATCTGAAAACTTCCTGTTCATATCCTTTGATCATTTGTCAACTGGAGAAAAGCTTGCATTATTGTAGATTTGACTCACTTCTCTATATATTTGAGAAACAAGGGCTTTATCAGAGTCACTTGCTATAAAGATTTTTGCCCATCTTTCTGCTTTTCTTCTAAGCTTGGTTCCATTGGTTTTGTTTGTACAGAAGTTTTTTTTTTAATTTAATATAATCAAAATTATCTATTTTACATTTTGTAATGCACTCTATTTTTTGTTTGGACATGAATTCTTCCCTTCCCCATTTATTTGACAGGCAGACTATTACTTGCTCTTCTAATTTCTTATGATGTCACTCTTTATGTCTAAATCAGTGGTTCTCAACCTTCCTAATGCCAAGACCCTTTAATACTCACCTGTGGGCATATCTGCATGTGGGCGGACCCACCTGGAGAGGGATAGAGGAGCGGTGCGTCAGTTCCTAAGACCATTGGAAATGTGTGTTTTCCGATGGTCTTAGGTGACCCCTGTGAAAGGATCATTTGACCCCTAAAGGGGGTATCAGAGACACTTGATAATTACTATTTTATAATTTGGTTCGAGATCTGGTATTGTTAGGCTACCCTCCCTTATTTTTTTTCCCCATTAATTCTCATGATATTCTGAACTTTTTGTTCTTCTGGGTGAATTTTGTTGTTACTTTTTTCCAGCTCTGTAAAATAACTTTTTAGGAGTTGGGCTGTCACAGTACTGAATAAGTAAATTAGTTTGATCAAAATTACAATTTTTTTTATTGGCTCAGCTGACCTGTGAGCAATTGATATTTTTCTAGTTGCTTAGATCTGACTTTATTTTTGTGAAAAGTGTTTTGTAATTGTTTTCACATAGTTCCTGGGTTTGTCTTGGCAGGTAGACTACTAAGTATTTTATGTTTACAGTTATTCTAAATGGAATTTCTCTTTCTGTCTCTTTCTTCTGGGCTTTATTGGTCATATAAAATGCTGTTGATTTATGTGAGTTTATTTTATACTCTTCAACTTTGCTAAAGTTGTCAATTATTTCAAGTAATTTTGTTAGCTCATGCTCTAGGATTCTCTAAGTATGCCATGATATCATCAGCAAAGAATGATACTTTTGTTTCCTCATTGTCCATTCTAATTCCTTCAATTAATTTTTCTCCTCTTATTGCTATAGCTAACATTCCTAATACTATTTTGAATAATAGCAGTGATAATGGACATCTGTGCTTCACCCCTGATCTTATTGGGGGGGCTTATGGCTCATTTCCATTACAGATAGTACTTGCTGATGGTTTTAGGTAGATGCTGCCAATCATTTTAAGGGATACTCCCTTCATTCCCATTCTGTCCAGTGTTTTTAATAGGAATGGGTGCTATATTTTGGCAAAAGCTTTTTCAGATAAAAACTCACTATTTAACAAAAACTGTGGAAAAACTGGAAAATAGTATCATAGAAGTTAGCCATAGACCAACATTTTATACTGTATACGAGAATAAAGTCAAAATGGCTACATGATTTAGATATAAAATCTGATACTATTAGCATACTAGGAGAGCAAAGAATAATGTACTTGACAGAGAATATTATGAAATGCAAAAAGCATAGTTTTGATTACATTAAATTATTTTTTTTTGTATAAATAAAACTAATGGAACCAAGATTAGAAGGGAAGGAAAAAGTTGGGAAATAATTTTTACAACCAGTCTCTGATAAAGGCCTCATTTCTAAAATATATAGAGAACTGAGTCAAATTTATAAGAATACAAGCTATCCTGCAATGGAGAAATGGTCAAAGGGTATGAACAGGCAGTTTTAAGATGAAGAAATTAAAGCTATCTATAGTCACATAAAAATGTTCTAAATTACTATTGACTAGAACAGTGGTTCTCAACCTGTGGGTTGCGATCCCTTTGGGGGTCAAATGATCTTGTCACAGGGGTCTCACTTAAGATCATCAGAAAACACATATTTCTGATGGCCTTAGGATCTGAGACACCACTCCTCTATCCATTTCCAGGCAGGTCCACCCACATGCAGATATGCCCAAATATGAGTATTAAAGGGTCATGGCATTAGGAAGGTTGAGAACCACTGGACTAGAGAAATGCGAATCAAAACAACTCTCAGGTACCATATCACACTAACATGACCAAAAAGGAAAATGATAAACATTGGCAAAGATGTGGGAAAATTGGAACATGAATGCATTGTTGGCGTATTGTGAATTGAACCAACCATTCTAAAGAGTAATTTAGAACTATGCCCAAAAGCCTATAAATCTGTGCATACTCTTTGATCCAGCAATACCATTGCTAGGTCTATAACCAAAAGGGAAAAAAAAGGGGAAAGGATGCTCATGTACAAAGATATTTATAGCAGCTTGTTTAGTGGTGGCCAAATATTGGAAATTAAGGGGGTGCCCATCAGTTGGGGAATGACTGAAAAAGTTGTGATATGTGAAGGTAATGGAATACTATAAGAAATGATGAGCACACTGTCTGCAGAAAAACCTGGAAAGATTTGAATGAACTGATGCTCAGTGAAGGAAACAGAACTAGGAGAACATCGTACTCAGTAACAGCCACAATGTGCAATGAGTAGCTTTGATAGACTTATCTCTTCTTAGCAATGCAGGGATCCAAGAAAATTCCAAAGTACTCATGATGGAAACTGCTGTCCACATCCAGAAAAAGGACTATGAAGTCTGAATGAAGATCAAAGTGTACTATTTGCTCTCTTTCTCTCTTTCTCATTTGTTTTTTCTTTCCCCTGGTTTATCCTATGAGTTTTAATTCTTCTTTACATTAGTAATGTGAAAATATGATTAATATGTAATCACCTTTCAAGTATTTTGTTCAAAATTTTGCATCAAGATTTATTAGACAAAATTGTTCGATTATTTTCTTTCTCTCTTTTTTTTTTTTTTTAGCTCCTCCTTGTTTAGTTATCAGCCCAATTTTAGTGTCATAAAAGGAGTTTGGTAGGACTCCTTCTTTGCCTATTTTCTCAAATTCTTTATCTATTATAAATGTTTGGTAGAATTCACTCATGAACCCATCTAGCCTTGGGGATTTTCCTAGTATTTTGTTTGTTAAATTTCTTTTTCTAAGATGGGGACATTAAATCATTTTATTTCCTGATCTCTTAGTCTAAGTAATTAGCATATTTATTTGTTTATTCATTCGTTCATTCATTCATTTCATTCATTTATTTGTTTATTCATTTGTTTATTTATATTTATATTAATATATATGGAACTCAAAGTTTTAAAAACAAATGTTAAAAATCATTTTTATATGCAACTGGGAAATAACATGTACAAGCAATGGGATATAGAAATCTATCTTGCTCTACAAGAAAGTGAGTGGGAGGGTGATAGAAGCAGAGTGATAGAGGGGAGGGCAGATTGGAGGGAAGGGTAATCAGAATGCTAGCCATCTTGGGGTATGTGTGTGTGTGTGTGTAAATATTCCTCTATTTCATTCAGATTGTCAGATTTATTGGCATATAATTAGGCAAAATATTTCCTAGTGATTATTTTAGTTTCTTCTTCACTGGTTTTGATTTTGTTCTTTTCATTTTTAATATTGGATATTTGGTTTTCTTCTTTCTTTCTTTTTTAATTAAATTAATCAACGTTCTTATTGGTTTTTTTCATAAAACAATTTTCTAGATTTATTAGCTCAAATTTATTACTATTATTATTTTACTTTCATTTTAATTGATTTCACCTCTGATTTTCAGGATTTCCAATTTGGTGCTTAGTTGGGGAAGTTAATTTGTTCTTTTTCTAGTGTTTTTTGTTGTTGTTGTTTCATTCCCATTTCATTGATCTGTTCTTTGTCCATTTTGTTAATGTAAAAGCTTGGAGAAATAAATTTTTCCCCAATTACTCCTTTGGCTGCATCCCATAAATTTTGTTATGTTGTTTCATCACTGTCATTCTCTTTAATAAAATTATTGATTATTTCTATGATTTCTTCTTTGATTCATTTATTCTTTAGGATTAGATTATTTCATTTCCAGTAATCTTTAATCTATATTGCCACTGCCGTTTATTGAATGCAATTTTGTTGCATCATGATGCAAAAAAAAAAAAGAATGCAGTTAATACTTCTTCCTTTCTATGTTTGATTTTGAGGGCTTTCTGCCATATCACATGGTCAGTTTTTATGTAGGTGCCATGTGCTGTGAGAAAAATGTATGATCCTTTCCATTCCCATTCACTTTGAGATCAAGACTGCTACCCCTCCTTTTTTTTTTTTTACTTCCGCAGAAGCATAATAGATTCTTCTACAACTCCTTACCTTTACTCTGTGTGTGTCTCTGCTTCCAGTTTGTTTCCTGTAAAAAAACAACAACAACATTTTGTAGGGTTCTGGTTTTTCATCCACTTCCATTGTATGGGCTGATAACTAAACAAAGATGAGCTAAAAGAGTTTTTCTTTTTTTCTTTTTTAAAAATTAATTAATTTATTTTAGTCAACATTCATTTCCACAAGATTTTGAATTTCAAATTTTCTCCCATCTCTCCCCTCCCACCACCCCAAGATGGCTAGCATTCTGATTACCAATCCCTCCAATCTGCCCTCCTTTCTGTCACCCTTCTTCTATCCCCATCCCTTTCACTTTCTTGTAGGGCAAGATAGATTTCTATATCCCATTGCCTGTACATGCTATTTCCCAGTTGCATGTAAAAATGATTTTTAACATTTGTTTTTAAAACTTGGAGTTTCACATTCTCTCCCTTCTTCCCTCCCCATCCACTCTCATTGAGAAAGCAAGCAATTCAAAATAGGTTATGCACATTTAATTATGCAAAACACTTCTCTAATAATCATTTTGTGAAAGGTTAACTCTATTTCCTCTATCCTACCTGGCCCCCCGTTTATTCTATTCCCTCCTTTGACTTTGTTCCTTTTCAAAAGTGTTTGCTTCTGACTAGCCCATCCCCCAACCTGTCCTCCCTTCTGTATTCTCCTCCCCTCCCCCCTTATCTCCTTTCCCCCTACTTTCTTGTAGGGTAAGATACACAATTCAGTGTGTATGTTTTACCTTCCTTAAGCCAAATCTGATGAGAATAAGGTTCACTATATGAGAATAAGATTCATTATATGGTGATATATTTGCATATACACACACATATGCATGTATATATGTGGATATATATGTATGTATATGTGTGTATATGTACAAACACATACATGTGTGTATTCATATACTCTACCCAGTTTTCCTGCATTCCTTCTAATTTTGGGGTGTGTGTGTGTGTATGTGTGTGTGTGTGTGCATGCATTGAAATCCTTTTTAATATAATCAAAATTATTGATTTTACCTCCCATGATACTCTCTATTTCTTGTCACTAATTTGATTGTTCATAATCCCTTTTATGTATAAATCATGTGACCATTTTGAGCTTATGTTGGTACACAGCATAAAATGTTGGTCTATGCTTAGTTTCAGTTATACTTCTCCAAGCAGATTTTGTTGAATAGTGAGTTCTTGCCCAAGTGTTTGTTCCTGGTGGGCTTTGTGAGTGAGTAATACATAGAAATGCAGATGACTTGTTTATTTTATTGGTTTATTTTATATACTACCATGTTGCTGAAGTTGTTATTCTTATTAGTTTTGTAGTTGACTTTCTAGCTTCCTCTAAAGAAACTATCATGGTATCTGCAAAAAAAAAAAAAATAGTTTGGTTTCCTTGTTGCCTTTAATAGAACAGGAAAGAAAATCAGTGCTGAAAATAATTTTGACAGAAAATAGCCCAAAGAAACAAAGTGCCACTAAAAATCCCATAAGATATTAACAAAGTAGGGAAAGGATTAGATGAAAACATAAAATCGAAACCACTGAACTCTAGACCCCTAATGATGGAAACTTTAGAAAAAGAAATTTCCTTATTAATGAAAAATGATGGCTCACATGAAATATAAAAATATATATTCTAAAGAAAGAATTGAAGACTATCTCAGAAATTATATTGAGTGGGTCAGATATGCTAAAATCTAGAGGAAGGATGAAAAATCTTTAATTGGACAACATTTAATGTTCCTAGATTGACAGTATGAAGAGAAAGAAAAATACTGTTTCTTCTAGGTTTGATAGAAACAATAGAATTTAGAGAATGCTTGAATTTAGCATTCAGCGTCTGCCTATATATAGAAATAAATAGTAAATTAAACAATGGTAAAACAAACAAAAACAAGGAAATCATATTGCTCTGATTATATCAAACAGTTGTACTGGCCATCAAGTAAGTACTTTGTAAATATGTGTTCAGTTGTACTACAGATGGTGAGAGATTTGGTCCCAGAATAGACCAGGGGAGAAGATAGTCTTAAACCACATTTGTAAATGGTGCAGCATTTTCTGTGATCCCAATCTGCTTCCTATAAAAGTTCATCTTTTAAACACCAGTATCCTCCTGGTGATACTATAATGGTGATGAATCATGGAGCATCACTGTCTCAATAGAAACACAATTCCAGGGTATATTTTTATATGGTACCAACATAAGGCTATTGTTCGAGTGCTGAATGAGAAAGGGATGGTGACCTAATAAACCAGAGACATTTTCCTACTATGGAAAAGTTGGTTTCCAGCATTTATCATATACTGATGAATAAGATGTAAGCTTATCCCCAGTTGCTAACACATAGTTGTGGACAGTTTTAATCACTCCTGCACTGGCCAACAAAGGGAATAGTTTTTTTGAATAGATGATCTTCTGATAGCACACTGAGTCTATTCAACATAGTTTTAATTTAGGTTTTATAGCCAAGCCGAAAGTAACAACTATTCATCTGTCAATTAGAAAAGAGGGAAGGATTTGAGACTCATTCATTACAGGAACTTCACTTTAGTGATTAAACAATAACAGATAAGAAAGAAACATTTTTATTCTAATAAGTAGTCAGACCATTGTCAATTAAGATAAACTTCCTTTACACACACACACACACACACACACACACACACACACACACACGCACGCACACACACACACACATACACCATTGCCCCACAACCTAAGCAATTTAAAATGAAATTTTAAAAATATAGCAGTGAATTTATAATCGCACAATCTTAGTTCAAATCCTGGTTTTGCTACTTGGTGTCTATGGGATTCTGGACAAGTCACTTACCCTCTCTGGCCTTCAATTCCTTATTCTATATTATAAGATATAGATTATAAGATATAACTCTTCTATAGTATAAGAGAAGTTAGCCTAGATAAGATCTCTTCCAGCTCTAGATTTTAATGTTGTTGTTAACATTATTATGATACCTATATGTCCCATCACCTGGAAAGAAGGAATCTTCCTGGGCGATGTCAAGTAGATAAAAATGCTAAGACATGGTCGTGTTGAAGAAAAACAATAGGCAATCTGCTAAGCAGTTAAATGAGAGGAAAAAGATTTGTTGCCAATCAGATGGAAGGTCTTTGACTTTTTTAGGAAAAAGAAGAATAAAGAAAAGATAAGAGCATTTCTTAAAGTAAATGTCTACTTTTAGATCTTTATAAATTTAAAAAAATATATTTTCCTTTATTTAGGACAGATATTTGTCTCCTGTTTCTATCACTGGTCCTAATTATTTCTGCCTTATGAGGTCAAGAAAATATTTTGAATCTCCTTTCCATTTACTAATTTCTCGCAGATTTCAAGACAAGAACTGTTTTCCTAAATCTTTTCCTCTAGAAATGAAAAATCCCCTGTTCTTTAACTTACCCTCTTGTGGAATAGTTGCAGGTGCTCTTCCTATCCAGTTTGCCCTTATCCATCTGACAAAGCTCCTAAATCAATGCCTCTCTTAAAATGGGACTCTTCTAAATGAACACAATATTCCATATGTGACAGTGACCAGCAGAAGAAAATAGAATGCCAATCTTGCCTAGTGTGGACGCTAAGGATTCATTAATTCACTATAAGATTTCATGTATGTATGTTTACAAGGTGGAAGGTTAACATATAACTCTTTTGGCTCATTAAGTAGGCAATCTACAAACATTGTTGTCAATTTGTAGAATATTTTTATCATACTTGTGGATTATATATAATTCCATTAGGTCTGAGCTACTGACACTTTTTGGAATGCTGTTTCTGCCATCTAATGGATTAGCTACCCTTCTAACCTTCATGCCATCTAAAACTTTAATAAGAATCAGTTCTATCATCTGGGTTATTACCAGTCTCATAGAAACAGAAAGAAAGACCTGAGGGACCAATATTAAAAGCAACATGGCATGTTAGGCATAGAACTTGGCTTGTAAGCAGAATTGAATTTAGGATGGAAGGAAAAAAGAATTGATTACATGCCTACTATGTGCCTGTCACTACACTAAGTGCACAGTGAATTGCCTCAACCAGTTTTGAATCAACTTAATCCACATGAAGGCCAGAAGGAAATTTTGATAGGTTTCGTGAAATTTCTCCTTAAAATGTAGGTATATTTTGTCCTTGTGTTATGGCAATCTGAAGATCTTCCCTGCCTCTAGGCCCTTTGATAGGCTTAAGTGGTTCTGAGAATCTTCCCTGATTTGAAAGCATACTATGCCCTTCAATAGGGTGAATGTGGTCACGTGGAACCTGTGGCTGGAGGCTTGTTCTTCAGGAATGCCCACGCCTTATTACTTTGTGATTGGGCAGTGGGTCAAGAGGGCTGTGACATTCTCAATCCAGGAGAAGGCTATATATACCCTGATGTGAGATTTTGCTTTGGAGCTCACTTTGAGAAGAGTTGTGTGATTTGGCCAGATGAGACTCTGGGAAGCCGTTGAGCCCCCTCAGCTTTGAAAAACCCAGATGTTGATGCTTCCCTCTCTAGTAACTGCATAAGGTATAGAAGTGATGGTCAGATCGTTGGAAGCCCATCTGATGATCTGTTTCTTTGTTTGCTTTTAACTTGTGTTTGTAACTTGTGTTTACATTCTCTGAAGTTCAGAGTACTGACTTCTTCCCCTGAACTAGATAAACGATGTGTGATTGATTAAAGTGAAACTGTTAACCCATTTTGAGTTGCTTTCCTTTTGAAAAGCAGATCTAAGAACCTGTGCTAGCAGCCGCTCTGGGTATGCTGGGGTGCTTGCTGTTACACTTTGGAAGTCCCTCATCTACCATTCAATAAATCTTCCAATAAAGTAAATATGGTAAATTTGGAGTGAAGTAATTGTGGTATTGTACAAAGAGTGTTGGATTTGAAATCAGAATAGATGAATTTGAATTCCCCCTCTTTTGGATTTAATGTATTACTTTAGGCTTATGTCTCTTCCCTTCTTGGGGCCTTTATCTCCTCATTTGTTGCTTGGTTCCAGATCCTATGTCTTGTTCCTTATGGATCAATACTTTTCAAATTCTCACAAACACTTCAACATTAACATCCTCATAAAATTATTAACGGCTGGCATCTATAAGATGCTTTAAAATTTGCAAAGTGATTTACATATATCGTTTGATCTTCAGAAATGGAAAAACAATCTAGACATAAAGGGTGATACAAACAATTTAGGGGAGCATGGAAAAAGGTATCTGTCAGATGGATGTATAAGAGAAGAATTTATGATCAAACAAGAGATAGGGATCATTAGAGGCAGTAAAGGGGATAATATTGTTTACATGAAATTAAAAAGACTTTACACACTCAAAACTAAGGCAGCTAAAATTGGAAGGAAAACTGAAAACTGGGAAAATTTGATAAAGGCCTCATTTCTCAAATATATAGGAAACAGAGCCAAATCTATTAAAATAAAAGCCATTCCCCAATTGGTAAATGATCAAATCATATGAAGAGACAGTATTCAGAAGAAGAAATCAAAACTATAAATCATCACGTGAAAAATGCTCTAAATCACTACTGATTTGAGAAATGCAAATTAAAATAATCCTGAGTTACCACCTCACACCTATTAGACTGGCTAACAAGGCAGAAAAGGAAAATAAATGTTGGAGGGAATATGGAAAAATGGGGACATGAATGCACTGTTGGTGGGGCTGTGAACTAGTCCAATGATTCTGGAGAACATTTTGGAATATGCCCAAGGGACTTTAAAATGGTGCAAGCATTTTGACCCAACAATATCACTACTGGGCCTGTAATCCAAGAAAAAGGACCTATTTGTACAAAAATATTTCTATCAGCTTTTTGTGGTAGCAAAGAATTGGGAATTGAAGAAATGTCCATCAATTGGGGAATGACTGAACAAGTGGTGACATATAATTGTGATGGAATACTATTGTGGTATAAGAAATGATGAGTAGGATGATTTTGGGGAAACCTAGCAAGATATAACAACTCAAGAAAAGTGAAGTGAACAGAAACAGGAGAATACTGTACACAATAACAGCAATACTGTAAGGATGAGCAACTGGGAAAGACTTAGTACCTCTGATAAAAACAATGATCCTAGAGAATTCTAAAATATCCATGATAAAAAATGCTATCCACCTCCAGAGAGAGAACTGATGAACTCTGACTGTACATTGTAGCATACTTTTTAAATTTTCTTTTTCTTTTTTTCTGTTTCCTTTTGCAACATGGCTATTATGAAGATATGTTTTGCATAACTTTACATTATATTTGGGGTAGCTAGGTGGCACAGTGGATTCACTGTCAGGCCTTGAGTCAGGAAGACCTGAGTTCAAACTTGACCTCAGATATTTAGTAGCTATGGGACCCTATGCAAGTCACTTAATCCTGTTAGCCTCAGTTTTCTCATCCGTAAAATGAGTTGGAGAAAGAAATGGCAAACCAGTTTTGTATCTTTGTCAAGAAAACCACCAAATAAGGTCATGAAGAGTTGGATACAACTGAAATTGTTTGAAATAATTGATATCAACTTGCTGTAACAGCAAGCACCCTAGCATACCTAGGGCTGCTACTAGCACAGGTTCTTAGATCTGCTTTTCTAAAGGAAAGCAACTCAAAATGGGTTAACAATCTTACTTTAATCAAACATATCATTTACCTAGTCCAGGGGGAAAAGGCA
>CM053587.1:35019395-35034971 GCA_028646515.1 Pseudochirops corinnae
AAATAGAGGATTTTCAAGCATTCTTAATGAAACAACCAGAACTGAACATACAATTTGACTTTCAAATACAAGAAGCAAGAGAAGAAAAGAAGGTAAATAGGAAAAAAAAAATCATAAGGAACTTATTAAAGTTGAACTATTCACATTCCTACATGGAAAAATGATAATTGTAACTCATAAGACTTTTCTCAGTATGAGGATAGTTGAAGGGAATATAAATGTATATATGTATAGATACATATATATTGATGTATAGGAGTGTGTATGTGTATATAAATATTTATCTGCATGTGGGCATATGTATGTTCATGTATACATAATCAGAGGACACAGAATGAGTTAAATAGGAAGGGCTGACATCTAGAAAAATAAATTTAAGAGGAGAGAGGAATTTATTGGGAGCAGGAGAAAGGGAGAGATAGATTACGGTAAAATATCTCATATAAAAGAGGCAAAACTGTTACAATGGAGGGGAAGAGCAGGAAGGTGAAAGGGAATGAGACTGCCTTACTGTCATTGAATCTGGCTTAGGGAGGGAATAGCATACATACTCAACTGGGTATATTACCCTATAGGACAATGGGTGGGAGGTGGTCAGGGATAAGAGGGAGGAATGATAGAAGGGAGGTCAGATTTGGGGAGATGGTAGTTAGAAGCAAAATTTTTGAAAATTAGGAGAAAATTAGAATAGGTAGGGGGGTGGTAGAAGATGGAGGGAAATATAGTTAGTCTTTCACAATATAACAATTAATGGAAATGATTTGCGTAACTACACATGTACAACCAATATTGAATTGCTTATCTTCCCAATTGGGGTGGGTGAGAAGAGAAGAAGAGAAAAAATATGGAACTCAAGGTTTTAAAAACAAATGTTTAACTTTTTTTTTTAAAATGCAACTGGGAAATAAGATATACAGGCACTGGGGTATAGACATCCATCTTGCCCTACTAGAAAGTTAGAAGGGTTATAGGGGTGGATATAAAAGAGAATAGATTGAGAGAAGGGGTATTCAGTAGGCTTGCCATTTTGAGATGGGACGTAGAGGAAAGACGGGGAGAAAAAACTGGAAATCAAAAATTTTGTGGAAATGAATGTTGAAAACTAAAAATAAATAAATTAACTTTTTAAAAAAGAAATTATCAAGGAAACATGCCCTGATATTCTAAAACCAGGGGGTAAAATAGAAATTTTAAAACTCCACCAATCACCTCTTGAAAGAGATCCCAAAAGGAAAACTCCTAGGAATATTGTAGCCAAATTCCAGACTTCCCAAGTCAAGGAGAAAATATTGCAATGAACCAGAAAGAAATAAGTTGAGTATTGTGGAAATACAATCAGGATAATGCAAGATCTAGCAGCTTCTACATTTAGGGACTGAAGGGCTTGGAATGTGATATTCTGGAGGTCAGAGAAGCTAGGATTCAAACCAAGAATCACCTACCCAGCAAAATGAGTATAATACTTCAGGGGAAAAAATTAACAGTCAATGAAATAGAGAACTTTCAAGCATTCTTGGTGAAAAGTCCAGAGCAAAATAGAAAAATTTGACTTCTAAATACAAAAATCAAGAGAAGTATGAAAAGACAAATAGGAAAGAGATATCATAAGGGATTTATTAAAGTTCCCTTATTAAAGAACTATTTATATTCCTACATGAAAAGATGATATTTGTAACTCATGGGACCTTTCTTAGTATTAGGGTAGTTGGGGGAAATAGATAGATAGATAGATAGATAGATAGATAGATAGATAGAACCATATGGTGAGTTGAATATGAAGGGATGATATCTAAAAAATAAAATTAAGGGGTAAGAGAGGAATATATTAGGAGAAAAGGAGAGATAGAAGGGGGTAAATTGTCTCACATAAAAGAGGCAAGAAAAAGGTTTCACAATGGAGGAGAAGAGGGGGAAAGTGAGAGGAAATGAGTGAACCTTAGTCTCATCAAATTTGGCTTAAGGAGGGAATAACATATACATATACTCAATTGTGTATCTTACCCTACAGGAAAGAAGGGGAAAGGGGATAAGTGGAAGGGATTATAGAAGGGAAGGCAGATTGGGAGAGGGAGTAGTCAGAAGCAAACACTTTTGAAAAGGGACAGGATCAAAGGAAAAAATAGAATAAGTGGTGGGATAGGATGGAGGGAAATAAAATTAGTCTTTTACAACATGACTATTGTGGAAGTGTTTTGCATAACTACACATGTATAACTTACATTGAATTGCTTTCTCAATGAGGGTGGGTGGGGAGTGTATAAGGGAGAGAATGTGGATCTCAAAGTTTTAAAAACAAATGTTAAAAATTGTTTTACATGCAACTGGGAAATAAGATTTACAGACAATGGGGTATAGAAAGCTACCTTGCCTTACAAGAAAGTGAGGGAGACGGGGATAAAGGGGTGGATAAAAGGGAGGGCAGACTAGGGGAAGGGGTGGTCAGAATGCATGCCATTTCAGAGTCAGGGGAAGGGGAGAGATGGGAAGAAACTTTGGAACTCAATATCTTGTGGAAATGAATGTTGAAAAGCAATAATTAATTAATTAAAAAGGGAATAGAAACAGCACCAAACTCACAGCATTATGATTATGAAATGAGGTATCTATAAAGCACTGGGGGAGTGCTGAGCACAAAATATGTGCTATATACATGCTTATGTCTTTCCTTTCTGTTGCTATCATATATTATGCCAAGAGAAAGAAGAGAAGCAAAGGACCCTGAGTTCAGAGCAATGTATGGTTTTAGAAAATATTGTTTTGTTTTCAAATCTTCAGTTGGATACTTCATTCAGAAGATATGTCCTTATTACCTAATTCATTAATATTAATGACAGAGCTACATCCAAACTGAAAGCAATTAAAACTCAACCTAACAAAACAAATGCTAACAATTATGATATCTAGAATTTCAAATCCTCATGCCACATTCCCTATGGTTCTTATATGATTTGGGTACCTTTTTATTCTCAATGTTTTTTTTTTTTTCCTGGCATACTCTGTAATGCAACTGTTTTTTTGTGAGGGAAGACTTAAGAAGCCATACATCCATCCTTCCTTCCTCTTGTTGCAGTTCTGCGTGAAACAGAGTAACATCAATGAGCAAGCAGAGGGAGTTCTCAGAAACTCTCAGGAACTGCTCATCCTGTTTTCCATAATGAGTCCAATGAGGCCAGAGCAATAACTTGGAGAAATTCTGTGCCACATCAGCTCTAGTCCACCCCTGGGTAATTTCTTGCCTAGGCTATTACATGCAGCAAATTACTACAAAGGCCCTTAATCACACTTCATGAAGTATGTGCACTATGTTGTACATTCCCTTAAGGAAATAAAGATACTCTCAAATGTTTAACACTTTTCTTGCTGTTTGCCTTATGAATAATCAGGCCAAAAACTTATTGGTCTCTTTTGCTTTGAAAAACTATTATTGACCATGTGCAAAGCACTGTAATTTTAGTTGCATTGAAAGAAAATGAAAAAAGAAGAGGGAATGGCTGTGCATTAATTGTGGAATGACCAACAAATTAAGAAATTATGATATAATAAACATAATTGAATACTATTTTTACATAAGAAATTATGAACATGAGAAATTAAGATACATGGGAAGACTTGTCTTAAGTGACACAGAGCAAAGAAAGCACGTAGAGCAGAAAAACAGGCATAAAAACTTTAAAACAACACTAAAAGATATCCAAATTTGGATTAAATGCAAGTGCCAGTCTTGGTTCCAGAAGACAGATGATGAAATCCATTTCTTTTTCCTAAGTGGACATGCAACTCCATTATAAATTTGTTACGTAATCTTACCTGATCCCTCAGTGTGGCAAGGCTAGTCTTTTACACCTCCTTGATCCATTTACTATGGCAGTTAAGTGGCTCAGTGGACAGAGTGCTGGACCTGGAGTCAGAAAGATTTATCTCCCTGAGTCAAATCTGGCCTCGGACATTTGCTAGCTGTGTCACCTTGGGCAGTTAACCTTGTTATTCTCAGTTTCCTCATCTGTAAAATCAACTTGAGAAAAAAATGGCAAACCACTCCAGTATTTTTGTCAAGAAAACAACAAATGGGCACATGGAGAGTCAGACACAATTGAAACAATTTAACAACAAAAACAACAAAAGTGATTCCCTCTTCCACTCCCCACAACGGATCTTGCAAACCGTTTCATCCTTCCTTAAACATCTCCCATTTCATCCTCTCATATAAGCACCTCGCTTCATATTTCAGTGATGAATTTGATGGCATTTGCAGAAGGCTTTCTTCTCCCTGGTTCCTTGTCTAACATGAGTCAGGAACTTTATGCCATTATTTCCTTTACATCCGTATTTCACATGAAGAAGTTTTCCTTATTCCATTACATTTTGTTTTTGCAGCAAAATGCCCTTTCGGTCATCTCTTCTCAGTCACTAAATTTAAATTATTCCTTATCTGTGACGGTTTCTCCACTTGCTACAACCATGCCCATGTGCTCCCCTTCCTCAAAAAAACCTTCACTTGATCCATCCATCCACAGTACCTATTATCCTATAACTCTCCTCCTTTTGTGGCTAAACTAGTTGAGCAGGGTATCTACAAGAAGTCACTGCACTTCCTTTACTTTCACTTTCTTTTTTACTCTTTGCGCTTTGGCTTTTGACCTTATCATTCAAATGAAACTACTCTTTCCAAAGTTATTAATGATTTCTTAATTGTTTTATCTGATCACTTTTCCTCAATCTTCAACCTTCTGGAGCTTTCTGGGGCCTCTGACATTCAATAATTCTATTTTCCTTGATATTTTATTCTCTTTAAGTTTTCATGACAATCTTCTCTTGTTCTCCTCTTATATGACTGCCCCTTCCCTGTCTCCTTTGCTTAACCTTCATCTTGGTAATGCCTAGTTTCATTAATATACACAAATGCAACAGAGGGATCCCCTCCTTTTCAATATTTTTTCAGACTAGATTATCCTCTAAATCACAGTGGTTAATTATACAACATTTTCAATCTATATTTCTCTACTGTAAGTCAATGGTGGCTCCTGCTCAAATAGAGAGTCCCTACCTGTGACATTAATCAAAGTCACATCAGATCCCACCAGTCACCAATATCTACATAGGATTCCTCCTACATTTGACTCCTCACTCCTTTAATCAATTTTTCTTCTCTGATCATTTTCATTGGAACAACTGCAATGGCCCTATACTCTACCCAGTCTTTGAAGACAAGAAATTTCGTTGCACAAAGTATTTTATAGTCTCTATCTCACTGCCCCCACCTTTTGTAATTATAAATGTTTAAAAAGGGAGGAAAGAGGAAATGTGCATGTTTACATCATGAAAAATACTAGCTTAGTTTAAAATTTGCTTTAAAAAAATAACTTTACAAACAACATAAGAGTCAAGTTTATTTTGTTTTCATATATGGGGTACACATGGTCCATGTAGCTTATATGTCTCTACATGGTTTGTTGAAATGTGGCTTATGGAGAGGTTTTAATAGATATTTCTGTAATCTTCCTGACTCCTTTCCAAGTTAGGTTCCCTATCTAGAGAAAAAGAGGAGATGCTCCAAAACTGGCTTTTCTAGTATCCTCTGACTGAGAAGAATTTTGGGCTAGATTTATATCTTTTTGTCTATCCTTACCCCTCCCACCCAAATATTGCTGGTCTAGAAGCAGGATTATTTTTTTAGGTTCAAATGATATTCTTTATATCTATCCTTTAAAGGAGAAAGGTTAAGCCTATATCCACAGACATGGCTCCTCCCACCAAATGCTAGTCACGCAAAAGTCCATCACAAATAAATCAAAGTGAATAAAGCTATTTATCTAAACAGCAAACAAAAACTAGAGAAGTTCTACAGATTAGAATTTTCCAGAACACATGCAAGTGAATGATCTCTTTAGATTGGAATAAGATCTCAGTTCACCCAAGAAAGAAGCCATGATGTTGTCTAAGAGGAAATGCCCTGAAATCTCTAGAGATGCAACATTGAAATTAGGGCCACATTGAAGAGCTAGTTGTTTCATGTGACTGCTGTTTCCCCAAGTTTGTTATCTTTCTCCAGAAAGTGAGTTTGGAATAGCATATGTGCTTCTAAGTCAGAATGATGAAGAATGTCTCTCCTCTGCAAAGCTTTAACAACATCAATGCATACATAGTCATGGAGTTAGTGGGGAATGTTATTCTTTCCACTACTCTTGAAATAAGTTTTCAGGGAGTATTTACCACAAGGTTGCCTCTTTCCTCCCCTCCCCCCCAAGTTTGAATGGGAGTTGAATTACATAGAGATTTAAAGAAAGAAAGCACCTTTGTGGTAATCTTGTTGGGCATATGGTTGGAAACTCTAGATGAGTACTGACTCTATTGTAATAAACTGTCAAACCCCATTAAAGATGCTATAGACATAATATGCATATATACACATTATCTATATATAACATATGTATATGTTTATATACATATATATGTGAATATATATGTATATAAATAATCAGTTTCTTCAAGATTCATCTCACTTCTACCATTTACATTAGCAGATATGTTCGTAAGACAAATAGACAATGAGGGTCATTTTTAAAACATAAAATCAACATATCCCACTGCCTATCTTTGTACAATTGTGGACTCTAATAACAGGCTTCAATTAATCCCATCTTGATTGTGAAATGATTCAAGTCTCAAAATACAATGATACTGAAAGGAAATTACATATGGTGGTTTCGAAAAGATGATGATCTGTCCAATCAAAGTTTATGCGCAATTTCATAGCTTTGAGACGTAGTTCCAAATTGTTTTCCAGAAAGGGTAGTTTATAGCTCCAAAAGTTTCATTAGTGTGCTCATTCTCCCATGTCCCCTCCACAGGTTTTTAATTTTTTCTTTTCTGACATCCCAACCAAACTGATGAGTTGTACTTTAGAGTAGTTTTAATTTAAATTTATGTAACCATTAATTATTTAGTGTATTTTATATGACTATTGATAACTGATGTCTTTCTCTGAAAACTGCCTACCTATATCCCTTGAAGATTCATAAATTGGGCAATGACTGTGATTCTCATAAATGTGGCTCATTTTTCTATATTTTTGAGAAACAAGAACTTTATCAGAAAAACTTTCTCCGAAGATTTTCCTCCATTTCTTCCTTTGCTTTTATTACTAGGGGACTTGCTTTTGTAAACTTTTTGAACGTTTTATATGATCAAAATTATCCTTTTTCTCTCCTGTAAACCTTTCTATCTCATTTGATCATGAACTCTCCCCTTATCTATAGAATTAATATGGGCATTCCTCTGTGCTTCACTAATCTGCTGAAGATACCACCCTTGATGTCTAGGTTGAGTGCCTATTTTGAGCTCCTCTTAATATGCAATAAGAGATGTTGGTCTATACCTAGTTTCTGTCAAATTATTTTTCATTTTTTCCCAGCAGGTCCCCCTCCCCTAAATAATAAGCTATTGTACCAATAGCTGGAATCTTTGGGTTTTGCAATAGCTGGATTATTGTGGCATTAGTTTCAGTATATTATGTACCTAACATGTTTCATTTATCAAACATGATATTTCTTATTCACTACTGAATTTTTTTGATGATTAAAGTTTTGTAGCATATTTTGAGATCTGGTATTGCTAGGTCATTTTTCTTCCTTTCTTTAGTTGATTCCTTTGAAATTCTTCACCTTTTGTTCCTCTTAATGAATTCCATTATTATTGTTCTAACTTTATAATTTAATTCTTCACTAGTTTAGTTGATATGGAACTACATTAGTAAATTGATTGCAGTAGTATTGTCATTTTTTATTATATTCATTGGTCTAACCATGAGCTGTTATTATTTCTTCAAAACTTCAGATCCGTCTTTTTGGGAAGAGTGTTTTGTAATTTTGTCCATTCACATAGTTTTTATGTCTGACTTGGCAAGTAATCTCCCAAGTATTTTATACTCTATGTAGTGATTTTAAATGGAATTTCCCTATCTCTTCCTAGTGGGTTTTGTTGGTAATATATAGAAATGCTAATGCTTTGTGTGATTTTGTTTTATATCCTGCAAATTTTGTTAAAGATGTAATTGTTTTGGCTAGTTTTTAGTTGATTCTCTAGAATTATCCAAATAAATCATCATACCATCTATTAAAAGTGATAGTTTTAGCTCAACTTATTCCTTCAATTTCTTTCTTTCTTTCTTTCTTTTTTTTTTGCAATAGTTAGCATTTCTCATAGTGTATTGGAAAAATAAGGGGGTAATGGATATATCTGCTTCAGCCCTCATTGAAAAGTCTCATAGTTTATCCCCATTACTGATAATGCTTGCTCTTGGCTTCATAGAGACTACATATTATTTTAAGAAATATTTTCCTTTTCACATGCTTTCTGGTGTTTTTTAATAATGAGTATTATATTTTGTCTAGAGATGTTGCTGTATCTATTGAAATAATAATATAGTTTTGTTGTTTTGTTATTAATATAATATGGTCTCTTATGTTAATAGTTTTTTTTTTTTTAAGAGATATCTGGCTCTGCACTCCTGTCAGAAATTCAGTGTGGTTATATTATATGATCTTTGTGATATAGTGTTCTGTCGCCTTGCTAGCATTTTATTTCAAGTTTTTACAATGATGTTTGAAATTTGTTCTATAGTTACCTTTCTATGTTTTGACTCAGGTATCAAGACCATATTTGTGAGAAATGTAGTAGTACTCCATTACCTATTTTTCCGATGTTTTTTCTAATATTTGGATTTTTTTTTTCTTAGTGAGTTCATTTCTACTTTGTTCCATTTTTCTTTAAAAAGTAGGATTATTGGAGTGGCTAGGTGGCACAATGAATACAGCACTGACCTTGGAGACAGGAGGATCTGAGTTCAAATGTGACCTCAGACACAAAACAAAACTAGCTGTGTGACCTTGGGCAAGTCACTTGAACCCAATTGCCCTACCTTCCCCCTCCAAAAAGGGGAGAATTATTCATAAACTCTATTGCCTATTCTGTTAATCTGGGAAATTTATTTTTTTGTAAATATTCAATCATTTAATTTAGATACCCCCTTTTATTGGTGGGCAAAATATCTCCTGGTGATTTATTTTACTTTTTCTTCATTGCTTGTAAATTCATTCACACACCCTTTTCAAGTTTCTTCTCATCACATCACTAATACTCACATGCATAACCAGACAGGAATAGAAGTAGGTGAATATTGACTCGTTTTCCATTTTGTGGAGATGTCCTATATAACAAGCCTCCCCTAGACAACACATTTTCCAATTGGTCACAATTGGTTGATTAATGAACGGCACCTTATCTCAGCAGGCAGTCATTAACCACCACAATATGATCCATAAGAGATTTTCTTTGGAATGCTTCTTGCATCTATGAACTAATGTTTTGCTTTTTTTTTTTTTTGCCATCATTCCATACAACACAAGAAGACAGTGATTCTTTTTCCAAACCTTCAGATAATAATAATAACAATGATGATGTTAATATAGTATTGTTATATTATATCAACATTCTCATTGTCATCATTGTCATGTATTAGCATAATTACTATCATTATTATGTTTTATAAATCTGAAAATCCCATATAAATATGTTATTATGATTAGCAGATGTTTATATAAAATTGTCAAATTTAAAAAGCACTTTATACACCTTATCTAAGTTGAACCTCATGGCAACCCTATGAAGCAGCTCGTATACTTGTAATTATTTGCATTTTACAGAAGATAAAACTGGCACAGTGAGAGGTAACGATCATATAGCTAGTGTCAAGGGTAGGATTCAAATTCAAGTCCCTTCTGACTCTGAGTTGAAGTCTCTTTCCAAAAAATCGCCGCTGCTTTTCCTGATATTTCTATGGAAAGGATCTTATTGTCTTCATCATCATTATTAATAGATGTCATTAATAATAATAATAATAATAATAATAATAATAATAATAATAGTAGCCAGCATTAATATAGCACTTTAAGATTTACTCAGCTCTTTACAAATACAATCTCACTGTTTTCCTCACAATAATCCGGCGAGGTAGGAGTATTATTCCCATTGTACTCGTGAGGAAACTGAACCAGCAGTGTTTGTTTAAGCAGTAGATTCTGTCCCCAGTGTCACAAAGCTATTAAGTGTCTGAGGCAGGATTTGAACTCATATTCAACCTTTCCGCTGTACCACCTAGCTGCCTCTGCAACAGTTCTAATTGTTCAGTATGTCTTTTCCTCTTTTCCTTATGTCATATTCCACTCATCAAACTTTTGACTATGGTTTCAATCCATCGCTACACTTTCCAAATCTTGCTTATTAGATTCACCGTTTGTTCCATCTCATTAGGACCATCTTTCCTAACAAGCTGGAAATTATTTTAAGCCCTTTCACATTCTCCTTAAACAAGCAGAGCAGGGTTGCCATTATTATGGCTAGCTGATGATGTTCTACAGCAGTAAGACAAACATAACATAATTCTCATAGGTCATTGGTATCGTTCCTTTCCTCCAGATTTAGTAAGGTTTAGGCATTATATGATCTTTAGTAACTTCTCCTGGAAACTGCTGCTGGCTGCCATGAAAATTTGTTTGTTTGCCATCCTGGCTCTTAGTGCTTCTGCTGAGGCCTGCCTTGCCTCTGAAACATGCTGCTTTTATAGTGGCCACCTGTCTACTCCTTTCTGGAGCTAACATGCTTCATTTTGTTCTAAGTGGACCAGGTGTGATCGATCAGCAATTGCGCCTCCTCCCAGGTTTCCTTAAACCTCTGTCCCTTATGCAAACACTAGACAGAAGCAAACATTGGTGGCGCAATCAGCAAACACAAAAACATTGATTAAAACATTCTAAATCATTCACATCTTCCTGTCTGCATCTGTTCAGTGGCAGGGGAACTGCTGGGCTTTGGATTTCCATGAGCTGCTAATTTGCAGGGCAGTTAGTCAAATTTTTTTAGAGAATTAATATTAGTAAGAGTTTTGACCTCCTGAAACCTGGTTAGAAATAGATTCTCTGTGGTAGTTTTAGAGATACCCTATTCTAAGTCTGTGCTCTAACCATCTAAATGACTCAGTGACCCTCAGTAACATCAAAAGGGAGTAGAATAGTGGCCCACCTGTGACACCATGATTTACTTTACGACAGTGGAGAAGGAGGAATGGATGTTATTCTGAGGTACTTTTCTATTCTAAACCCATATTACAGAGGGATTTCAGTAAACCTTTCCCCTAGGATAGAGCTATGAGCCAAATCACATTAATGTAAGAAGATAGAATAGGTGAGAAAATGTCTCAGATTGTCATAATTTTTAGAGTTGTCTGTGATGTCAACACTGCCAGTGAACTGGTAGCCAGGGAAACCTGAGACAGAAAGTAGAGGTTTACCAAAGGACATAGGTTGTGATAGGAGTTTAATCTGATGAGACCTGGGGTAGAAGATAACTGAGAAGGAAAGGCTCAAAATCTGGACCTCATTTTCTTAGAACTATTTAGCCTTCAGAAAGGAAAGAGTTGTCTGGGCATGGTGATGCATGTCTGTAATCCTTGCTATTAGGGGGGTTGAGGCTAGTGGATCTCTCGATTTCTCTTCTGATGCTTACTGTCTGTGTGGCACTGGGCAAGTTACCTGAGTTTTCTCATTAGAGCAGTAAATAGGTTGGCCTATAAAGCCTTTGGGGTCTCTTCCAGATCTAGATCTATTATCCTAATTTCTTCCTGGTCAGAAGTCCAACATTTTCTACCCAGTGCCTCTTCAGGGATGTAGTATCGCCACTTCTTACCCCAATTCCTCCCTGTCAGAAAATTTATAGAATTTTGCCACATATTGATCAATATAACTTATGAATATTGCTCCCCTATTTAAAAAACAAGTACAATCTTTGGAGTTCTCCTTTTTCATATAAAATAGCATGCAGTGGCTTATAATTTTCCCTTATTCTTTATCATCAGTTTTTTGAATTGTAAATGAAAAGTTTCCCAGGGCTCCCCTCTCCAAGTAGAACTTCAAATTAGAGAAGGGATGTTGAGAATTAAGCAAAAACAAACAAATAAACCTTGTGTTTCTATTGAATTAGCAGTTTTTGATGGAATATAGGCTCATTATGCAACATACAAAAGAAATCTTTAAAAATTATGCTCAAACACTCAAACTCAAAAGTAAAACAAAGAAAAACTAAGAGCTGTTAAATAATATGTGGTTGTTAATTATGGAAAGCAAAAATCTCAAAAGTATAAAAATTCAAGGTGACCCAAATTGTAGATATAAAAACATGGTGGGTGTTAGTAAGAGGCAGCAGATTACCAATTATTACTTGGATGGAGTAACAGGGACAACCTCATAGAATGAAAAAGTCACAGCAGAAGATCAAGCCCATTACCTCATTTCAATCCACAAAAATATTTAAAGGAATAAGCAATGGGTGTATTCTCTATGGAGGATTTATGGAAATGTAGGGACAAGAATCAATCTGAGAAGACATGTTGTATGTGATCTGCACTGGTAAAGGCAATATCTATACTGAGGTCACCATTGTCATGATATTGAAGTAAGTGATCACTACTACTACTTTCATAAACCAGTCACTGTATAAGCAAGAAAGTCAAAATCCATACAAAACTAAGTACATGATTGTAATGGTTATGGGATTTGAAGATCTTCCATGACCTTCGAACTTGCTAACGTAGCAGGAAGGGATGGAGCAAAGGGAAGCGGAAGATGAGTTGGAGCCAGTGAGGTGACTAGAAGTGGTGGCAGTGGCTGTGGCACGAACTCCTTTTTTTTTTGAGCCAGCCAGAAATCCTGTGAAGAATTCCTGCTGAGGACCGCCAGGGATGGAAATTGCAGGGGGGTTGGGGGGTGGGGCAGAGCTGCTGGGAGCCACCTGCGAGAATACTGAGCAGTTGCCGTGAGTGAGGAAAGGAGGATCTTTGCCTAAGGTAGCATGTTCTGTTTTGAAGGCTTGCGAATTTACTGCATTAACTACATGTGGCAACTCCATAGCTACTGTGATGGCTTTGGTTTCTGGTTTGGGGACCAGGGGAGGTATGTCTAGAAAGCAAAATCAACCAAAAAATTAACATTTTTTCCTATAAAAAACCTAAAGGAATCATATGTTCACTTTCTAATTATACCTCTATCATGTTGGAGCCTAAAATGGGACCTTAAATTTAGCCAACAATCAGTAAATGCTTAGTGAAAAAATGCAGTTATCATGAAATGCCATGATCTTTCCATTAAATAAAATTTGATGCTTATTCATTAGACGGCTTTGTGTGACTTAGGCTTCTACCATTTAAGAGCATGAAAAACTTGAATAAATTTGAAGTTGAGCAATAAAGATTACCAAAGCACCAAAAGGTTAGATATCTAAGGAAAAATATAGCAGTGACTTACATTTCTGCAGTTCTTCCAGCTTTTAAAATTACTCTTATGTATATTATCCCGATTGATTCTCACAGAAACTAAGCATTATTTTTCCATGTTTACATATAAGGAATTCGAGGCCTAGAAAGTTTCACTGACTTATTCATAACTATATGGTTTGTAATTGGAGTTTTCAGGTTAGAATGGATGTCTTTGTAAATGTACTTTATTCCTCCTCAATCTACTGACAGAAGACAGTAATAGATATGCATAAAGATTTTAATGAGGATTTTGAAATTCTAGTTATGAACAGTCAAGTTGAAATAGGACTAAACTAAGATATGAGTGAAGTTGTTAAAGAAAAAAATTCCTGAAAGTGAGATTTGACACATCCTAGAAAAGAGTTACTATAGATAACAAGAGAAATCTTTTTCAGAGATCTCTGGAAATAAGATGAATTTCATGTCATTTTAAATCAAGATTTCTTTTAATTTTAGAAAGCTTGATTGGGTGAAACTTCAAGATCCTTTTGTGTTCTACTTTTAGCCCAATGATTTTCTAGTTGAGCATTTTTTTATATTAGCAGAAGTCAAAAAAAGGTATACATAAAGGAAGCCATTTTCCCTGAATATGTTATAAATACTGAGAAATATGCTGTAAATCCAGTATTTTTCCTGTGGTTTTTAATCAGTGTCATTGATTTTCTTTTTATTAGTGATATAAAATTTCATCTTTGCAGCAGAAAAACAACTTGCTTTTAAAAAACTGTTCCCAGACAAGTTAAAGGCAGAATAGTTGACCCTGAAGCCTTTGACTGTGTGATAAGATACCTGTTTTTGTTTAGTCTATTATTAATCTATTTTGTGAAGGACACATCATTTTTTCCCCAGATCAATTCCCAGCTTTACCAAAAGTTTATTACTTCTGCTCTTCTAACATCTTGTCTCATTTTATCATTTTTGTCAGTTTTCTAGGTGTGAAGTAAAACTTCAGAGTTGTTTTGCTTTGTGTTTCTTTAATTACTACGGATTTAGAGCAATATTTCATATGGTTGGGAATCCTTTCCGAATTTTCTGAGAATGATTTATTTACATCTTTTGACCACTTCTCCATTGTTGAATGATATTTTGTCTTATTCGTCTTTGTTAAATCCAAGCATATCTTGAGTGGTATCCTGGTCAGAAATATTTGATTGAAATATTTTTCTCACTTAATTGTCTATCTTATCCTTGTTGACATGATTTTGTTTTGAAAAAAAATTAACTTCATGTAATTAAAATGATTTCTTTTACCTTTGTGATCCCCTATGAAACACTTTCCTTCTCAAAGGGTCAAGAGAACGAATCAGTTGTGACAAACGCATCAGAGTTGATTAGTGAAATTGATATTTATGTACATGGAGAAGAATTTTTGGTTAAATACCTTTTCATGTTCTCAGAGAATCTTTCCTTCGTGACATCATTTTGATATCATGTGATACTTTTCACTCCAAGGCAACCTCTGAATTTTTCATATGCTGGCAGTGAGCTCACAACCTGGAGAAGAGATAACCTTCTACCAGTAAATATCCTTCAAATTTCCACTATGACCCAAAAAGGGTAACAATGAATTTTCCTGGTAACCCTTCTATAGCTAAGAAAGTTTGAACTACCAAGAAGTTTACTATATCCCATTAAATCATCTGTTACTGTGTCGATTTTAATCCTTAACTTTCATCCTTATAAAAGATAAATTCTATTTATCTTCCTCATTTATAGCTGGGCACCCAAATAATAAAATCATATATCTATAGAGCACTTTATATTTACAAATCACATTCCCTCATTTGATATGTAAGACATGACATAGTGCAATTATTATTATTCTCAGTTTATAAATGATTGAACTGAAGCTCAAAGAAGTTGACACCAAGATCCCACAAATTTGATTAATCTCAAAGCCATCCTGAGTCCTGGTTTTGATTCTCAGTTCAATGCTTTCTCTGCTATGCAACAATGCCTATCCTTAAATCAACCTGGTATTCAAATAATTAATTGCTATTTCAATAGATTCCAGATTCAATATCTTTATTTAGGTGCTTTCTATAGTAGACTATATCCAATACAACCATACTTTGCGTGATTTTTATGCTTTTATATAATTCCTTCATAGAAATTATATGGTGTTGATGGTTCTCTGTGACTGTATAAATACTTAATTAAAAATGGTATTAAAGAAAAGAGAAATAAAACAAATGCTGAAGAAAAAGAGGCAA
>CM053587.1:35035471-35054438 GCA_028646515.1 Pseudochirops corinnae
TACAATAAATATCATTTATAAATATCTAAAATGTACAAATATGATTAAAACACATTTCTCTAAAGAGAGTTCTTTGAATAATAATATTTTGGTCTCAGGAAACCTCTGTTTCAAAATTATTTGTTCATTTTCTTTTCTTTTCACCTTTCTATTGTGACTTTTAAAGTATAGATTGACTACTCCTATGATATGTTAAAAAAAAAAAACTTTTATAAACTGTCCAGATGATTTTTCTTGACAGAAAATCTGTAACATTAGAAAATATTGCCAGTGTGAGAGGCAAAGTCTCAGGAAAGAAAGTATACTTTGTTGAGCTTTTATTTATTAATGTTTTTAGTAATTTGATTAGTAAATTTAGAAGTCTCCACTCTAGAAATAAGAAAAGAATTCATGATTGACTGTGGTTTCCAAAGATGAACATAAGAAAAAATTGAGATTTTAAGTGATCACTACCATCGATGCCTGTTTGATCCCACTAAAGTATGACAATGTTCATTTGGCCTTTGGCTTTCTAAACACAGGACAATTGAAAGACGTGATAAATATGGATTGTCATGACTAATGCCAAACTGCTTATAGCTATCCAGTGCTAGTTTGCTTTCTTTTAGGTGAAAATCTATCTGTAAGTTCAAGGCAAACTTAAATTTTGTTTTAGAAAACCACTTGTTTTTTTGAGAACACAAAATTGACATAAATAAAAGAAGGAATGCCATCTGCCTTAAGCAAGAATATAAAATCCCTAAACTCAATCATTTCTTCTAAATCTTAATAAGATACCTCCCTAAAAGACCTAGTCAGCATCCCCTTCTCCCACAATATTTCTGAGAAGAGCAGAGTTTAAAACAGTATATTTAGAAGAAAAATAGAAAAAAGTTAAAACAGCGTGAGAAAGGAGATCTGCAGAGAGAAGTAGCAAGAGGAGAGAGATTATGGAATTCATCATCATAAGTCATAATAATGATGATCACATAATCACTAACAGTAAGTCACTAGTATCATTTTTATAAAGGTGTAGAATAATATTCAATTGAAAACTTTTGTGGTTTTGATTATTATTTTATAGGAAGACAGTTATAGGAATTTTGCTGCTTTTTTCCTTTATTGGCTAGCAAAAATCCTCCCTGGTTCCTTAGTAACAGCAATAATGTTTGAAGAACAACTTTGAGTGAAGAAGTCATTTATTACAAATACCCAAATTAACTACAAAGGGAATATGAATAGTTAAACATTTTTACAACACTGCACATTTAAAAAATGTTTTGCTTTTCCTCATTTGAAAGGTGATCTGGAAATATTTCTTGAAATATATTCTTAATTGTAATACAAAAAATTGGGGGTATTTAATATATTATTGCAGTGAATCTTCAGAGTTAAAATCAATGATGACCAATTGAGGGCATATTATTCCTACCTACCTATTTAAAACTTAAGATAATTGAGCTCTAGGGGTGGCTAGGTGGCGCAGTGAATAGAGTACCAGCCCTGCAGTCGGGAGGACCTGAGTTCAAATCCGACCTCAGACACTTAATGCTTACTAGCCATGTGACCTTGGGTAAGTCACTTAATCCCAATTGCACGGCCTTCTCCCCTACAAAAAGAAAAAAAAAGAACGAATTGAATCAGATTATATGGAGTTTCATAGCTTTCTCAATGGAGCATACTATTTCCAATATTTAAGTGCATGATTTGCATAAAAATATATTTGTTAACGGTTTCCCAGTCATTTTTTATTCATCAGTAGGTCTTTTAAGATCATTGTCTGTCAACACATGGTAGTGATAAATTTGAATCAGAATATATCCAAGTGCCATGTTCAGACTTTTTGCCAATTCATATTGGTCTTCCGCTTCCATCTCTATTCATCAAGGTTGATTCTACTGGGAATAACATATACATTTGCTGTGAGAACAACAGATTTTCAATGGAGTCTCAGTTGAAGCAACCCTAAGCCCAGTGGGGATCACTGTTCTAGGCTTATTCATTCCTAATGCACTCAAAATTTTTTCCTCTTGAGGTAATGACTGTAGCTGACTTCAGTGGGAGAAAGAATGATAGTGAAAGGAAAACTGACGGGTTTTTAGCAGTGGCTCAAATTGATTTGCCAAATTAGGAAGGGGAGGAAGTGGGGCAAATTCAAGGCAAGCACAATGTCAGTTGCTCCTCTAAGGCCACAGCTGCTAAGTGTGCAAATTTGTTGAGAGCACAGAGGAATAGAACCAGTACAGTCCCTCTTTAACAGGAACTTACTGCATACTGAGCAGCAATTTGGGTCTTGTCTATAGCATAGAATTCTAGCATCTTACTGCTAGAAAAGACCTTAGATACCATATAGTCTAAGCACCACATTTTAAAAACAAACTAAATCTCTTCATCTTTAAATCTCTTCTCCATATGACAAATGTTTTTGAAGTCAGAAAACTGACAGGTAAGTAGGAGATGAGAAACTGGATATATGAATCCAACAAAGAAAAAGTCTTGGGCAAATTTTCAGTCATTTTTATAAACAGGGAACAGGGGAACTTTTCCTCAGAAACTCCTCTCACCCTATAAGGTTTGTGTGCCTTCCAGTAGACCGATGTAATATGGCTGAAATTAATTCCACTAAGAATATAGAAGCAAGTAGAGAGATATTTCCTAAAGTATTGGAATAACTGCATGACTGAGGCAACATCTAAGTGTTATAAAGCATTATTGGACTCGGATTCAGGAAAAAAAAATTGAATTTGAGTCCCTTCTCACATTTGTGTAACACTGGGCAAATTGCTTAGCATTCTCTGGCTTCAGTTTCCTCATAATGCATAGATTAAAATGAATGACTTTAAAGGTATCTTCTAGTTCTAAAACTATCATCCTATTTTAGTAATCTCTCTAAGCTCATTCTCTAACTCTCAGTGACTTTCATGGGCTAGATCTCTCTAACTTCAAAGGGAGGAAGAGTGGCAATGAAAAGAAAATTGATGGATTTTTAGCAGCGGTTTAAATTGATTTGCTAAATTAGGAAGGGGGAGTCAAATTCAAGAAGAGAGTGCTACCAGCCATTACTCTGGGCAGTCAGTCAATGAGACCCTCTGCCCCTCTTTCACTGCTGAATAGATAGTCAGGTAATCAATGAACAAGTAGTTATGGAGGACACATGTGCTAATATTTACCCTTAAAGGGGTAAATTTAAAGATACTGCCTTTCATTTACTGCCTTTTAGAAGGTAGGGGACTAGTTTCTAATATTTCTCACTCAGAAGTCCTCACTAGTGTGCTTCCTGTTGATTATTCTTTTTAATAACAATTAGATTACCAGAATTCATTAGCTCTAAGTTAGGTATGTTTAAGAACAATCGGTATAAAATATTCTCCCCCAAATTCTTGGACAAACTCTGCCATAAAAATATACAAAGACGAGAGGAAAATGGGTTCAAACTTAGAGAACTTATGTAGCAAAGAAGTAACTCATAGTTCCTCAATGAATGGAAATGCTTTTCATTCAGGGCTTTTTCCTAGGGTTCTCATGAAGCTTCCAAGAAGGCATACACCATGTGTTAACATGGCTATAGTCCTGAAACTGTAGTCCTCACTGTCACAAAGTTGCCATGATCTCTGAAACTTCTATTTATTGATGTGTTTTCATTGTCCTATCTATATGAATTGTATTTTTTTTTCTTGTTCCTTGCCTGGTATCTCTAGAAACATCAACAATGAGGGGTAAAGAGGGAGTGTGATACTTTCTCTGGGCTCACTTCCTCTTCCTGTCTTCTGTTTATAGGTACAAGTTTCTGGTTCTACAAATGTCTCCCAAAGACTTACTCCTTTCTATTTGAATTCTTTGTCTTCATATACCTTGGCCCAATCCAAATATTTTATTTTCCAACTGCTTATATCCATAGCTAGAAACACTTCTCTCTTTGCATCTACTTTATACCTTTTATTGAATAGTTTAATAGAGATATCTAGGAATTGTTTGCAGCTATGTTATCCAATTTATTGATTCTATTATACATCTAAAGAAGTATTCTCATTTTATAAATGTTTCAGGGAATATCACACTTTGTTGTAGTTGTTGTTGAATCTTTTCAGTCATGTCTAACTCTCCATGATCCCATTTGGAGTTTTCTTGGCAAGGATGCTGTAGTAGTTTGCCATTTCCTTCTTCAATTTATTTTACAGATGAGAAAACTGAGGCAAAGAGGCTTAAGCTCAGGGTCACACACAACTAGTAAGTGTCTGAGACTGGATTTGAATTCCAGTCTTCCTGACTCTAGGTCCTAGGCTCTATCTACTATGCAACCTAGCTGTGCCAGTATAATGCCATGCATGAGCAGCTTTCTAGAAGAATGCTACTGTGAACAACTTTTAAGATTCTGATTATACAGCATAGTGAACACTCTATTCCATAACAAATCAAAGCAAAACATTCACAGAAAATCAAGGTACAGCATTCATAATATTACAACTTATCATAGAAAATCACAATATAGTATTCACAACAGCTTATCATTAAAATAGCCACATAGTTTTCACCAAAGTGGTTACAGTAGTTTTCAACAAAGTACAGTCATTTAGTACATTCAATCATCCTTAAGGAGGTTTGCCTTCTTACTCAGTCATTCAGTCATCTCAGAGTACATTAGTCAAAGTTTTCCATTCATGGGGCACACTAAGTTAACTCAGTCACTTATTGAGCAATCAATTACTAAATATCATTAATCACTAAGTACAATCATTAGAAAATACACAAACTCTTCACCCATAGGTCACTAGTAAACTACAGTATCATCACTACTCAGTACCCACTGAGAGGTCTTTTCATCTTGACTTGAGGCAGGCAACTCCTACCTGAATCCACCAAACAGTCACCTGGATTCAAAGGCAGACCGCTCCCAGTTCCTTGTCCAGCTCTCCATGTAAGTTCTGTTCCACACTGAAGTTCACAGAGTCTGGTCCATCTCAAATCCTTCACAACTTGTGTTCCTGGGAATTCAAGGCTCAACCAAGCCATAAACCAACAAAGTCTTAGCAGACTGGTTATGGTTCCTCAGTCTTCTTTCAGCTCATTCAAAAAATAAGAATCACTTTATCCAGCAGAGGGGCTCTGGGGCTCCTGGGATCCTGGGCTTTTGGCATCCTGGTCTCTTGGCCTCCTGAGCTCCTTGGCTCCTGGGCTCCTCTTTAGCCTCCTGGGCTCCTCTTCAGAAGAAGCTACTACAAGTTCTCAGGAAATTCTGACTCAGTTCTCGATTCTCATTTCTCTTCTGTAGCTTTTACCACCCTATTCTTGTCCCAAGAAATTCTGACTTTGCCTCCCTGGGGCTTTTCTTATATACACACAGCATTATCTCCCTGTTTCAGCACACTCCTTCCTGTTATGTCAGCAACAGGAGACAGGAGTTTATACCTTCTGTTTCCCCAACAGAGGCTTCATCAATTACTAAGTGCTAGTTACCTGCTACCCTTGCCAACAAAGGGATCTTCAAATTCAAATTAATTACCATTACAGTCAGCACTTCCTTACATTATATTAATTTGGGTTGAAGGGTATGAAACAAACTTCTAACATTATATTTTAAGCACTGCTACAAAGATAAAAGGCAGACTCTCTAATCAACAAAGCAAATAGTACTTCATATTATTCATCAATTAGACAGCATAGTGTAGTAGAAGCACCAATGGAATTAGGGGACCTGGTATGGCTCCTGGCTCAGCTACTTACTATTTTTATGACATTGGTAAAGTCATAAACTCTCTAGTCCTCAGGTTCCTCTTCAATAAAATAAGGACATTAGAGTTGATAATTAGTAAGGTCCCTTTTGGCACTAGGTCTTGTAAACCTTATTTAAAGTGGTTTCCAAATCAAGATACCAACATTACTAATTCATTAAGCCTGCTCATTCAGCTAGTGCAAAAATATCAGAAGCAAAAGAGTGCCAATGTGCTTCACCCCCTCTGCACTTTGGTTGTTTTTATTATATGCGGATATGTGTAATTTGTGAAATGAGAAACAGAACATAATGTAGAGGAGAACTCACCCAACCTAAACTCCTACCTATTCTGTTGTCAAAAAAAATTATACTATAATAATATTCAATCCTATTTACCTAACATTTGCTAAAAAACAAAAACAAACATTTTTGCTGATTCTTGCATATTGAAAATACATTGCCCTTCATAGAAGATGACAATACAGATCCTTGGAATTTGATGTTTTTTTCTAGTAATAGTGATAAATTAATTTAACTTAATAAATCAATTCTTGTTTCCTTCCTCTTGAGGCCAGATCCACACATTTATAACACATCTGGTCAGATACAGGGATCTAGAGTATGGCCACAGGACAGAGAAGGCTTTTTTACCCTTTTGTGAGTTATAGACCATTCTGTCAGTCTGGTGAAGCCTATGGAGTCCTACACAGAATAATGTTTTTAAATGAATAAAATAAAACATAGAATTAAAAGTAAAACAATTATATTGAGATATAGGTATGTTGTCTTTTTTTAAAGTTCATAGTCCCCAGTTAGAATAGCAAGATATAAACAGATGAGAGGAACATTAATGGTATTACATGGAAATCAAAATCATTCTCTTTTTTAGTCCAAATGTCCTACTCGAGGGCAAAGGTTGGATCAGGAAGGACTCTGGAAGAATACTATGGTGCTGTGGTACATCTGTGATTTAGATGATATGGGCATTTCCCCAAGTAGTGCAGACAGCAATCTATTTGTAAGTTGTCATAATGTGATAGTGAATCTTGTCAGTGTCCTTCTAGTATACCCTACACTGGGGATACCCTCAACAGTTAGCCACATTCTTCTGTACTACACAATATTGGGTGGATGCCTGGGATGTTTAGACTTTCAATCTGTTTTCTCATTCATTTGCTCTGCAAATAGCCTGTCTTTTTGCCTGATTCTTCATCCTCTATGTTTTGAATGTGCAGGTTTATAGACTTAAAGTTGAAAGGAAATTCAGGGGCTTCCTAGCCCAGGCCAGTTCACTCCTTTCACAGATGAGGTAAAGAAGAGTCAAGGAGATTAAATGATCTATCTGTGGCTTTACAGCTAGTAAGCTACAAAGATGGGATTGGGATACATGTGTTCTGATTCCAGAGTAAATACTCTTTCTACTACAAAAAACTTCCATTTCTCCAAACTAATTCTTCAAAAAGGAAGCTAGGTGGTACAGTGGATAGAGTTTTAGATTTAGAGTCAGGAAGACCTAAGTTCTAGCCCAAATACTTACTGGATAGCTGTCAGATGATGAATAAGCCAGCTTCAGTTTCCACATCTTATATAAAGGGGATATGAATAACACTTGCTTCACAGGGTTGTGGTAAGAGCAAAATGAGATAACATATGCAATTGCAAACCCTAAAGTCCTTTATAAATGCTATCATCATCTTCATCCTCCTCCTCCTCCTCATCAATCCATATTATTGTATATTCAATAGCAATGTACTGCAATCTTCTCACATCTAACATGAAGCTTTCAATTGCTTCTTGGGAGGGGGTCTTCAAGCTTAATTCTTCAGGAATTGTAGTATACCATAACTAACAGACATATAGCATTAGCAGAACAATATCAATGTTAAAATATGGGCCTTTGTAGAAGGTAAATGTTAGACTCATTAAAATCCTGTTTCTGTCTCCCAAAGTAATTTGATGAAATTTCCTACTCTTTATCAATTTTGTCCCAGTTCAACTGAAATATCTCTCTAATTTATCTGTACTGTTTCCTAGTTCTAGAGGCTGTTCATCTGAGTGAATATCTTATTCTGCACATGACCTAGTCTTATCTAATTTTGTTTTGTTTTGTTTTCCTATGCAGATAGTTGGGCAAAACACTTTTAAGTGAACATGGATCTCATTTTTAGAGTTTCTTCAAATTCTAGGAAATGATGTAATCAAAAGAATTTCATTTATAAATAGGAACTTCTAGAGCACCTTGTCATTTAGACTGTTACTGGACTTGGTATTGAATTTCCTCTATAATTATGAAATATGATTGGTAAACATTCTTATTTTGTTCCTCCTTTGATAAGCATGACCAAAATTTTAGGTCAAAATTATCTCTTTTCATATCATTCAAAGTATCAAGAATCATTTTATCATATTCATGAAAGATCTTTTCTTCAAAGCTGATCTTCAAAGCACTATTTTGCTCCATAAAATCAAACTGTTTTAATAGTCCACAAACACAGTAGAATATTATTTTCTCTGTTACCTTCAGTCAAGTTATAGACTATAAATATGTAATCTGATTAAATTTTGTTTTCAAAGGCCTGTTCCTTTCCATCTCAAGCTTCCTCTAAAATTTGAGGTGACTGTGTAGTTTTTCATAAAGCTTGGGTAAATATAGAAAAAAAGGCATATAGAGTGGCACATTTAAAACATGTTCTCTAATCATTGTCACCATTATTACTCTTATATTACATATGACTTTTTTCCTACCAATCATTCAGGATTTTCCCGTTCAGGGGATTTTCTTAAGAATCAGTTTTTTAGCACTCAAGGATTGTGTTGGCCATGTAGCTTGGCCCTCTGTGTATGTTTGCTCTATTCTAATTGCTCTTTTTGTTGTTGTCTTTTTAGTTTCATTTCCACTTCCTAACATTGAAAGTGCTGACTTTCAAATTCAAATGAGATTGTCACCACTGTTGCTGATAGAAAAGAGCTTGTTATAGAATTCTTTAGTAAGGGTCATGTGATCATCCATTTGATAGAGTGCTGTTTGCAGCATAATTATTCCCCACCTTAACCAGTATATAAAAGAAGAAATGCACCACAATTTTAGAATTCAAATCTACATTGACATAGACGGCAGAGAAATAAATCTAAACAAGACAAAGCCTTGAGAAAAAGATGCATAATAAGGATCTGAGTGTTCGAAAGCTCCTTTATCTCTGGAATCATTTCTGGTCCATCTTGTATATTAGTGCAACCAGTGCAAGTGATCAGTCAGACAGACTCATTTTTAAATTCTTTCTGCACTAAACTCTTCAAATGATTCTTCAGATTCATCAGAGACCAGATAACAAGAGCCACAAACTCCAGAATGGCTCAAATGAGAAACAAAAAAGAAACAAAAAGAGGTGAGTGTAAATTGAAAAGGAAAACAAATTTAATGAAGAAATGTGTCATACGGTCCAGAGAATAGACAACTTACAATACATAACAGAAAATTCTTCCAAGATAGAATATCCAAAACACGAGAGTAACAGATATGGAATCCAGAAATACAGAATGGAAAAAAATTGGGAAGAATAAAAACAAAAAGCAACATAAAAAAAAAAAAACCCAACATGTGAATTCTATAGAAGCCAAAAAGACCTTGAAAATATACTATAATACTTGGAATAATTTTATGATTTTATCTCCTACTTTTTAAAGAAAAAGTCCTTCATACACACACATACATATACATACACATATGTATATATGTATATATGTATGTAAAACACATATACAAAAATACACATACATATACATATACAAAATGGATAAATACTAGTAAACTTCAAAAATTAAAGAGAGAGAGATGAAAATAAAATGTCCAAAATTTAAAAAGTAAACTGAATAATATGAATTCATGAAAAAATGAGGAAATTAAAAAGAATGATCAGAACCTAGTAAGAACAATATTTTACAAAACTAAAATTTTGAATAAAAGTCATGATTTCCTTCAGTAATATAAAATACCCAAATAAACAAAATACATCTTAGCTAGTTAATGTTGAAAGTAATTGAACCATAAACGAACTACCAAAGGGAAATAAATAACATTATGTTGCCTTCATCTGTACCTCCCAGTATAACAAGTAAATTATATCAAACTCTTTAAAAGCATTTTATTGATGCTGCAAAAATGATTTTCAATAAATGAGAAATAAAACACTCTATTAAACCCCTTTTTGGTAAATGAATATTTTTCTAATACCTAAACCAGGAGAGGGCAAAGGAGAGAAAAAAGAACTGTAGAATCATATCAATCACTAATCGTTATAAACTGTAGTAGACCAGACTTTCATGTTCACCCTCTTCTATGAGGCAGATATGCAGAAAGAATATAATCTTGTTGAGTGGATGCTTTCATTGGTTCTATGAATATCTAAAGTAGTTTTCCCGCAGTCAATTAGCAAATGATTCCCTGCTTTATTTGTATCTCTGGGAAAGGTCCTGAGGAAGAAGTCTCATTGAATAATTAGCCTTGGGCTGGGGTAGGGAGTGGTCAGGACTAAAGAAGGGTCCTGGCATTTCCATTTACTCAGAGTCTCTGCTCTAAGGTATATAAACCCTGTGATTTTCTTGTACTATGGCTCAGTATGAAATGGCTCTGTAATAAACAGACTATCGAATACATCCCCGTCTCCCTCTCTCTTTCTCTCTCTCTCTCTCTCTCTCTCTCTCTCTCTCTCTCTCTCTCTCTCTCTCTCTCTCTTTTCATTCAGCTGGTTGCTGGGCCATATACTGTTCTGATCGCAGCAATAAGCACCATAATTTTAGATAAAAGCATTTCAAAAGCAGCAAAAAGTATAGCAATATAATCAAAGTAAATGGTTCACTTGAATAAATTTTACTTATAGGAGGGATGGAAAGGTTGTTTAATTATAGGAAAAAGTGTCATATGTAGTCATATCAAAAGGAAAACTAGCCTTATGTTTATTGATGCATAAAAAAGTAGCCAAGTTTGGTTTCACAGTCCTGTAGTTCCTGCTACTGGTGTACATCTTAATTTTAGGCATTCTTAGATGACATAGGGCTAAAGTAATTGGTTATACACACAGACCAGAATCTAACTATAGTGAAGCCCCAGGAATGCAGTGCTACCGGCCTGCCTCCTGAGTGGTGAACCAGGCTAGATCAGCAATGAACGAGGTCAAAACTTCGATTAAAAAGAGCAGTAGTATCAGGCCTCTGGGCAACAGCTGCACTTCTAGGCTGGTTGAAATAAAGAGATTCAGTTTCAAAAGCAAACAAAACCTCCAAATATATATTCTTATTCTAAAACTCATGCAGAGTTGGAATGGAAGTATGCTATTTTAATATTCTAAAAAGTGTGAATCATTTGTAACATAGAAATGGAGAAGCATGCCCATTAAATAAAGGGGTACATTTCTCTCATCGTTACTGTTTTATATAATCTAGAAATGCTGATATGACAGGAAAAATAAATTAAATGTATAAACATCAGATAATAGGACCCCAAGTTTTCCTATTCTATAGATAACATTATAGTTTACTAATATAACGCAAGAGCAGGGTTTTCTTCATCTGGCTTCTAAAGATATTCTGTGGATAGATTTCAGAGAAATAGGAACATGAATGGGAAAATTTTTCAACTCTGTTTTCATTAATTTGTGACCAAAATTGAGCATTCTCTTCAATTATGCATGTAGGTAATACACATTGTTCTGAGAAGTAGTCTAGAAATTTCACTAGACTGCCAATGTCATTTATGACACATATAAAAATATTTAAGAACACCTGTTTTACAGAATAAAAAAGTGCTTCATTAAAACAGTAGGATACTAAATATATGCATACATATATGCCTATGAACATAAATGATTAAATGTATAAAAATTAGCAGGTTTTTTTTTAGAAAAAATTAAAAAAATGGAAGAGACAGTCAAAATACCATCTAAAATAACTACAAAGTATATGAACTATCTTGCTATCAACCTAAAAGACAAAGTAAAATTTAACTCTCTACAGAACTAAAAGAAGGTATAAATAATTGCATGAACATCTGTTTCTCAAGTAGGAATCTTGCCAACCTAACAAGAATACTGTGTAAATTAATTTACAAATTCAGTTCACTCAGATTGTGAAAAAGTTACTCTATAGAGCAATCTATCTATCTAGAGTAACAAAAGGTCTAGAATCTCAAGGAAAACAATGAGGGGGGTGGAGAGGAGATTTGAAGAGGGAACAGTAATTCCAGATCTCAAAATTTAATAAAACAAGTAATTGTCAAAGTATTTTGCTACTGGCTAAATAATAAAAAAGGATATCAGCAGAACACATTAGATAAATGAAAATCAAAGACAATGAAATAGCATCCATTATTCAACAAATGAAAGAATACAAACTGTTTAACAAAAACTTTAGGAAAAACTAAAAAAAATTTTTTGATAGGAAATAAGATTAGACCAGCAGCTTATACCTCATTCCACTATGAATGGATTCCACTGTGAAGCATTTATTAAACACTTATTTTGTACAAAGAAGTTGCTTCCCACAATGATGTTTAAGAATACTGGATTGGAAGCATTACTATTCCCAAGGTTCAATGAGTTCGAAATGGATAATCGATTTAAAAATATAGGGTCAAATCACAAAACAAACAAAACAAATTGGAATATTGAAAGAGATATCTTTTCCAAATATTGGTAGGGGAAGGGTTATTAACCAAAAAAAGCTTTTGCAAAAACAAAATTAATGTAATCATGATAATGGTATCTATAAATTAAAGGAAAAAGAGAATGACATCAAGTATCTCTGAAAATGTGATAACTAAGATACAAAAGGGCATAATAGAAAAACATCATCTCAAGAACAGTTCTTTAGGGGTAGAAGGAGATGAGGAAACCATTTCTAAGAAATAATTGCAAACTAACAAAAATAATTTCTTCCAAATTATCAATAATTAAAACAATTAAGAGTTAATTCTGTTTTACCTCATACTGAGAAAATTGACAAAGATATCAATAAATTTTGTCCTTATTTAGTTATTTTTCAGTCATATCCAACTCTTCAAGACCCCATTTTGGATTTTCTTGTCAAATATACTAGAATGGCTTGTCAATTTATTCTCCAGCTCATTTTACAGATGATGAAATTGAGGCAAATACAGTTATACCTGCTATGCTCCACATGTCTGCTAAGGGAAAGCATCAAGGAGCCAGGCTTGGTATCTTCCATCTGCCCAAAAGTGATGACTTCCATCTTTGATAGCATAAGACAGCTTCTATGTCCTGCTCAACCTTCAATGCAGAGAGGAGCATCTTATCCTTTCACTTCATGCCTTCCACCCCTACTGCACCTGTCCCTTGAGTGAAAAGGAAGAGAAAAATTTGATGGTAAAATTCTTTATCCTGCTGTGCAAGTTTGATTTCCATCTGCTGTTGTTGTTGTTGTTGTTGTTTGTTGTTTGTTGTCCTTAGTTCTCAAAAAGGACCAGTGCCACCATGAGGGTGATATCTTGACTTGTCATGAATTGGATATAAATAGAGAAGAGCTGTGAAAAGTCCTCAGCCTCATTCTCTCTTCCAGTCATTGAAGTCCAGTGATAAGACAAAGGTATGGCCAACTTGCCATATCCCAGGATATAGTGAGTGATCTTGGTCTTTCTAATATAAGGTCTTTCCCATGTCTGTTTCTCTGAGGCTTCTGGGTAAGAGTTGAGGCAAAAGATGACTCAACTTACAATCACAAGGATATGAATCTGGTAAGGGAAGACCTTCAGAGTTTCTGGTCAGAATAGGAAAAATTGCTATGTAACACTCTTTCTAAGTCAACAAAACCTAAACAATGAACCATTAAACTTGGGTTGAGTCTATCATTGGCCATTCAATGAAAACTAGAATGATTTGGGTTCCAAGTTAGAGTCAAGTAGTTTCATGTAATATGCAATGAGATTTTAAAACTCTGCTTTTCAGAGTTGTATTTCAAGAAATAAAATAAAATAAAATAAGCAGGACAAAAAGTAAATCCTGAACTCCTCATTATCTCCCACCACTATATCCAATCTGTTGTTAAGACCTATGAATTTCAACTTTGAAACATGTCTTGAGTAAACCTTCTGTCCTTTGATACTGCCACCACTTGGTCTAACGTACTAATATACAAAATACAGAGGATTCAAATTTCAGATCCAACGGAACCTTATGGAATACTTCATACCGATGAACTTACAGTTTTGTGACTTAAAAAATTTTTACTGGTATCTTTTCTTTTTCTTATCACAGTCACTTCCTCTGCAACATCCATTATTACGCTTGTCCTTCTCTTGCAAGAGAGAAACCAAATTAAGTAAAATGATCCATTTGTGTGACTTTTAAAATGCCTATTTGGACATTCTTTTCCATCCAATTCTCTTCCAATCTTGAGTAGTCTGAACATACCTGTCCTCTTTGTTCTTTTCTGGCCATTGTGATAACTGTTATGCATAATTACTCTCGAAGAATAACTTCCTAAGTAACTTCACTTCTCAGCTCCTCTTGCATTATGACTCTTCTTAATATCAAGCTATGTGGGAAATGCAAAACAAAACAAAACCCAATGATATAGTTGCCTTTTTGAACTGCATCTCTCCTGTATCTGACTGTCTCTGTATTTCTGTTTCTCTGTTTCTGTGTGTGTGTGTGTGTGTGTGTGTGTCTAGATGTCTCCTGTCATCAGAAAATGCAGAAATTTTTAGGTCTTTGACTGGGCTATAACTGAGATTCCATTCTCAGCTACCCCAGTAGGAGCAGCCTTTCTATTTAGTGGTGCCAAATCGGACAATAGTTCAGAATTGTGTCTAGACTACATTTCTAGACAAGAAAAAATTCCAATCAATCTGGGAAAGAAACAGAAGAACCCTGAGTGAAATCTGCTTCTTCAAGATTGAATGTGAACAAAATATAGCCATTATTTACTGAAGTCTATGATCTCAACTCAGCACAGCAGCAGCTTTTCTTTCTCCACAGTGGTCAGCTATGACCCCTGACTCCCCAGCAACCATGTTGAAGGTACCCACAGTTGGCATCGATCTTGGCACCACTTACTCCTATGTGGGAGTCTTCCCACATGGGAAAGTGGATATCATTGCTAATGATGAAGGAAACAGGACTACCCCAAACTACATTGCCTTCACTGACACAGAATGTTTAATCGGTGATGCTGCAAAGAATCAAGTTGCAACAAACCCCACCAAACACAGTTTTTGATGCCAAATATCTGATTGGTTACAGGTTTGATGATAGAGATGTGCAGTCAGACATGAAGCATTGGCTTTTTATGGTGGTGAATGATGCAGGTAGGCCTAAGGTCCAAGTGGAGTACAAAGGGGAGACCAAAAGTTTCTATCCAGAAGAAGTATCTTCTATGGTCTTGGCCAAGATGAAGGAAATTGCTGAAGTTTACCTTGGGAAGACCATCATAAATGCTGTGGTCACAGGAGCAGCAAATTTCAACAATTCCCAACGTCAGGCTGACAAAGATGCTGGAACCATAACTAGTCTCATTATGTTCTGAATCATCAATGAGTCAACTGCTGCTGTGATTGCTAATGTCTTGGATGACAAGTTTGGGGCTGAGAGAAATGTGTTGATCTTTGACCTCAGAGGTTGTATTTTCGATGTCTCCATTCATACCATTGAAGATGGCATATATAGGTAAAGGTTTTTTCTGATATACTGTAGTCTGGAAGTCTAAAGAAGGAAAAGCCCACAAGGAAGTTCTACCAGGAAAAGTTCATCCTTTTGATTTTTAGTCCCCAGTAATTTTGGAAGAAGTTACTGTCACTGGGAACCAAACAGAGGGATTCCCTTTATCCTTAGCACAGGGACAGTGTGTATGTCAGGGTAGATGAGAGATGCTTCACAGACAAAGGTCTTTGCTGTGAAATCTTATCAAGTTTATTGGGGGACTCACTGAATTTGTAGGGAGTTTACCACTACATTATATGTAGATGCATATGGTGTGGTCTTTTAAATGAGGTATAAGTGTAGTCTTCATATACATGGTCAGGCTAGTTAAGAGAAGCATGATTTCTTTCTATACCAATTAAAAAGCTTTTATTAAGAACCTGCTATGTGTAAGGCACTGTGATAGATGCTATAGATATGAAGGGGAAAAACATCCTTCCTTCCAAGAACTGTAATTCCACAATCATGATAAACTCATCACTGTTCCTATTTCATCTGAAGTTAGCTCTTAGGCCTCTATTATAATAATACTCTTGGATAACTAACAGAAACATGAAGTTTAGTGAGTTTATGGAGCTCTAATTTTTAAAAAAACCGACAAATTTTTAAGAAACCACTATGGAGGCCATTGTTCCAGCCCATCTTGGTATAAGGAGAGAGAGAGAGGGAAAGAAATGTATGGATACTGGGGACTGGGTCTGACCAGAAACAGTTATGGAGAGCCCTCTGGTGCCCTAGGAGAGACTCTGTACCAGTAGGTAAAGAGAAGGTCCACAACACATACCCAGCCACCACTAGAAATAGGTACCAACTGGCAACTTTGCTGTTTACTACCCAGTTCCTGGTCACAGATCCAGAGCAGACTTTGAAAGCAAATGTGTGTCTAATGGTGGAGTATGGAACACTCACAGGCCCTAACCTGAAAGAAGCAAGTCCAGAAACAAGGAGCAGCACTGTGACTCCAACACTGTGGCAGAAAAGGGTCTCAGTTTCAACTTCTAGCCCAATCTGAAGTCTGTATAAGAATAACCATCACAGAAACCCAGACTAAAATAGTCTGTAATTCACTGTCTTAGAACTAACAGTATTCAAGTTGGGTCACAATGACTGTCACAAAGGAGTGGTCTGTAGATTTGGTCCACTCCCGTCATTTTAAGGATGAGGAAACTGAGGTTAAGGTAAATTTCTTTCTTTGCCTTTTTTTTTTTTACTTTGAACAGGTCTTACCTAATAATCTTTCTCTATGTATATCTGTATGCATGCATGTATATATGCATGCATGTATGTATATATACACACATATATATGTGCACATTTATTCTAGGTATTTTTAAAAAAAATTGTCACAATTCATTGATAAGTTATTTCCCTCTTTTGTTGATGAAAGTTTTGGATATTAATTTTTTCATAAGAACACTTCATCTACTTTACAGAAGTTTTGGTATTTTTTATTTTTATAATTTTTGTATGGAATTATTATTTTGATTTACTCAGGTACCCACTAATTCTTTAGTATTAAACTATTCAATCTTCATTTGACTTTAAATTCTTTCTTCAGAGACAGTTTATTGATTATATTTTTATTACATTTTGGTCAATAAAGGATGTGTTTGATATGTCTCATTTTCTGAATTTTCTGAATTTTATATCCTTTGCCATTTGTTCAATAGATTCCATGCATTGCTGAGAAATTTTTACATTTATATTTCTTTTATATTCTTAAATGTACATTTCGTTTACATCCTTAAATGTAGATTTACATTTCTTCCCTGCCTATTTATTTATCTCCAGAAATCCATCCTATCTTTTTTTTTTTTTCAAAAATTCTATTTAGGTTCTTTCTTCTTTATATTTTATTAGATTGTCTAAGTCTAGAAAGGGAGGGCATGTATAATGAGGACTCCTAATATTATAGTTTTGATTCTTATTCTTCGTTATAATTAAATTAAGTTTTTCTTTGTAGATGTTGTACAATTCAGTACTTGTATATTATTTCATTGCTTCTGGTACCTTAAAGAAAAATGTATTTTCCCTCTTTACTTCTTTATAACTGTCTTCTTTTCCCCATTTCCTTATTTAAAATCATGTTTGCTACTTTCAAGTCTCATCTCTATTTGAATCAGAAATTCTGACTTTCTCCCTGAGATCTGGGGTTCTGATAAATGGTTTTAATTTATATTGCAGGGAGCAGAGTCAAGATGGCAGCATAGAAGAGTAAACTACTCAGCTCTCCCCATAACCACCTCAAATACTATAAAATTACTCTAAACAAATTTTAAAGCTCCAGAACTCACAAAATAACAGAGTAACAAAGCTCCTGCTAAAGGAAGGTTGGCAGGCAGAAGGGAAGGAGTTCATCACAACATGCTGGGAGCCCATACCAGAACCGCATGAACCTATGGCTGGAGCCCTAGGGCCACCAGAACAAGCCACGACTAGAGTGTGAATCATCAACAGCTATGGCATTTTCCAGAATTACCAACCCATAAGAAACAAGGACTAAGTGAAAGGTCAATGGAACTGGGATAAATTTGGTGGAGAGGATACAGCTGACTGCCCCAGGGTTAGAAGCAGCTAAAACATGTCACTCCAGCTGCCTCCACATGGCTCCTTCAGAAGCTTCTGACCAACAGATTGCAGGGGGTGGGAGGGGGAAGGGAGGCCAAGTGCTCTTGCCTTGAGCTGTCTGGATTGGGATTGTGGTCTTGGGTGGTAGTCCTGAGGAGTGTTTTCAGTGAGGCAAATCTGGTGCGGGCTGCAGAATCGGTGGCCTCCTAAAAGCTCTGGCAGCTGCAAAACCCCCAGCAATATGGGACAAAGCTATACCCTCCAAAAGCAGAGTTCTTCTGAACTTAAAAGCCAAGTAATTGACTGGCAACATGAGTAGACAAAAGAAGCAAAGCAAGCCAAGAAATGCAACTTTAGATTCCTTTTTTGGAGACAAAAAGGATCAAAGCATGGAATGGGAGGAAGACAACACAGTCAAAACTACCACACCAAAAGCTTCCAAGAAAAATGTAGACTTTTTACAAGCCACAGAGCAGCTTAAGAAGGATTTTGAAAATCAAATAAGAGAAGTGGAGGAAAAATTGGGAAGAGAAATGAGAATGATGCAAGAAGATCATGAAAAGAGAGCTAACAACCTGACTGAAGAAAATAACACCTTAAAAAACAGATTAACTCAAATGGCAAAAGAGGCCCAAAAGGCCAGAATGCCTTAAAAAGTCAAATTTGCCAGATGGAAAAAGAATCTCAAAGGCATACTGAAGAAAATAATTCCTTGAGAATTAGAGTGGAACAAATGGAAGCAAAAGATCTTATGAGAAATCAAGATATTATTAAACAGACGCAAACAAATGAACAAATAGAAGACAATGTGAAATATCTCATTGAAAAAAACACTGACCTGGAAAGTAGATCCAGGAGAGACAGTTTTAAAATTATTGAACTACCTGAAAGCCATGATCAAAAAAAGAACCTAGAAATCATTCTTCAAGAAATTCTCAAGAAAAATTGCCCAGATATTTTAGAACCAGAGGGCAAAATAGAACTTGAAAGAATTCACCAATCA
>CM053587.1:35054938-35104541 GCA_028646515.1 Pseudochirops corinnae
ATGGTCAAAGGATATGAACAGGCAATTTTCAGAGGCAGAAATTAAAGATATCTTTAAGCATATGGAAAAATGCTCTAAATCACTATTGATTTGAGAAATGCAAATCAAAATAACTTTGAGGTACCACACCTCACCAGTCAGATTGACTAAGATGACAAAACAGGAAAATGACAAATGCTGGAGAGGATGCGGAAAAATTGGAACACTAATGCATTGTTGGTGGAGTTGTGAATTGATACAACCATTCTGGAGAGCAATCTGGAACTATGCCCAAAGGGCTATAAATAATTGCGTACCCTTTGAGCCAGTAATACCACTGTTGGGATTATATCCCAAAGAGATCACAGAAGTCGGAAAAGCTCCCATATGTACAAAAATATTTATTGCAGCTCTCTTTGTGGTTGCAAAAAACTGGAAATATGGGGGATGCCCATCAGTTGGGGAATGGCTGAACAAGCTATGGTATATGAATATAATGGAATACTATTGTGCTATAAGAAATGGGAAGGAGATGGACTTCATAATTACCTGGAGAGGCTTATACAAATTGATGAGTGAGAAGTGAGAAGAGCAGAACCAGGAAAAACCTGTACACAATCACAGACACATAGCACATATGATGATCAAACTTGATAAACTGGACTATCCTCAACAACGCACAGCTAAAAGGCAACTCTACAAGGATGGAAGGAGATATCTAAACTCAGAGAAAGATATAGAAAGACTATAGTTTAAATGGAGACTGAAGCAAAACATGCTATCATTCTTTTTCATGTCTGGTTTTGCTTTTTTTGTTTTCCCAGTGATCACTCAATGGTTACAAACCTTCTATATAACCAAACTATTGTACAATGTGAAAGTATTTGCAGATCCTATATATGATTGCTTGCCACCATGGGGAGGGAGGCGGCGGGGAAGGGAGGGTAGAAAATCTGAAACTCAAATGATTGTGGAACTGAATCTTGTAAACTAAAAGTAAATAAACAAGCCATTCAAAAAAAAAAAGAAATTGGAAATTTCTTAAATTTAGAAGAATATTTCTAGAACTGGAAAGGTCCTGAAACATCAACCAGTTCAATCCTCGTCATTTCATAAATAAGAAAAATGAGGTCTTGGGGCTTAAGTTACTTGTCCAAGTCACACAAGTAGTATCAGAATTGATCCCAGGTTCTCCAACTCCAGAGTCAGTTCTCTTTACACAGTATTGAGCCACCTTGTCTTATAACCACTTACTATGCACAAAAACTTTCTAATATCTATCTATCTATCATCTATATCTATAAATGTGCTTGAATATATGTGTGTGTGTGTATAATATATGAGTATGTTTGTGTGTGTGTGTGATAATAAGAATTTGCTCTTTAATACGAATTTGCAGGAAAAATTATAACCATGCTAGATAAACTTATTGGGAAAAATAATTTTTCATTACCTGTGTAATCATCTTGATCAAGCCACAACCTCTGCTAGGACATGGTATGTGATTTAGTATCTCTACAACTAACTTAAAATTTTCACTGCCCCACTCATTCCCCTTCAAGGTTTTTGGCATTCCCATGCCTTTATCATGTCTAGACAACACCCACCTTCCCTTGTGATCAGCTAAAGTAAGGGTGACCAATGGATGACTTCATTGGAATGGAAAAGCAATGGCAGAGAGATTTTAAGGTTCTTCTTCAGCTGAGGTCACAGCTTTTCAGTCTGCTCTTAGTGTTTAGATAAACCATCTTGAAAAGGCTCCTAAAGATGAATTGGATAATAATTAGATAATGGAGATTTTAAGGACACTGGAAATTTCTCCACCATCTAGCCTTTCAAAGAATACAATAAATCACTGAGTCCCTGAGAGACACTCAGTAACTCTGTTATTCATTGTCTGAGTGACCTTGAGTAAATCACTTTACTTACTTGAGCCCAGATATCCTCATATGTCATATGATGCAATCTAATATCCTGGCTCTAAATCCTATCATTCTATGACTCCTCTTGTGAAGGAAAAAAACAAAAACAAAAACAAAAGCAAAAAATACTGCTGAAGAAAATCTATTCTAGCTGACAGGCTGGTCAGGAAAACAACAAAGATCAATTTAGGTTTGAAAAAGCAATGAGATACAACTATAAATGGCAGATGTCATCAGAAAATCTTACTCACAGGAATAATCCTACCTGTTGCCCTATTACTTTATATGTCCCTATGTATGGTGTATTTTGGTACCCAACAGGGCTTCATTTCCCTGATCTAACTGTTTTGGCAAGAAATCCATGACATTCACAACTATTTACAACCATGGCTCCATTAATCCATCTTTGCTCCATTCAAATATATGATTTTTGATCCATAGAATCTCTTCCTACATGTCTGAAGTATAACCTAACTCTTTGTTCTACTTTGGAAGCTCCATCACTTAATGTCTTAGCATTTTTTAAAATCTCATTTGTAAATAATCACTCAAAATAGTTAATTGTAATATCAAATTCAATGCTTCCTTCCCTGTAACCCATTCTGAGATTACCTCTGTTTTAATTACAATACCATCTCAACCCACCCAGACCCTAATAATTTGTATAAACGGTCAATCTTCAATTTTCATGGGGGGTGGGTGGGTATGGTGAGCAGGAGAATATGTAACATTCCTAAAAAACAACATGGGGGGATGAAGTCAAGATGGTGGAAAGAAGCCAGAAAGTTTCCTGAACTCTCCCCAGTTTCCCTCAGAAACAATGTTAAATCAAGCCTCTAGAAGAATTCTGGAGTTAGAGAATACAAAGGAAGATTGAGTGAAACAATTTTTCAGTTTAAGATGACTTGGAGAGATTTCAGGAAAGGTCTATTTCATTTGCGTAGAAGGAGAGCACAGCTCAGCACATATGGTGTCCAGACAAGCCAGTGCAAGGCTCCTAGCCACAGCACAAATCAGCAACACCTGTCCTATGGTTCTAGGTCAGTAGGCTAGTGGCATAGCAGGCAAGGTGTGAGGCCTCCATCTCTAGCCCAGAAGGCAAATTGCCTGCCTGAAAAGCCAGATCGCAACTGATGTGACTAGACCAGACCAACTCAGTACAGCAAGTAAGCCAATAGCACCTGATTTCCTGGAGCAGAAAGTCAATGGCCAGTGTTTTGATCCCCAATACAAGAAATTGTGATACTGTGCCTGTGCCCCAGGAGCAATCTTCAACTTTAAAAGACATGAATTAGGCTAAAAAACCGTGCAAGAAATAAAAAAGAGCCCTGATCATAGAAAGGTTCTGTGGTGACAGGGAAGATCAAAAGACAAAATCAGAAGACATAAACAGTATGAAAATGCCTACATGTGAAACCTTAAAGGGGAATATGAATTGGCCTCAAATCCAAGAAACCTTCTTGGAAGAACTCAAAAGAGATCTTTAAAAATCAAATTTGAGAGTTAGAAGAAAAATTGGGAAAAAAAATGAGAGGCATGTAAGAGAGTCAACAGCTTGGAAAAAGAAGGACAAAAATTACTGAAGAAGAAATTGGTCAAAGGGGGGGAAAATCCATTGATGAGGACAACTCTTAAAAAGTAGAATTGACAATGGAAAAGGATATACAAAAGCTAATAGAAGAAAATAATTCCTTGGAAATTAGAATTCAGCAAATGGAAATTATGACTATGAGACATGAAGAATCAGTCCAAAAAATCTAAGGAATGAAAAAAAATAGAAGAAAATATAAAATACCTCATTGGAACAATTGACCTGGAAAATAGATACAAGTACTCAGCAAAACTGAGCATAGACAGTAGACAAGGTGGATATTCAATGAAATAGAGGACTTTTAAACTTTCCTGATGAAAAGACCAGAGATGAAGAAAAAAATCTGATCTTCAAATACAAGTCTAAAGAGAAGCATAAAAAGGTAAAGAAGAAAGGGAAAAAAAATGTTATTCAATAAGATTAAACTGTTTACATCCTTACATGGGAAGATGATACTTGTAACACTTAAAAAAACTGCATCCTTATTACGGCAGTTAGAAGGAGGTATACGTAGAGTGTGGGTATAAGTTAACTTTTATGTGATGATATAAAAAATTAAAGGGTGAAAAAGGATTGTACTGAGAGAACATGAAAGGAGGAAGAAGAATAGGGTAAATTATATCACATGAAGAGTTGCAAAAGACCTATTACAGTAGAAAGAGAGGAGGAGGTGGTGAGTATTGTTGAACCTTACTCTCATCAGATTTTGTTCAGAGAAAAAATAAGATATGCACTCAGTTGGGTGTAGAAATTTATCTTTCCCCATAGGGAAGTAGGAAGGGAAAGGGCAAAGAAAAGAGAGGGAGGATAAAAGAATGGAGGACATATTGATGTATGTAGTCATCAGAAACAAAATACTGGTGAAGTGGGACAGGGTGAAGAGAGAGAAAAGTATAAACAGAGGGAAAATTAGTATGGAGAGAAATATGTAGAAACAATAATTGTGAATGTAAATAGGATGAACTCTCCCATAAAATGGAAGCAGATAGCGGAGTAGATTAACAGCATCCCACAATACACATTTGAAACAAAGACACACACAGAGTAAGGATAAAAAGGTAGAGCAGGATAAGTTATGCTTCATCTGAAGAAAAAGAAACAACCAAAACACAACAGTAAAGATAGTAATCCTGATCTCAGACAAAGAAAAAGCAAAAATAGATCTAATTAAAAGAGATAAGGAAGGAAACTATATCTTACTCAAAGACATGGACACAAAGACATTCAAAAACACAATCAAGTAATATCAATACTAAATAAATATTCATCAGGTGGTATAGCATTTGGATTCTTAGAGTTGTTAAGTGAGTTACAAGAAGAAACAGAAAGTGAAACTATATTGATGGGGGACCTCAAAAACCATCTCCAAGAACTCAATAAATCTAACCACTATATGAACAAGAAAGAAGTTAATGAAGTGAACAAGATTTTAGAAAAGTTAGATATGATAGACCTCTGGAGAAAATTGAATAAGGATAGAAAAGAATAGACTTTTTTCTCAGTGGTACTAGGCTCCTATACAAAAATTGACCATGTCCTACTCATTGAAACCTCACAGTCCAATGCAGAAAGACAGAAATATTAAATGCAATCTTTTCAGATCATGATGCAACAAAAACTGCATGTAATAAAGGGCCACAAAATGATTGATTAAAAATGAATTAGAAACTAGATAGTTTAATTGTAAAGAGTGAGTTGGTCAAATAACACATCTTATAAACTATCAATAAATTCATCAGAGAAAATGACAATGAGGAGACAACATACCAAAATGTATTGGATACAGCCAAAGCAGTACTTAGAGGAAATTCTATATCTCTAAATGCTTACATGAATAAAATAAAGAGAATATTAGTGAATTGGGTACACAACTAAAAAGATAGGAAAAGAACAAATGAAAAATCCCAATTAAATATCAAATTAGAAATTCTGAAAATCAAAGGAGAGATTAATAAAATTCAAAGAAAGAAAACTATAGAACTAATAATAGGTAAACCTAAGAGCTGGTTTTATGAAAAAAAAATACAATAAAAGAGACAAACCTTTGGTTTATCTGATTTTAAAAAGAAGAAGAAAACCAAAGTATTAGTATCAAAAATTAAAAGTGTGAATTCACCACCAATGAAGTGGAAATTAAAGCAATAATTAGGAGCTATTTTGCCCAACTCTATGCCAATAAATCTGACAATTAAAGTAAAATGGATGAATATTTACAAAAGTATAAATTACCTAGATTAAGAGAAAATGAAATAAAATATTTAAATTGCCCCATTTCAGAAAAAAGAAATTGAACAAACCATCAACGAACTCCCTAAGAAAAAATTCCAGGGCCAGATGGATTACAAATGAATTCTACCACACATTTAAATAACAATTAATTCTAATGCTATATAAATGATTCAGAAAAATAGGAGAAGTAGTCCTACCAGATCCTTTTTGGGGCACAAATATTGTGCTGATACTTAAATGAGGAAGAGCCAAATCAGAGAAAGAAAATTACAGATCAGTTTCTCTAATGAATATTGATGCAAAAGAAATTAAATAAAATGTTAGCAAAGAGATTATAGCAATTAACCACCAGAATAACACATGATGTCCAGGTGGAATTTATACCAGGAATTCAGGTTTGTTTCAATATTAGGAAAAACAATCAGCATAATTTACCATATCAATATCAAACTAACAGAAATCATATGATTATCTCGATAGATACAGAAAAGGCTTTTTTAAAAAATACAGTACCCATTCCCTTAAAAAAAAAACTTAAGAATATAGGAATAAATGGAACTTTCATTGAAAATGAAAAGTATTATCTATCAAAAAACATCATATATGATAGGGATAAGATAGAAGCTTTCTTAATAAGATCAGGGGTGAAACAAGGATGTCCATTTTCACCACTATTATTCAATATTGTACTAGAAATGTCAGCTTTAGCAATAAGAAAAAGAAATTGAAGGAATTAGAATAAGCAACATGGAAACAAAGCTATCCTTCTTTGCAAATGATATGATGTTATGTTTAGAGAATCTTAATTTAAAACTATTTGAAATAATTAACAACTTCAGCAAAGTTGCAGATTATAGGAGAAACTCACAGAAATCATGAGCATTTCTATATATTAACAATTCCTAGCAGCAAGAGATAGAAAGAGAAAATTCATTTAAAGTTACTGTAGACATTATACAATATTTCAGAGTCTATCTGCCAAGACAAACCCAGGAATTATATGAACATAATTACAAAATACTCTTCACAAAAAATAAAGTCACATCTAAACAACTGGGAAAATATTAATCACTTGTGTGTAGGTCTAGCTAATATAATAAAAGTGACAATTCTACCTAAACTAAATTTCTTATTCAGTGCTATACAAATCAAACTACCAATAAATATTTAATAGAACTAGGAAAAGTAATGACAGAATTCATCTGGAAGAACAAAATGCCAAGAACATCAAGTGAATTAATGAAAAAATGCAAAGGAATGTGTTTTATATAGTAGCAATCATCAAAACAATTTGATCCTGGGTAAGGAATAGCGTTGTGGAGCGGTGAAATAGGTTAGGTACACAAGACACAGTAACAAATTATTAGAGTAATCTACTGTTTGATAAACCCAAAGACTCCAGCTTCTGGGATAAGAACTCACTATTTGACAAAAACTACTGGGAAAACTGAAAAATAGTATGGCAGAAACTAGACATAGACCAACATCTTATACTTTATCCTAAGGTAAGATCAAAATTGGTAGATTATTTAAACATATTTTAAAAAAGATGATATCATAAGCAAATCAAGAGAGCAAGGAATAATTTATCTGCTAGATCTATGGAGAAAGAAAGATTTTATGACGAAGTAAGAGATTGAGAACATTACAAAACGCAAAATGGTTAATTTTCATTACATTAAATTAAAAAGCATTAACTACTAACATCAGAAGGGAAGCAGAAAACTGAGAAACAGTTTTTATAGCCAGTGTCTCTGATAAAGGCTCCATTTTAAAAAAATATAGTGAACTGAGTCAAATTTATAAGAGTACAAGTCATGGCCCAATTGATAAATGGTTAAAGGACATAAACAGGCAGTTTTCAGATGAAGACATTAAAGCTATCTATGGTCATATGAAAAAATGCTCTAAATCACCATTGATTAGAGAAGTGCAAATTAAAACAATTTTGAGGTACCACCTCATACCTATCAGAATATCTAATATGACAGAAAAGGAAAACAACAAATTTGGGAGAAGATGTGAGAAAATTGGAACACTAATGCATTGTTGGTGGAGTTGTAAACTGATCCAACCATTCTGGAGAACAATTTGAAATATGCCCAAAGGGCAACCAAACTGCACATACCTTTTGATCCAGCAATATCATGACTAGATCTGTATTCCAAAGAGATCATAAAAAATGGGAAATGACCCACATGTAAAAAATATTAACAGCAGCTCTTTTGTGGTAGCCAAGAATTGGAAATCAAGGGGATGCCCATCAATTGAGGAATGACTGAACAAGCTGTGGTATCTGAATGTAATGGAAAACTATTGTTCATAAGAAAATGATAAGGAGGCAAACTTCAGAAAAACCTGGAAAGTCTTACATGATGCTGAGTGAAGTGAGCAGAACCAGGAGAACATTGTACACACTAACAGCAAAACTGTGCAGTGCTGAACTAAGACAGATTCTCAACAATACAACAATCTAAGATAATTCTGAGACTCACAATGGAAAATGCTATCCACATACAGAAAAACAACCAAAGAATCTGAATGAAGATTAAAGCACACTATTTTTACTTTTCTATTTTTTTCTTTCACATAGTTTTTCCCTTTTGTTCTGATTCTTCTTTCACAGAATCACTAATGTTGAAATATATTTAATATGATTGTACCTGTATTACCTATATCAGATTATTTGATTCATTGCAAAGTGGTAGAGGGAGGGAGGGAAGGAGAAAAATTTGAAAATCAAAATCCTAAGTGAATGTTGAAAAAATTTTTACGTGTAATTGGAAAAGATAAAATACTATTAAGTGGGGAAAAGCAGGTACCATTCAAAAAGCCACAAATAAAAACACACTTTGAAAAGAAAAATAAAGCAGCGTAGAAAAAAGTCAATGTTTATACATTTAACCTATGAAAACAGGGGATTAGGTTCTTGTGACCACCAGAAACTGTTATCTTTCACTAAAGATTGCAGAAAATATTCTTTTCTGTGCACAATTCTTCATGAGAAAATATTAATTATGAAAAATACACTTTTCCTATCATAGTAACCATGAAATAACTCATAAAATGCAGGAGATTAGAGAGTCTATATGAGACAGAGCAGGGAAGGCCAGGGTCAACATATTCAAATAAACCTGAGCCAGAAAAGGGGAAATGACAGTCTGCCATGTCTAAGGCACTTTAGATTAAGTGGTTGAATTGTTCCCCATTAAAAGCACATGACTCAGGTTGAGCCTTAGTGCCCATTCTCTTCTCCATCTGAGCTCAGCAGTCCCATCTGTGTAGAAGGCCTGGCCTAGGGATTTTCTCTGCCAACCTGATGTGGCCTGGTCAAATTGGGCTACTCCAAGGTCTGCTGCTATGTGCCATGCTGGACACTCGGGAGCACCAAGGTACAGGCAGTAGGGGAGGTAGGACACTAGCTCAGCAGCCCAAGCACTGGTGAAAGGACAGAGGTGACTATTATCTCATTTACCCATAAACTTAGCTCCTTTTCTGTTCTTTCCAATTCTGTCATCATGTACTTGAGAGGCTGTTTTAGCACTTTCTGGGGCAGATTCACAAACACTTTTCCAAATACTTTTCTCCTTTTTTGTGTATATAAGGAATGGTCTATTTGTTAACACCAAACTCATGGCCAGCAGAAGCTGTAGATATTCTAGTACAAAGTTTATCAAACACCTTTATTTTCTCACTAAGCCACATCACTAACTCTGCACATTTGGGCTTAGAGCCCAAAGGACTTGTGTTACACATTCGAAGCATAATTGCAATACAAATCTCATATTTTTAAGGCAAACAATGAAAATATGCAACCCACGCGTGGGGAGCTCTTTACGACAGTAGACTGAACAAGACCAAGGATATGCTTAGCAAGATATTTGCTTCTCCAAAACCTTACCCACATCGCATCTCTCATTTGTTTCTCTGCTGTGCATAATTATAAACGTGCCCATTTGCCAAAGTGAAAGTAAAAATGAATCTACTAATAAAATTACTGAAAGTTAAACAAGCAAATGCTGAGTACTGACTGTAAATCCTTTTATTTATTAATTTGTATCACCCCTATTAACTATAATCAATTTGCGTCCTATTTGGATCACCTTCCACTAAAATCCATGGTTGGAATTTCTCAGCAGTACATCTTTTCACCATACTACACAGCTAGCTGGTACAGTGCTGAAGCCAGGAAGACAGCTTGCTGAGATCAAATCTGGCCTCAGACACTTAAAAGCTGTGAGACCCTAGACAAGTTACTTAACCCAGTTGCCTCTATTCCTCTTCTGTAAAACGAGCAGGAGATGGAAATGACAAACTACCTCAGTATATTTGCAAAGAAAACTCCAAATGGAGTCACGAAGAGTAAGATACACCTGAAATGAACAAATAGCAACATGCCTAATGACATATATGATCAAAAGTCAAAGGTTTTCTATTAAAAGAAAATAGCCAGATAAAGAAAAAGAAAATGAATCATTTGGCAAACATTCTTTCTACAGATGGATAAGCCATTGTCATTTTCCATTCTTCTAGGAGAAGAGATTAAGTAACTTTCCATTTAATTTCTGTGTGTCCTCAGTACATTAAGATCATACATACAATCATTTCAAACTCATGCCACTATATTAAAATGTAGAGTAAAAATACACTCTTACAGTTTAACTATGGTAGGCTAGATAGCACTGATGTCTTGGGGGTGGACAAATATCAAAGCTGTGGGATTGTAGTACTTGTAATCGTTGTCATGGTCCAGGAAGTATTTCAAATTTCAGGATTCTAGGGCCAGGTCCTTGTCACTTGACTTCTCTTCCTGTGGCTACTCTTCATTTCATTTTCATGTTCACTATTGCTTGTGCTTGTGGGATCTGCATGTCTCCTATGCACTTCCTTTTCCATTATTTTCAGGAAACTTAAAATATACCAGGTGGAAGGGCCTTGCCACTGATTAGAGCATTTTTATTTGTCATAACCATGCTTCAGGCTTATATACGGTATCACTGGAAATGTAGGGCAGATAATTTCTCCCAGTGAGGAAGGATTTTTTGATCCCTAGGGTTTGTGGGAAAAGTAAGCCATGTAAACATTCTCTACAGATTTTCAGTATTTTGTCCTTATTTAGTTTTTTCAGCATTTAGTGGTAGGACATTTGAAAGCTTATTATATAACATTGTTAAGAAAGCTTTCAAAGATATAAGCACATTTAATCATGGAACAAAAAAGCCCTCACACATATCGCAAGTGGTGGGTAATGGTGGCACCCCAAATAGACAGTATATGGGAAATGTATGAAGAAAAATCTGACAGCTTTTGACAGGCCATTTTTTTAAATGATAAAGGCCTGCTAAATGGCATCTTTGAGGAGGCAGAGACAAGATGGCAGAAAAGAGGTAGCTACTTCTCCGATCTTGTCCCCAAACCCTTCTGAACATTTTTTTAAAAATTGCATAAAATAATTTCTGGATTGGAAGAACCAACAAAAAGCCAAGATGAAATAATTTTCCAGACAAAGACAACTTAGAAGGGCAACAGGAAAGGTCTATCACACTTGGCTAAGAGTGGGGCACAGTCCAGTGGAGGCTGTGTCAGCATAGGCCAGGCCTTAGCAAACCAGGAGCAGGCCTAGGGGACCACTGAATCTGCAATGGCAGTCACTGCTTCCAAAACTCTCAGTTCACAGGTGATAAGGGGGTCAAACTACTGATGAGAAGGCAATTACAGGGGTCTCTTAGCTGACACGGGGGCCAGGATTCTGTTGCTTTGTCCACACTCAGATCTGGATCACATTCCTGGGTGGCAGTCCAAGGGCAAAGAGGAGCATGAGCACACCAGAACTTGATAGACCAAAGAAGAGCTGGGACTGTCATCACAGTGCTAGCACAGAAAAGAGTATTTGTGGTCACTCGTAGACCATAGCACAGATCAGAAGAGTAGTAAACATCCCTCCTTAGATCATATAACCTTGGAAGAATTGAAAACTTGCAGGCATCTAGAAGTATCTTGGAAAGTGGATGAACAAAAAACCCTGAAGCTTGGGAAAGTGCCCCCCAGTTTGGAAGCAGAACTCCACTTTAACAAAGAATTAAAAATCAAGAAATAGACTGGAAAAATGAGTAAATAACAGAAAAAAATTTGGATCATAGAAAATTACTATGGTGATTAAAAAAACATCAAAACACACACTCAGAAGAAAATAGCAAAGTCAACCTGCACCCCAAACCTCCAAGAAAAATATTAATTGGTCACAGGGGATTAAAGGGCTCAAAAGGGGTTTTAAAAATCAAATAAGAGAGATAGAGGAAAACTGGGAAGAGAAATGAGTGATGCAAGAAAATTATGAAAAAAGAGTCAACAGCTTGACAAGAGACACAAAAAATACTGAAAAAATCCCCAACAATTAATGAACAGAATAATCTAAATGACAAAAAAAAAATTGTCCAAAAAGCGATGAGAATTATGCCTTGAAAAGCAGAATTGACTTAATGGGAAAAGAGGCACAAAAGCTCACTGAAGAAAATAATTCTTTAAAAATTAGAATTAACCAAATAGAATCTAATGACATTATGAAAAATCAAGAAAAAAATAAAATGAAACCAAAAGAATGACAAACTAGAAAATGATATGAAATATCTTATTAGAAAAAAAAAAACTGACTTGTAAACTAGATCCAGGAGAGATAATTTTTAAAAAATATTGGAATACCTGAAAACTATGATCAAAATATATCCTGGACAGCATCTGCCAAGAAATTGTCAAGGAAAATTGCCCAGATATTTTAGAATCAGAAGTTAAAATAGAAATTAAGAGAATCCAGTGAACATCTCCTGAAAGAGATCCCAAAATGAAAACTCCCAGGAATATCATAGCCAAATTACACAAGTATCAGGTCAAAGGGAAAATATTGAAACCAGCCACAACATAACAATTCAAATATCATGAGGCCACAGTCAGGATGACACAAGATTTAGCAGCTTCTATGTTAAAGGATTAGAGGGCTTGCGTATGATATTCTGGAGGACAAAGGAGCCAGGATTACAACCAAGAATCACCTACTCAGAAAAACTGAGTATCATCCTTCAGGGGGAAAATGGATATTCAAAGAAATAGAGGACTTTCAAGCATTCTTGATAAAAAGACAAGAGCTGAATAGAAAATTTGTTTTTTAAATACAAGACTCAAGAGAATTATGAAAAGGTAGACAGGAAAGAGAAATCATAAAGAACTTTAAAATGTTACACTATTTACATTTCTACATGGGAAAATGATGCTTGTAACTCATAAGAACATCTACATTATTAGGGCAGTTAGAAGGAGTATATATGGACAAAGGGCAGAGGCGTGAGCTAAATATGAAGGGATGATATCTAAAAAATAAAATTAAGGGGTGAGAGAGGAATTCACCTAGAAAAAGTGATAGGGAAATGTGGAATAGGGCAAATTATCTCACATAAGTGGAGGGGAAGATGACGGAGGTGAGAGGAAGTGACTGAACCATACTGTCATCTGAATTGGCTCAAAGAGGAAATAATATACACACTCAATTGGATAGAGAAATCTATTTTACCCTACACAAAAGTAGGAGGGGAAGGGTTTAAGAGAAAAGGGAGGGTGATAGAAGGACAGATTGGAGGAAGTAGTAGTCAGAAGCAAAAGACTTTTGAGGAGGAACAAGGTAAAAGGAGAGAGAGAATTGAATAAACAGAGGGAAAGAGGATTGAGGGAAATACAGTTAACAATAGTAATTGTGAAAATATTTTTGAAGCAAGTTTTTCTGATAAAGGTCTCATTTCTTAAACATATTTGAGAACTGAGTCATATTTATAAAAATAAGAGCCTCTACCCAATTGATAAATGATCAAAAGATATAAACAGTTTTCAGATGAAGTAAGCCAAGCTATGGGTAACCATATGAAAAAGTGTTCTAACTCACTATTGATTGGAGAAATGCAAATCAAAACAATTCTAAGATACTACCTCATTCCCATTAGACTGGCTAATAGGCTAGAAAAGGAAAATGATCAGTGTTGGTGGGGATGTGGGAAAAGTGAGATATTAATGCATTGTTGGTGGAGTTGTAGACATATTCAACCATTCTGTACAAAAATTTGGAATTATGCCCAAAGGGTTATAAATCCATACATACTCTTAGAACAAACAATATCACTACTAGGTCTTTATCCCAAAAGAGGTAATAGACAAAAAAAGTTAAAGGGCCTACACACACACACACACACACACACACACACACACACACACACACACACATATTTATAGCAACTCCTTTCTGGTGGCAAAGAATTGGAAATTGAGGGAATGCCCATGAATTAGGGAACGACTGTACAAATTGTAGCATGTGATTATGACAAAATTCTATTGTGTCACAAGAAATAATGAGGCGGCCATCTCCATTTGTCCTGATCTATATTTTGCCATGGAACTCAGCTCACTCCAGAGCAGAAAGTAAGCCTGGTGACTTTGCACCCCATCATCCCTCACTTAAATGCAATTCACTTGCAAATCATGACATCACCTTCCTGATGTCATGGTCCTCTTTGAAAATGAAGAACAAAGAAAAACCTATGAGTAGTCTGAGCTGCCCCATTGGGGACCCAACTAGTCAGTTCCAGTTGGGCAATCCAACTTTTTCCTTCCTTCCTTCCTTCCTTTTTTCTTCTTTTCCTCCTTCTCTCTCTCCCTTCCTCCCTCCTTCCTTCTTCCCTTCCCTTCCTATCCCTTCCCTTCCTTTCCCTTTTTTCCTTCCTCTCCCTCTGTCCATATAGGTATCATGACCTCACCTACTGGTGCTATGCCTAAAGGAATATAAATTTTGATGACTGAAACCTAGTAAATTTCTTGGGGTTACAGGCTAGATTTCTTTCTTAAAGACCGCGACTTAAAACCAATTCACTCTCTGTCTCATTGATTGGCCAACAACAGATCTCATCCCAAGCCCCACTTATTGGTCATTGCTTGGGCCCTGATGGCTCAGAGTGAATGTAAATAGATTTTTTTTTCCTATTTTAACCTAAAATCCTAAGGGTTTTCCCCTCTCGGATTGATTTTGTTTTATTGGGTAAAAGAGTCCTTTCCTTGTCTCATTATTTTTAACAGCTTTAATCACTGAATGGGCATTGCCTCATTCAAAATGAGAACTTGAAAAGACCTCAGCTTAAAAAGGTCAAAGTCTCCCACTGAATTCACTACCATCTCCAGTCATCCTATTACCTATCTTGCCACTAGACCCAGATGGTTCAAGAGGAGAAAGGGAGGATGATGACTTTGCAAAGTCCTTCGTTACTTAAATCCAATTTACTGGCAAGTTATGGCATCACTTTCCTGCTGTCATATTCCTCTTTAAGAATGAAGAACAAAGAATGAAAACAAGAAATGATGAATAGGATGTTCTCAGAAAAACCTGGAAAGACTTACAAAGGGTGACGCAAAGTGACATGTACTGTGTGAAAACAAACAGCAACATTGTAATATGATCAGCTATGAATAACATAACTATTCTCAGCCATACAATGATCCATGTCAACTATGAAAGGCTTATGATGAAAAAAGCTATCCTTCACCATGGAAAGAACTGACGGTGCCTGAAGTCAGAATGAAGCATACTGTCTTTTATTTTATTTTTCTTGAGTTGTTGTTGGTGTTTTTTTTTTTGGTGTATATTTTCTTTTACAACATGATTAATATGGAAATACGTTTTGCATGACTATTCGAGCATAACCTATATTGAATTGCTTGCCTTCTCAGTAGAAAGGGGGGGGCGAGGAAGAAAGGGAGAGAAATTAGAACTCAATGTTTTACAAACAAATGTTAAAGTTGTTTTTGCATGCAAATTGGGAAAAATAAAATACCAAACAAAAAAAATGGCCTCATGGAGCTAATTTACTCTATCCTCTCAAACCCTAATATGCCATGAAAATGTAGGACCTGGTTGAACTCTAATCCCTTTTTTATACTTTGCTCCTTTGATTCATGAGTGGAGAGTTCTGTTTTCTATCACACCTCTTTGTGTATATTTTCTATGATGATACTCAAATACCTTTTTGCTCCGTGGACACTGGGCATTTGCTTAGTGTTTGATCAGATTTTAAGAATGTTCATTCCAAATTCTGCTTATTTGTTGTTTTTATTATATTTTGTTGCTTGGTTTTAAATGTTTATTTTTTCTTGATCCATTAACAATAAAGCATTAATTAAACTATGTTTATAATAGGGACATTGCAAAGGAATAAACTTAGTTTTACAATAGGAAACATTTTATCTATCAAGGTTTAACTGATTGCTCAACTCTCCCTTTTTGTAAAGAAGAATATTCGTAACTTCGTTAATTTCCTTCCTGGTGGGGTTTTTTTTTTTTGGACCAGGGCATATTTTCAGAGGTGGGACAAGTATGGTTATAATATCAGATCTGTCACTTGTTACCAATGTGACATTGACAAAGTTATTTGAATCCTAGCTTCCTCTGAAGAGGGAAGTGACCTAGTTAACCTCCAAAGCTTTTTCTAGCTCTAAATTCATGATCTTATGTTTAAACTACAAGTCATAAACCCCATTTTCCAGCTTTCAAATTCAAGCCACAATGAAAGATTTCCCAACTCTTTCAAACTTCACTCTGTCCTATAAGTACCTACCCACATGAATATCCTATTGCTGCATGCATTTTTTCCTTACCTGTAACAAGTTACCTTAAAATTTTTATTAAGAGATAAATAGAATAACTTATTTGTGCTTTGATTCTTTCTTCATTTCATTGATTATATGGAATTCATTGACAATTAACTAGAAGCTATTTGGTCTATAAATCTCCCCTAAATGTGGCAATGTGGTTGAGGTTACATATATTTTTAATCCATCTTGTGATTCCATTGGTATGGGGAACTCTCAGTGAGAGGTCTTTCCATCAATGTAAGCCATATCTAATTTACTAGTCTGAGAAAGTTGTCTTGGGTACTAAAAAATTAAGTGGTTTGTTGAGGATCACAAAGCCTATATAGCCATGAAATGTTGGATTTCTGACTTCATCTCCAATTCTCTACACACTACTTAGCACTGAAATTAGTATTTTTGAATAAAGGTTTAAGAGAGACAACTTGTTGTCTAGAATAGTCAATGAAGCCTTCTTTGATGGTAATCATTCCTATCATTTATAAGTGACAAGACTGATGCATAAGCAATATTTTTTAAATGCACCAAATTAGTATTAACATTGCTTGGATGTGTAACTACAGATTCTAATTGCAGTACCTAATGCCACTGATATCTCAGTCTTTTTTACTTAAAGTTTGAGAATAGAATAAATCTGTTTCTAATTGTTCAGTCAAGTATGACTACCTCCTCTTGTTTCTGAGTAGTCCAAAGTTAAGCTATATTATATGAAATAGTGTTCCTATGTGTTATTAAATGGATTTTTCTGCTTGCTCCATTTATAACTGCCTCATTTTAATTATCCATATGACAGCCAATTATTGACTGTCTTGTTATGTTGTTGGTTATTTGCAATTCATACCCATCAGTATACAATTATAACTTGGATGGGGAATCAAATGATATCTTTATTTTAAACAATTGGTTTCCTTAGAAATCTATTTTATTTTATGCATTTAAAAACTTTATTATGAAAGGGAGTTCATAGTTTTCAATAGACTTTCCAAAAGGTCCATAATGAAAAATGGTTAAGGACCTCTAATTTAGTCTTTGATTTTTTTGAAAGGATATGGAGGCTTCTGAAGAGGGAAGTGACTTGTGTAAGTTCATAGAGGAAGATTCATTCACTTGTTACCATAAAAAGACGAGGATGATATGAATTTGAATGGAGATATACTCATAGACTAATATAGGAGACCTACAGTACATTTTGTCCAGTCTCTTCAGTTTACAAAAGAGGAAACAGAGACCCAGAATTAGTGGTTGAGCAGGGATTTGAACCTAGTCCTTTTAACACCTAGGCTTGGACTGTCCCAGTCACGTTACCTAAACATGTTCTCCCTAATATGTATCATCCCCAGATCTTGCTCCTGACTTCCTTCCCAGGGGGATCCAATTACCTGTTCAAAATCCCTAACATCCTAGCATAGTCTCTCTAATATTCTTGTCAAAAACAAAATTAAATGTCCCTTCCAGTCCTTTGCAGTCGTCCTTTAATTTTAGTACTAACAGTGACAGACTAGTAGAAAAATAGAAGAGAGGATATTAAAAACCAATTAAAAACCTTTTAGAGCACTCATCCTTATTCTCAAGACTCAAGCATGCAGGAAGTACAGAATCAGGAAGGAGCCCTTTGTCCTTTCCACCCCAAACCTTTCACACTGGGCCCTTGGGCAATATCAAATGGATTGGAAGATCAGATTTACAGGCAATTGTGGAACACTGTGTGGATTAGGAGAATTTTGCTTTAAAACCCTGGATCCCTCCCGTACCTCAGTTCTCTTGAATCATTGTCAATCCTTATTTCCGTGGTAAATAACATTAAGCATTTATGGGGAACTCCTAGATCTGGAAGAACAGTTCTAGTATCCCTGAAAAAGAAAAAGTGTTCTTTTTACATATAAAATAAAGATTGGACCTAGTATTCTTTATCTAAATCCAATATTTTTTATATTGCATCATGTAGTCTCTATTTTATTTCCCATTCATCATTGTATTATAGCCAAAAGCCTTCTTTAGGAAGCCCAGTTGTAAGTTGATGAACCTAATACCTTTGTCTCCCAGATTTGAGGAAGGAAAAGCCTTCTGGGATGAGGAGGAAATGTCACCATGCAAGTCTGGATCCAGTTCTGCCTCATATCTTCACTTTTTCTGTCCCTCCCAAAGGACTTATCTTCACAATAGAGATGATGAACAGGAGAAAGTGAGAGCTTTACATCATACCTCTGCTCTTGCTCTGCCTCTAGCCCATCGATAGATCCCACTTCATCACCAGAACTTGTTCCTGACTTAATTCCCAGAGGGATTCAATTACCTGTTCAAAAATCCCTCAAATCCTACCACAATCTCTCTAATATTCTTGTCAAAAAAAAATTAAATGCCCCTTCCAGTCCTTTGCAGTCTTCCTTTAATTTTAATACTGACAATGACAGAGTAGTAGAAAACAGAAGAGAGGGCATTAAAAAGCAAACAATTTTTAGACTATCATAAGAATAAACTTAATTATGTATTATATATATGTGTGTGTATATGTACATATATATATATGAGAGAAAGAGACAGAGATACAGAGAAAGAGAGAGAGAAAGAGAGAGAGAATATATACTAGGGAGAGATATATGATTATAATGTAATATTACAGTTATAAGAATGATGAGTACTTCATTGATTTTTAGAAAGAACATAGAAAAACTTGAATGAAATAACGAAGGGCAAAAATGAGCAGAACCAATAGAACATTGTATACAGTAACAGAAATATTGCTTTAAGAACAACTTTGAGCAACTAAGTCATTTTGACCAATATAAATATTCAAATTAACTACAAAGATGTACATCTTCATCCCAAGAAAGAACTGATAAATAGAAGTTTGTGTGAACAATTATAATAATGCATATATACATATATATATAATATATATAAAATATGTATTCATATTTGTGCTTAATGATCACCATCTCTATGGTAGGGGTGGGGGGAAAAGGGAGGGAAAGGGAAATTTGCTTGATAAATTTATTATCTATTTTTAAAGGATAAGCAAGTTGTAAATAATAGATTTGCAACTTCATGTGCAATCATCTTTTTATTATGCTATATTATGAAAATACTTGTTTTATTCCATAAATTAGAGGAGGAAATTTCTTCTTTTTTAAATACAAACTCCAGTGAAAAGGAAAGAAGAGAAAGTGCCTGATAAGTTAAATCACAGCTACAGTTCTGGTACAATAGAAAAGCCTATCAGATGGGATTAATAAAAAGTCACACTAAAAGAATGGGAGTTTGAATGGAGTTGGCAAGTGATATGATTAGAGGAACACTTGCAACATATCTGCTTTCTTTTTTCTTTTAAGAGTGGGGATCGATGGGGTCCTAGAATGTTGTTTTTTTTTTTGAAAACTCATTATTGATCCCCTGAGGAATGGTTTATAGGGATGGGCAGGGATATAGAAATTAAAAATTCCCCAAAATATTTATCCAAAACAACCCTGATATTTTCCTTCTAGAAGATCACTACAACTACTGTAAGGTTCTTTAATAACCATAACGTCTCCCTGCCACTCTCCTTTAGCCTTCTTCCATGATAAGCACAAGTGCACAGATGCACACACACACAAATACACACATAGAAGTGCAGAGGTATTACTCTACACAACGGGCTAGGAAGGGTATACTAGATGTGGTGTTTTTCTCTGGTGACCTTTAATGAGGGACAGATCCAGAGCACAAAGAGAAGCAATATCCTGGGTGTTTGTGCCCATTTACATTGGTCTATGTTTGAAGCAGTGAGAATTATTATTATACAAGTGTCTTTTGCAGTTTTACTAAGTCTGATGATGCCAAGGGAACTAGTATTGTTTATGAAACAGCTGGGAAGCTGACAGCTGATTTCTTTTTCACAGTAGTACTAAGAACAAGCAATAACCCGTCTGTTGATAATACAAAATGGTAAACAAAGACAGGCTGTCATATGAAGTAATAAATGTGTCATCATGTTGGAGTAGAGAAGAGAGAATAAGGAAACATACAGGATCTGACTTTTAAGGAAGGAGATTTATTTTTAAAGCAATGTTCCATAACTTAAAAATCAAATGGAACCTTCTCCTCCAAAGCAGCCACTCTGGAAAGGCTCATTTCAACTTTCATGTCATTCATTGATCAAGACATTCAGAGTAACTTATCATCTGGAATTGCATCCAGACCTGTTACAAACCACCCAAAAAGATCCTTTTCATTATATGCTGGTCACATCTTTTGTCAACTTGAGTTCAACAGTAAAGATTAAGAGAAAAAGAAAAAACTAGAATACACAAGCTTGAGAAGGAAAGGAACTAAAATCAGGAGGGAAGAAAAACACCAAAGAGGAAAAGAATGAATGTCTCTAACTCAATTTACACCCAAATTTATTTTGTAACCGTGGAGAAAAATGAAAACTTGGGGCTTTGAGGACTTATCAACCTAATAGAGTTGTTTCTGATTGCTGCTTCGTTGTTTGGTTCAGTTCAAGGCTCAAATTAATAATTAATATGTTTATCTGTTGTTATCCATGTTCCCAGTGAACTCCTCTACTACATGGGAAACCTGGCTCTGAGCTAATATGGGCAAGTTGTAACCAATCTATTCTACTGATATACTACTCTCTTTCTTATCTAGTACCAGATTATTTTGAAGATTATGGCTTTATAATATAGCTTAAAATCTGGAAATATTAGGACACCTTCCTTCATCTTTTTAAAAAAACTGATTCCCTTCATATTCTTGACCTTTTCTTCTTCCAGATGACTTTTTATTTTGCTTTATAACATAATCCTTTGGTAATTTGATTGTAATGCCACTGTTAAGAAAGGTGGCCTAGGAGTTCCAGATTTCAAATTATATTACAAATTGATAGTGGCTGAGAAGTAAGGTTGTATATCAGTGGAACAGATTGGTATATAATAGTAAATGAGCATAGTAATCTAGTTGTTCATAATTGCAAACACCATATACCAAGATGGGGTAAAGACAAATAAATGATTTAGACGTAAGAGAACAAGGAAAATATATCTGTCAGATCTATGAACAAGAGAAGAGTCCATGTTCAGAGAAGAGATAGAGATGATGACGGGAAGCAAAGTGGATAATTTTAATTAGATGAAAATAAAAAGGTTTTATTTAAAAAAAAAACAATGCCATCAAAGTTAGAAGGAAAATAGGAAACTGGGAGGATTTTTTTCTGCAGTGAGTTTCTATGATAAAGGTCTTATTTCTCAAATATAAAGGGAATTGTGACAGATTTATTAAAATAAGGGCCATTAATTGTTTGATAAATGATCAAATGATATGAGCAGGTAATTTTCAGATGAAGAAATCAAAATTATCAATTGTTGAGTGAAAATTTTTTTTCAATAATTAGTGATTAGAGAAATGCATTTAAAACAACTGTGACATAGCTCAAACCTACCAGATTGTCAAACATGACAGAAAAGGAAAATCACAAATCCTGGAGGGGATATGGGAAAATTGGGACAATAATGCATTGTTGGTCAAATTGTGAACTAGTTCAAAAATTTTGGAGAACAATTGGGGATTACTTCCAAAGTGTTATAAAACTTTCACACCCTTTGACCCAGCAGTACCATTACTAGGTTTCTATCCCGAAGAGATTTTTAAAAAGAGAGATAAAAAAGGACCTATTTGTACAAAATTATTTCTAGAAGTTTTGTGTTGTTTTGTTTTGTTTTAAGACAAAAATTGATATTGAGGAGATGTCCATCAGTTGGGCAATGGCAGAACAAGTCATGTATAATTGTGATGAGATATTAACGTGCTATAAGAAATAATGAGCAAGATGGTTTCAGAAAATACCTGGGAATACTTATTTGAACTGCTATGGAGTAAAGTGAACAGAATCTAAAGAACATTGTACACAGTAATTATAATGATGATTTACGGGGAAAGACTTAGCTTCTTTGATCAAGACAATGATCCAAAGTTATTACAAAGGATCCATGGTGAATAATGTTGTTCATCTCCAAGGAGAGCACTGATAAACTGCAAATTGAAGCCTACTTTTCAACTTTTTATTGTTTTGTTTCTGCTTTCTTTTGCAACATAGCTAATATAGGAACATGTTTTACAAGGTTATATAGATTTATATGTATGTGTGCGTATGTATGTGTGTGCATATACATATATATACACATACATACATATTATATGTGTGTATATGTGTGTGTATGGCTGAAATGCACAGTTTGTATCTGTGTGTGTAAATATGTGTGTATATGTATACATATATCTATATGTGTGTGCACATAAGTACATATTACATATGTATGCATTACATATATATGTAATCAAAACAAAATTACCTTCACAAGGAGGGGGGCGGGACAGGAAAGAGGGAGAGAATTTAGAACTAAAAATTTAAAAAATATATTGTTTAATATCTTGTTATATGTAGTTGGGAAATATTTAATGAAATAAATTTTAAAAAGTTCCTTCCCTGACAGAAACAGCAACAGCGTGAAGGAGAATAATATGAAACAAAATTAGAAACACAAGTGAGAACCAGATTGTTAAGGATTTTGTTCTTCTGAGTGCTTCATACTTCCAATAATCTTTCATTTAATCTTATCTATACCTGGTTGACAAAAACAACTATGAAATTAACCATATTTTTTTTCCTTAATAGCCCTAAATGGTCCCACCATAATAATAAGAATAGTCCAATATCCTAAGGAAAACATAAAATTTTAAAATATGTCTTTCTTGGATTAAGCCAGTTCTTAGCTAATGTTCTGATGATATAGGAAGGATGGTTTATCTTTGCCAAATCATAAAGTTTTACAATTATTTAATTTTTTTTTACTATTTAATCAAATTATAAGCTCAAGTAAAGAAATTCTATCCTTATTTAACCAAGTTTTATATTAAGGGTCAGATATTCACGTAATGCCTCTTCTGGAGGGGCAGAAGAATGCCTTGAAATCACATGGAATTTGGGGGTTTAAAGTTGTTCATTCATCACATGAAACAAGGAAATATCACCTGCTTTGGAACTGAGGTAGTACTAAAAGAAGAGCCCATGCACAAGAAGAGAGAATACAAGTAGAAAAAGGGTTCAGAGCTTGCCCCAGAAGGCCATGGAGCATTTAAGTCCATAGCAGTCAGAGGGGCTAATGGTTAGAGCAAGAGTTGGAAGAGCTTCCAAAGACTGTCTACCTTCAAGCCATAAGGAAAAGAAGGCAGGATGAGGGGGGATTTTCCAACAATGTATATATCACTACAATAGTTGGTGACTGGTTGTAAACTGAACAACTCCAGTTCCCTATCCCTTCAGTTGGAAGCAACTGGCACTTGTATTTAAGTGTGTTTCATTATTCTGTTATAAGTTGTGTGCCATGAGATTAGTTTTACTTTTTATAAAGTCATTTCTCAGGAAACTCATGCATCTGCATTTGCTTATATCCATTGATTTAAGCCGTGAAAGCATGTGAATATCTCTGAGAGCTACATGGAGACTAGGAAGGACTGGAATACATACACCAATTCATTGTTAGAGAATTCACATCTGTCTAATTGGGGATATAATCATGAACCATTCATGCTTCATAATTATACTCCCAAGGGTAGAGTTACTATGAAACTAGACCTTTTCAGTTTGCCTCATCAAACTATGACCTTTACCTAATGTGTTACTGTGTACCTCAGGTACTTAATTTACTAAGCCTAGGGCATTGAGACCCTCAGGCTTCATAGTGACTCCTAGATTTACACTTCTATCATGAAAATTTTTGGATAATTTCTCCCTTTCTATCACTCACTTAATTCTCATGAAGTCTCCCAGATAAATAAGATAAGAATATCACACAGTGCCTGATATGATGACATAATAGACAAAGTTTGGACTAAATTCAAGGTTGAAACAGATTCAAATTCTGCCTCCAACATAAACTATCTTAGTGACCATGCACAAGGTACTGAGCCTAAGTCTCTGCTTCCTTTGTCCCAGTTTCCTTAATCTCTAAAATGGGAATATTTATTCTTGTGGAAGCACACTCATGTGTGTATATTTTGTAAACCTTCAATCTCTGAATATATCAGCTATCATTATGGCATCTCAAGAACAAATTACAATTAGCTAATTAGAACATTGATATCCAACATACTCTTCAAGTAGTAACAAGGTGTGAGAAGTGAATTTAATTTTATATTTAATCAAATGTTATTCTGCTACAGAGCCAAAAGCTATCAATTTTTAAAATCCCCACAAAACAAAATAAACTAAGCAATTGCCCAGAGGCAACTGATACATGCTACCTAGGTTAACATGGCAATGAAATAGGAGAGGTTGAAAGCTAAATTCACAGATGTAGGTTACATTCCTCTTTTAAGTATATCAAGAATACTGTAAGGATTGTCAAGAGTAAGTGTCATATTGGACTCAATTTCTGTTGAGTTGTAGGAAAAAATAAAATATAGGTAAAGCAGTCAAGTTGATAAATGTAGATAGCAGAACTAAAAGAATGGCAGCCCCCAGTCTAAATTCTGGGATTAATTTGTTGGATGCCAAGGTTAAGTTGCTTTGAAACTCATGTCACTTTGTTATTGTTGTTGGTTTGTTGCTTTTAAGTCATGTCTGACTCCTCATAACCCCTTTTGGGTTTCTTGGCAAAAATGCTTGAGTGGTTTTCCATTTCCTTCTCCATCGTATTTTACAGATGAGGAAACTGTGGCAAACAGGGTTAAGTAACTTGCCCAGGGTCACGCAACTAGTAAATGTCTGAGGCCAGATCTGAACTCAAGAAAAGGAGTCTTCCTGATTCCAGGCCCAGTGCTCTACCAACTATACCACCTAGCTACCCTCTTCAGGTTACTGTATCATAACATCATATTTCTTTGTAAATGTTTATTTACTCTTCACATCTTGGTGATTCTGAACCCCTGCAGATCATCTTCGAAGCCAAATTTCCCTCATCCATCACCTAATTCCTTGTTCCCATATTCTTCAGTGCTCCCAGACCAAAGTTCTAACCAAACACTGCCTAGCCCTTCCACTGTGCCCTTTGGCTGTCCTCCCGACCTGTAGTTTTTTCCTTGTTTCTGCCTCCTGGATTTCTTGACTTTCTTCAAGTTTCAGCTAGTATCCTACTTTCTACAAGAAAATTTCCCAGGCCCTGTTAATTCTACACCTTTTCCTTTGAAATATATTCATTTTTTCCTGTATATATCTTGTTTGTATGCAGTTATTTCATATCTTTCCTCTCTTTGGATTGTGAGCTTCTTAAGGACAGGGGTTATTTTTGCTGTTCTTTGTGCGTTGTGTTTAGCACAGTGCCTGGAACATAAGCACTTAATAATTGCTTGTTATTTTTATTATTGTTGTTGATGGTAGTGGTATACATGGTGAGCATTCAATATTCTTCTCAAATTTTCAACTTCTGAAGCTAGATATAAATCAGAGAATAGTTACTCCCAAAATAATTACCAAATAATTTTGGAGTTCTGGGTCCCCCAATTTTTCAAATCCTAAATCTCTTTTGATCTCCTCTGAAGAATACAGTAGAGAAAAGGCCAGAGAAACAATGTCAAACCTAGAGCAAAAAGTTTTCTTTCTGTTATCTGCTGGACTCCATGCCTTGTTTTTTATGCAAATGATGTTGACTTAGAGCTCCTGGGATTTTTGTGGATTGCATTAGGAGCAGATAGAAATCTGAATTAGAAGAATGCAATTCTCTATTTTAAAGATAACCCAGAGAAGTTAAAAAAGATTCATTCTGGGCACCACATTTTAGGATGGACATTGACAGCTTGGAACAGCTCCACAGTGGGTGGCCAGGAAAGTGATGATCATACTTGGGATTGTGTCAATAAAGGAGACAAGGAGCACAGAACAAAGGAGATCAGACTTAGTGGGAAATAATAGTTGTCTTTCAGTGTCCAAAGGTCTATTACGTGGAAAAGAGAGTGTGCTTTCTCTGCTTGATTCTAGACAAAACCCATAGAGGCAGATTTAAGACCCACTTAAGGAAAAGTTTCCTAACAATTGGAACTAGCCAAAGGTGGAATGCTGTTTCAGATGATGGTAGGTTACTTATTACCATACATGTCTCTACTGATTAAAGCAGTCATGGATATAAGACTTCCTATTGAATCAGACCAATGTCCCATCTAGGTCATGTTTCTCTGATGATGATGGTGATGGTGATGGTGATGGTGATGGTGATGATGATGATGGCTATTTTGTGGGCATGTGTGACAGTTGCATCAGTCCCACCCTCCTCAACATACAGACTCCAACCTCAAGTGATTGGGAAGTATCTTAAATATCCTTAATTTCTTAAAGCAAGAACATCTTTATTTCTCTCTCGAATTTATTTTTCACCCATACAAATTCTCTAGAATAACACATATGATATACTTATTACTTTATATAATGATCTCTCCTCCTCAGTTCATATTTAGGTATATCTAGAACATGACAGACAGAATTTTTAAAATATTGACCGTCAACTTTTTTTTTCTGAATTTTCCACAGTGTATTTCATGCTTCACCTTTTTAAATAGCTTCTATTCTAGATTCTAAATGGCTTTTATTTAAAATAAGCATGATGCTTATATTGGAATAGAACACTAAGGAGCATCTTCTAAGTTGTCAAATGGTTGGCACTAGGATATTCTATAAGAGTAAAGGGTCTGCTAGACTTGGTGACAGAATGGATAGCCTCCTGCCCTGTGATATGTCATAGGTGAAGATTTATGTTTTCCATTAATCATTATAACCTAAACACTAAATTCTATACAATTTTAAGCCCATTCCCTGGTTAAAATTTCTTGTCTATAAATGTTAACAATAAGCATGATATTTCGATCTTGTTGTCAACAATGATAATGTTCTTGAACAGACAAACATATGCCATAGCTACAACTGCCCTGTGTCCTGGTGTATGAGGGACAGTGCAGAATGGATAAAAGACTAGCTTAGATTCAGAAAGAACTGGCATCAATTTCCAAGAGTGACATTTTTTAGCTTTGTGACCCTGGGAAAATCATTTGACTTTCATGTGTCTTCAGTAACTCTCTAACATAAATCAACTAAAGCCTAAGAATCCTTAACAATTTGTATTGGTGGAGGAAATTTCCACACTAGGAATTACCAAGATGACCAAATCCTAGAGTCTTTGCAAATTCACACATGTAATTAACAATTCTACTAGATTAAGAGCAAATTGAAATAATTTACTGCCTGATATATTGTACTTTAAATCACAGTTTCTTAATGGCTACCTATTTATATTGCATAAAGAGCATATTCAAATGTCAGAGTTGGGAGGCTTCCCTTCATTGTCCAGTAGAAACATAAGGATAACATGTTAAATTCAATTTGGCTGGAATGTGACAGATCACGTACCATTTTATTTCAAGAAAAAAGAAAGGATTTTCACATGTGCAGACACGTGAGCAGATCTAATTTTGTGTCTTTTGCCACCCAACAAAGGTAACCATGGACAGAGTTAAGCTCTTAGCTGTCTGGTAGCAAGCAATAAAATAAAATTATGGTTTCACATCCTTCTCCTTTGGTCACTAATTGCCATGATAAATGAGGTAGATTTTCATCAGAACAATAACCCTCAGGCTTTTAACATTTGACATGTTCAGTTAAGAGCATGAGACCATTAAAACTAAAAGAAAACTTTTATTCATACAACAATAGCTGGTGATATCTAGTGCATCAAGCAGAAAATTTATTCATCATAAAATAACTTTAAGTGAATCTTAGGCAGATTTCCTTCCCTCATACCTGGATTCTGTTCAAGAAACAGTGCTATTTAATTAAACATGGGCTTTTAAAGCAAGTGCTTTTAGGTCAACCATCAGCAGATCTAGGATTTATTATTTTTCCTTTTTTCAGGCTTGCCTAAGTTTTTCTCTGAGTTTGGCAGAGCCTAGGAAATGAGGATACTTTATCTTGTTTGGATGTTGGGGCGTTTTCAGTCGCATTGAATTAGGATTACTTCAGAAAATCCATAAGGAGTCATAAAAAGTATTGTGTATAAGTATATGAGGGGTAGGTGGTGATGGGGGTGGAAGCTTGAAGTGGCTCTTTTGGTTTTTAGGTTTATATACCCACCAACCATCTATGCTTACTCACTTTATAATTCTATTTTGAAATCTCCCCTCTGCTTCTTCAGGCACATACAAGATGAAGCTTTGGCCACTATCCAAAAGTAAAAAGGCTTTGGTTGGGTTAGACATTTACAGAGATGCATAGTAATTCTCAGGTCTGGAAAAAATTCAGTTGAATTCAGTAGGGTAGGAGTTCCACTGTGGCTACTGCCCTGGCCATTCAAATAATTAGATTTTAAGCATGTTGCAAAAATTGTTAAGCATACTATTATCACTTTTTATTTTTATTTTTGTATGTAATGTGTATCCATGCAGAAAATAACTATGTGCAAGTCTCTGCACTAGAGTTTGATCTAGTGCATTTCCTCTTGTTTTTTTCTTAATACAGAAAAATCCCCTGCTACACAAATGTTTATGTGTGATAAGAAATAAAATACAACAGAGAACTCTATTCCAGTTCACTAGACTGTAAATACAAGTTTTGTTCTTCATACCCCTTCCAAATCCAGGTTTTGGTAGTGATTGATGTTTATATAACATAAATCCATTGAACTGTATTAAGCTTTCACTTAGAGTGAAGAGAATTTGCTGAGTATCTAATTCTTGACTCCTGAACCAATATGTTGCTTCCTTCAACCAGATTGTAATCCTGGTTTTGACAGTTTCTGCTCCATTGCTTTTGCCTCCTGCCCTCATGGTTCCCTGATTTGTAATCCTGGATAATGACCTCGACTTCTTTGTCAGCTACTACTTTTCCCCTTCAAATCTCTGACCCGTTTAGCTCTGAGACCAGTACCTGCTGTCACCAACCTCAGACTGCTTGTACAATTTGAATGTTTGCATCAGCGGGTTCAAATCTATCCCTATCTTCACAAATAGAGAAGGACTCAGCCAGTTATAGGTGAGACTCATTCACTGATATTCCCTGGTGGGTCTTCAATCTGGTCTTTCTCAGTGTAAGGGCTTAGCAAGAAAAAGTACACTGGCTTTTCGGAGCAAAAAGTGCCGTCACTTTATTAATGAATAGATGACTCTAGTCAATGGTTTCATGAGAAGATTTTTTATGTATATATAATAAATGATTCCTCATCAATCGCATTATTTACCATTAATAGTTCAGACATCTGTGTGACAGTTGTTTTCTTGACCTGTATTGGCTACATTAGAATTCATACCTTGTGCCCATGACTATCTTTGGTTCCAGTGCAATCTTAGGAATGATGAAATTTCAAAGTTGATTCATTCACTGAATTATAATTGGAAACATTTATCCTCTAACATCAAGCTCTTTTTCTTGCTGAATTCATTTAGGAGTATTAGACTTATGATAGAAAGAACAATATAGTTGTAATTCTAATATGCAATTAATAATACATTAAGATTACATGAATTGAGAAATAAAATGCGATTGTGATTAAAAAAAAACTCTTACCATTCAAATTATTTTCTTCCATTTTTGCTTTCAAATAATGTATAGAAAACTGTATTTTCCCTCAAAGTAAATAAAAAGAACAGGCGGAGAGTTTAATACAAAAATGTCAAAGGAAAGTAGTGTTGACTGGATGATTTCCAATTGTCTATTCAGAACCAGTCTCATGCCCTAGCTTCAGGCAAGCATCACCAGCTGCCTGTTGAACACTGGTTTATGGGTTGTAAAGGTTTGGGGGAACTTGATGAATAACTGTATGAAAAAAAGCTTAATGATACAATATGCACCCAAAGTACATAATTAGTATCAGGCACCCTTCAACAAATATTAATTAAGTCCAAGTTCCTGGTACCTCTCTGACCAACCATGGCATAATGGAGAGAGTATTAGATTATATTCAGAAAAGTCTAAGATTGGAACCAAGCCTCTGATACATACTAGCTATGTGATCCTGAATGAGTCATGACCACATCTTAGCCTCAGTATCATGATTTCTAAAATGGGAAAATAATTCTTGAAAAACTGACCTTCAAGAGGTATTATGGCAAAACAGATAGCTGACTTTTTGAGCCAGAAATACCCGGAGTCAAGTACTGCCTTTGAAATATACTGGCTATGTGATCCTGGGCAAGTGATTTAAACTCCCAGTGGCCCCAACAATTCTTTAAAACTATAAGCTGAATGAATTGAGAAAAGAGGCTTCTCCCTACTCCTTCTTTGCATCTGAAAGGTTTGACACAGTGCCTGGCACACAGAAGATATTTAAGAAATGCTTGTTGAAAGTTGTAGTACATGAATGTAATGGAATACTACAGTGCTATAAGAAATGATGAACAGGCAGACTTCAGAGAAACCTGGAAAGACTTATATGAATTGATGACGAGTAAGGGGAGCAGAACTAGGAGAACATTGTACACAGTAACAGCCACAGTGCGCGGGGAAAGATTTTGATAGACTTAGCCCGTCTCAGCAATGTAAGTACCTAAAACAATTCCAAAGGACACATGATGGAAAATGCCAGTCACATCCAGAGAAAAAACTATGGAGTCAGAATGTAGAACAAAGTAGACTATCTTGTTTTTTGTTTTTTTTTTTCTTTCTCATGATTTTAACCACTTATTACAATTCTTCTATGGAATATGACTAATGTGAAAATGTGTTTAATAGGAATGTATTTGTAGAAGCCATATCAGATTGAAAGCTGTCTTGTGGAGAGAGTGAGGATGGAGAGGGAGAAAATTTAAAACTTAAGCGATTGTTGAAAACTAAAAACAAATAACTTATTTTTTTTTAAAAAAGAAATGCTTATTGACTAAATAGAGGGAGTTTCATCACTAAAATTTTCCCAAAACAAATCACAGGTTTAACATTCCTGACCTCTAAAAACTGCCTACCTTGTAGTATTGCTGTGAATATCAGATAGAATAGTTTATCTCAAGTTCTTTGTCAATTTTAAATGGTGAAATATAAGCTCTTTGAGGGTAAGTGCATAGTAAAGTGTATGTCATATAATAGGAGTTCAATAAATGCTTATTAACTTTAATGGAATTGAATTGAAAATGCTGTACCAATGTCAGTTATTGTTATTACTTGTATGTGTGAAGGATCTGTTATTTCCTTGGAAGGTTAAGCTATCAATAAATGAATTTCTATTGTTGAGGAAATAGGTAACCAATCTATGAATTAGATGTACACATACTAAGGGGTTGTCTGAGACTCATAAAGGGTGACATGTTTAAGATCACACAACTAATCATTAGAGAGAAATTTGAACACAAATTCTTCTAATTCTAATCCTAGCACTATTCTTCTCAAACATAACCATGGCATTTAGGTTTTGTGCTTCCAAAAGCAAGGGTTAGTGTTGAATACTACAATGCTTGATCATTTTGAATTCATATACTCCTTTCAAACTTGACTTTGCTTATAAATGTATATGCGTGTGTGTGTATTTATGTGGGGGGTATATTCTTAGAAGAATATAAAAGTCTTCTAAATTCAGAAGAAATAAAACTTCAGCATTATAAAGGGGAGAGGATGAGGGAGAGATCTTTAGAGGGGAGGAGTGAATAGGTAAAAGGGGAGTGTAGAAGGGTGCTTAGTTTTATGGGAATGGGAAGATAGGGGAGGGATCCTTGGAGGGGAGTAGGCAAGCAATAGGAGGGCAACGTAGTGGGTAGTGGAGGCAGGAGGGATGGGAAACAAGAGGTATGCATAAACAAAAAAATAACCCCAAAGATCAGGAGTAGAATATGTTTGGGAAAATATATGTCTATATATGTATGTATATATGTATATGTGTATGTATATCTGTATCTGTATCTATATCTATCTATCATCTATCTATCTATCTATCTATCTATCTATCTATCTATCTATCTAGAGAAAGAGAGAGAGAGAGAGAGAGAGAGAGAGAGAGACAGAGCTGTAGAGAAACATATCTAAACTTTATCTTAGACATCTGGGAGGGTGGGGGAGAGAAAAAAAAGAAGAAAATAAAAAAGTGCACAGGAGAGAACAAAAGAAAACTCACAGGGAAGCAAAGAAAAGCTGGACAATTTTAAACATGAGCATTATTTATCACACAGGATTTCTTGAAATGAACATTTATTGTTACACATTTAGAATTTTCTCTTATGTTCTGATGTGCACATGTCATGCCTTTTTTTTCTTTCTAATTTTGTATTTAAATTCCAATATTTAAGTTTGTGACATGTTTTTTGTTTCTCTTCTCTATTTTATTTTTATGTTCTGGTATTTGAGTCTAACATAAAAATTAAAAAGAAAAAATTAATTTTGGTATAGAATTCTCAATGACACATTTCAACTTCCTGCATCAAAAGTCAAAGCATTATGTCCTGCTAATGTAAAAATACAAAATCTACAATTAGAAGTAACAGTAACACTTGGTGTTTGTAGAAGTAAGAGTGGGAATATGGAAAAAGCTAGTATATAGTTCAAAACTTACTAAAAGTGATTCTTCTAGTACCTTCTGCTTTTATAATTATCAAGTTTTCTTTTTTTTTTCAAATTTTCTTTCCAAAAGAATATGAACACATTTATAGTTTAATCTTCTTACCACAATGCTCCAGAAGAATGTTGCTTATAGTCTAATTTGGGAGGTGTAGCAAATTGTTCAAGATAGTTCTCTGATCAAACAGATGATCTTATAAACCAGTGGATCTTTGTGGGATGTAATTTACATCTTTATATGAGGAGCTTGATAATGTCTATTTGAATCACTCAATTCAATGAAAAGGGAGTGAGCATCCCTTGGTTCAGATAATCATATGGCAGAATGATGTAGAAGGAACTACCTCATTGTGCAGGTTTACAAAAGGGAGTCAATTGGTTATTTTGGCTTTTTTGATCATTTTCTCTTTTCTGAGAGCTAGTCAGAGACTTTCTGAGAGCTAGTCAAATATTTGAGATGGAATTCTTGAATTGAAGTGGGGAGAAGAAAGGGTCTGACTATTAACTTTATTGTTTTACACAGAATAATTATCATTATATTTTTATTGTTGCTCTGGAGTTTTTTAAAAAAGTATTTATTATTAGATTACAACATTCAGTTTCACAAGTTTTTGAGTTCCAAATTTTCCCTCCTCTCCTCCCCTTTCCCCCTCCATGGTAGCATACAATCTGATATAGGTTCTATATGTACCTTCAAATTGAACATTAGTTAAGTTGTACAGAAAAATTATAACCAATGGAATGAATAATGAGAAAGAAGAAACAAAACAAAACAAAATGAAAGAGAGAAATAGTTTGCTTCAATCTGCATTCAAACTCCATATTTCTTTCTCTAAATGTGGATGGAATTTTCTGTCATGAATCCTTTGAATTTGTCTTATAACCTCGCATTGCTAAGGGAATCCCAGTCTATCAAAGTCAGACATTACAGATATGATGTGTCTGTAATTGTGTATGATGTTCTCCTGGTTCTGCTCCCCTCATTCAGCATCAGTTTATGTAAGTGTCTCCAGGTTATTATCAAGTTGATCTGCTCCTTATCTCTTATAGCACAACAGTATTCCATTACATTCATATATCACAGCTTCTTTAGCCATTGCCCAATTGATGGGCATCCCCATGATTTCCAATTCTTTGCCACAACAATAAGAGCTGCTATACATATTTTTGTACATCCAGGCCCTTTTCCCACTTATGTGATTTCTTTGGGATACAGCCCTAGAAGTAGTACTGCTGGATCAAAGTCCCTTATAGCCCTTTGGGCATAGTTCCCAATTTGCTCTCCAGAGTAGTTGCTTCCATTTACAACTCCACCAACAATGTTTTAGTGTTCCAATTTCCCCACATCTTCTCCAGCATATACCATTTTCCTGTTTTGTCATATTAGCCAATCTGATCAGTGAGATGTGCTATCTCAGAGTTATTTTGATTTGCATTTCTCTGATCAATAGTGATTTAGAGAATTTTTTTCATATTCCTATAGATATCTTTAATTTTTTCTTCTTAAAACTGCCTGTTCATATCCTTTCACCATTTATCTACTGGGGAATGACTTGTTTTCTTATGAATTTTACTCAGTACACTATGTCTTAGAAATGAGACCTTTATCAGAGACACTGGTTGTAAAAATTCTTTCCCAATTTTCTGTTTCCCTCCTTATCTTGGTTACATCAGCTTTGTACAAAAACTTTTCAATTTAATGTAATCAAGATTATCCATTTTGCATTTCATAATGCTCTCCATCATTTGTTTGAATATAAATACTTCCCCTTTGCATAAATCTGATACATAAACTATTCCTTGTTCTCCCATATTTCATACAGTATCAGCCTTTATATCTACATTGTGAACCCATTTAGACTTTATTTTGGTATACAGTATAAGATATTGGTCCATGCTCAGTTTCTGCCATTCTATTTTCCAATATTCCTAGCAATCAAATAGTGAGTTCTTTTTCCAGAAGCTGGAATCTTTGGGTTTATCAAATAGTAGATCCCTATAATCATTGACTACTGTGTCTTGAGCACCTCTTCTATTCCATTGATCTGTCACTCTATTCCTCAACCAGTACCAAGTAATTTTTACAACTGCTGCTCTCTGATGCAGTTTACAGCCTCATATGAATAGGTCACCTTCCCTAGCATTTCTTTTCATTAATTCCCTTGGTTTTCTGGAATTTTTCTTCTTCAGATGAATTTTCTTACTATTTTTCTAGCTCTATAATATAATTTTTGCATAATTTTATTGGTATGGCACTAAATAGGTAACTTAATTTAGGTAAAATTGTCATTTGTATTATGTTAGCTTGGCCTAACCATGAACAACTGATGTTCTTTCAATTATTTATATCTGACTTTGTGTGAAAAGTGTTTTGTAATTGTGTTCACATACTTCTTGGGTTTGTTTTGGCAGGTACACCCTCAAATATTTTATAATGTCTACTACAACTTTAAGTGGAATTTCTCTTTCTATTTCTTGCTGTTGGGCTTCGTCAGAAATATATAGGAATGCTGAGGATTTACTTGGGCTTATTTTACATCCTGCAACTTTGCTAAAGTTATTTATTATTTCAAGTAGTTTTTTTTTTTTACTTGATTCTCTAGGATTCTATAAGTATATCATCATATCATCTGCAAAGAATGATAGATCAGTCTCTTCTTTACCTACTCTAATTCCTTCAATTTCTTTTCCTTCTGTTATTGCTACTGCTAACATTTTTAGTACCAAATTGAATAATATGCGTGACAGTAGACATTCTTGTTTCACCCCTGATTTTATTGGAAATGCATCTAGCTTATCCCCATTATATATAATACTTGCTGATGGTTTTAGAGAGATGCTACTTATTATTTTAAGGAAGACTCCATTTTTTCCTATGCTTCCTAGTGTTTCTAATATTAATGGGTGTTGTATTTTATCAAAAGCATTTTTCTGCATCTATTGAGATAACCATATGGGCAAAATAATTCCTAATTATTGTTTTAATTTCCTCTTTATTGGAGGCAAGTTCACCCTTTTGATTTTTGATACTGATAATGTGGTTTTCTTTTTTTTTTAATCAAATAGACTAAAGGTTTATCAATTTTATTGTTTTTTTTTCATAAAACCAGCCCTTAATTTTATTTTTAGTTGAATAGTTTTCTTAATTTCAATTTTATTAATCTTTCATTTGGTTTTCACTATTTCTAATTTTCTATTTAATTGGGGATTTTCAATTTGTTCTTTTCCTGGCTTTTTTGGGTACATGCCCAATTCATTGATCTTCTTTTTCTCTATTTTTTTCATGTAAGCATTTAGAGATGTAAAACTTCCCCTAAGAACCTCTTTCGCTGCATTCCATAAGGTTTGGTATGTCTCATTATTGTCATTCTCTTGAATGAAGTTACTGATTATTTCTATGATTTGTTATTTGACCCACTCATTCTTTAAAATAAGATTATTTAGTTTCCAACTAGTTTTTAGTCTATCTTTCTATGACCCTTTATTACATATAGTTTTTGTTGCATCATGATCTGAAAAAGATGTATTTAATATTTCTGCCTTTCTGTACTGGATTATGAGGTTTTATGCCCTAGTATGTGATCAGTTTTTGCATATGTGCCACGTACCACTCAAAAGAAAGTATATTCCTTTTTATCCCCCATTCAGTTTTCTCCAGATATCTGTCATATCTATGTTCTCTAAAATTCTATTCACCTCCTTCTTTCTCATTTATTTTGAGGCTAGATTTATCAAGTTAAGAGAGGGGGAGGGGGAGGTTCCCCATTACTATAGTTTTGCTATCTATTTCTTCCTCTAACTCCCTTAAATTGTCCTCTAAGAATTTAACTGCTGTACCACTTAGTGCATATATCCTTAGTAATGATATTATTTCATTGCCAACTGTGTCTTTTAGCAGGAGATACTTTCCTTCCTTATCTCTTTTAATTAGATCTATTTTTACTTTTGCTTTTTCTGAGATTAGGATTTCTACCTCTGCTTTGTTTTTTTTTTTTTTTTTACTTTAGCTGAAACATAATATTTTCTCCTCCAGCCTTTCACCTTTACCATGTGTATCCCCTCTTTCAAATGTGTTTCTTGTTGACACCATATTGTAGGATTATGGTTTTTAATCCATTCTGTTATCCACTTCCATTTTACAGGAGAGTTCATCCCATTCACATTCATAATTATGATTACTATCTGTGTCTTTCTCTCCATCCTATCCCCCCCTCATTTATGCTTTTTATTTCTCCCTTCCCCTCTTTAAAAGAGTTTTGTTTTGACCACTGCCTTCCTCAATATTCTCTCCTTATCAGTTTCCCTCCCTTTACCTACCCTTTTCTTGTACTACTTCTTCCCTTCCTTCTAACCACCCTCCTCCTTTCTTTCTTCTTTCCCTTCCTACTACCTGTAGGGCATGTTAGATTTCTACATTTAAAATACACTATTCTCTCCTTGAAGCAAATCTGATGAGATTAAATCTCAAGTGATGTTCTTCCACTTCCCTTCTTTCCCTCTCCTATAATAAGTTTTTGTGTCTCTACACATTAAATTCCTATACTTAACTGAATATGTTATTTCCTCCTTCAATCAAAATCAAAGAGAGTAAAGCTTATAAAATGCTCATCTCCTTTCCTTCTTTCCCTCTACTATAATACATGTGATATTCTTCATGTGATTTAATTTATCTTTTCCTGCCTCCTACTTTCCTGTTCTTCCATTAACAATCCCTTTGAATCCCTTAATTAGGTTTTTTTAATCATGATATCAGGTAATTTATATGCACACCCTCTATCTATGTATACCTATTTTAAGTGTTCTAATAATTATATAATTCTCAAGATTAACAGGTATCATAGTCCCATACAGGGATGTAAAGAGTTTGCTCTTATTGAATAACAACTTTGTGTGTGTGTGTGCCTATGTTTGTCGGTGTGTGTGTTTATTTTTTTCCTTGTCTATCTTTTCATGTCTCTCTTGGGTCTTGCATTTGAAGATCAAATTTTCCATTGATCTCTGGCCTGTTCATCAGGAGGTCCTGGAAGTCCCATATTTCATTGAATGACCATCTCCTTGCCTGAAAGATTATGCTCAATTTAGCAGGATAGTTGATCTTTGGTTGTAGTCCAAGCTCCTTGGCCTTATGATATATCATATTCCAGTTCCTCTGATCCTTCAGTGTAGAAGCTACAAGGTCCTCTGTGATTCTGACTGTAGTTCTGTGTTATTGGAATTGGTTCTTTCCAGCTGCTTGCAGTATTTTCTCCTTGACATGATAATTCTGGAATTTGGCTACAATATTACTTGGAATTTTTATAGTTTGGGAACTCTTTCAGGAGATGAACAGTGGATTCTTTCAATTACTATTTTACCCTCTGCTTCTAGGACCTCAGGGCAGTTTTCCTTTATGATTTCTTGGAAGATACTGTCCAGGCTTTTTTTTTTTCATAATGGATTTCTAGTACACCAATAATTCTTAGATTCTCTCTCCTGGATCTATTTTCCAGGTCAGTTGCTTTTCCAATAAGATATTTTACATTTTCTTCTATTTTTATCATTTTTTAGATTTAGACTGATTCTTGATACCTCATACAGTCATTCACTTTGACTTGTCTAATTCTAATTTTTAAGGAATTGTTTTCCTCAATTGGTTTTTTAATCCTTTTTCCATTTGGTCAAATTTAACTTTCAAGGATTTATTTTCTCCAGCTAGGTTATGAATCTCATTCTCCATTTGGCTAAATGTATTTTTTTTTCAAGGAATTGTTCTCTTCATTGATTTTTTTTTCCCATTTTTCCAATTTTATTTTTAAAATAATTGGTCAGTTTTTTTTTCTACCTCTTTAATTTGGCTTGTAAAATCCTTCTTGAGCTCTTCCAAGAATGTGTTTTGGTCTTGAAATCAGTTGATATTCCCTTTTCAGGTTTCAGATGTGGGTGTAGTGTCAATGCTTACCTCTTCATAATATGAATCTTACTCTTCTCTTTCACCATAATGGAGTCTGAAGTTTTTATTTTTCCAACTTGTTTTTTCCCCATTGTGATTTCCTATTTCCTAGCTATTAAAGTGGATCTCTGCTTCTGGGGCACAGAGAACTCTGACCCATGCTTCTTATGCTGGGAATTAGAGGTCTGGTTATTGACTTTGTGTGCTGTGGCTTCTGAGTGCTTAGATGGAAGCCAAGGCCAGGACTTTCAGCATTTTCCCTGGGTTACACTGAAGCTCACAGTGTGAGTTGAGGGGGAGGGGTCGTCTGGCCACTTCAGGTTTCTGCCTCCATGCCCCTGGACTACAGCTCAGACTGTGGTGGCCAGGGCCAGGCTGGTATCCACAGATTCCCCTAGTTGTGTCTAGGCATACCAGGGGTTCTGGTGTTGGCGCTTGCTGGCTTTACCTCCCTGGGGTTCAGGATCTCTCATTGGGATGCCTCTCATCCTGCACTGGTGCCCTTCGGCCTCAGCAAGCCATAGTCACACCTTTCATTTAGGACTCCCAAGTCTCTAGCTGGTTTCACTATTTTAGAATTTTACATTGTGATAATATTCTTTGGATTTTTCAGGGTCAGAGGGGAGATTAGAACAGTTATGGTTTATTCTACCATCCTGGCTCCTGGAAGTTTAGGTAGGAGCTTTTTAAACATCTAGACTGTGGGCCACTAGCTCCAGGAGTAGCTGCTGCAGGCCCTGTGCTTATCTCTCACCTAGCTCTGACAGACCACCATTCTGTGGTGAGAGGTCTGGGAATCACCCCTATGGTGGGTGAATCAACTTGCCAGGGTTCACTTCCAGCTCCATTATGGTCGGGTCTCTGCTGATGCAGCCCATGCGCTCTGTGGTCCATGCTTTGCACTCCGCTCTTCCAGTGCAAAAATCTTAACCATTGATTTTCTGCATTTTTCTGAGCTTGAAATCTGTCACACTCCATCTCCCAGTGGATTCTACCACTCTAAAATCTGTTTAGATTCCCTTTTTAGCAGTAACTGAAGGAATTCATGGGTGAGCTCAGGTGAGTCACTGCTTTTACTTTGCCATCTTGGCTCTGTCCCCTGATTAGTTACTCTTTAGGGAACATCTAGCCATCCCCATTTTAGTCCTAGCAAGAAGAGGATCACAGCCCAAGTGATGGCAGCAAAAAAAGATTGTTTTGCTGCTCAATCCTAGACTCTGGATGTTTGAACCCAGTTCTGCAAAAGGACACTGGCTCTCAACCATCTGGCAAGCTCCCATACTCTATACTTCAACCAAAATATCCTACTTGTTGCTCCCCATACTCAACGTCCATCTCACCTCCATGTCTTTGCAAAATTTGTCACTTATACTTGGAATGCTCTTCCTTCTTACCTCTACCCTTTGGCACTTTGGACTCCCTTCAAAGCTCAGACTAAGTGCCACCTCTGTAAAGAGGTCTTTCTTGACTTTTCCACTTGTTATTGTGCCCCCTTACCAAATCACCATGTATTTATTTGGTAAATATTATGTTATCTGTGAACATGATCTAGTCACCCTAATAGAATGTAAGCATGACTATAAGAATTTAGAGAGAAAAAGAAAGAAAACTGTTAAGTTCAATCAAACAAACATAATTTATTAAGTGTTTACTACGTGCAAAGCAGTATACTAAGTACTCAGGATTCAAAGAAAAAGCAAAAACATTCCCTGTCCTCCAGAGCTTACATTCAAATGTGGGAGAAAGCATAGGAACTTCAGAAGGTAAGGCCTAGCAGACAGTAAAAATCTTCTTGAAGCCTGAGGTATCATTCAAAATAGGAAGGAATCCAAAGATTCTAAACATCAGAGGGGAGGGGCTGGAGCATTCTAACCATGGAATTGAAAGAAGAAAGAGGAAATAAAGCTCGACTTAGTTAACAAGTTGTTAAGTGGAAAGAAAAGAAATAAAAGTCTTTATATGCTGCTTAGGAGACGTAAATATAAGCGTTTATGAGTAGTCCAAAAAGGATGGCTGAGATTCTCAACTCATGGCCAACAGGGACAAGTATTCAGCACTTTTCATCAAGTGTTATAATTTTGTAATTTACACAGCCAGGTGATTACTAGCTATTTTCCTAGTGTGAGTTGATCTCTATGCTTGACAGAAGTCGAAGGGCCTCAATGATTGCCTTTTGTCCACATGCAAGACATACTCCAGACTAAGAAACATGAAGGCTGATGAAAATTTCATGACATTCAACAAAGCTAGCTATCACCTCAAGTTATTTTCCTTTTAACTATGCACATACATGTTAAGCAGGTATCAAAAAAATCATAAAAATAACTATTTTTTTTACTGCTATGCTTGATATAAAGTGACCTTATGAATATCATATAATTAATTTTATTGCATCTTTTTTGGACATTTGTTCTTAGGTTGCCCAAACCTTTTAAATACAAATAAAATGAATGTAGTAAAAATAATGAAAGTGAAAAGCAGGTAACTTAACAAATAATGGAATGAGAACTGTCTCTGTCCTTCTCCAGAGTAAATTGACTGACTTAAAATTTTTTCATAAGGAATACTTTTGCAATTGCAATCAAAAGTACACATGATGAGATTGTGTATTCCATAGATATACATGGAATGACCTATAATATATGTGAAATATCTATTTCTACCACAACCATGGTAGAATCCTAATATAACAATCCTGACATACTTACAAGAACTACACCTATGGCTCTAAATCAATTATCCTTCACCCCAACCCCTGCCACCAAAATGCAAACAGTTTTCTTTGCTTAGACATGAAGACTATTTTAACCCTGGCCTTGTGAAATCACAATTTACACAAAGTACTATGCTTAACATGAATCATGTATAAAAATTCCATATCCCCATACTGGCCACTTCAGATGAAAACAGGTAACTCCCCAAATATTAATCAGGTCCACTCCCCTAATATTAAATCAAAAATCACATGGGAAATAGGGAAATCTAAATTGAAGCAATATAAACCTGTCATAAATCATAAACAAAAACTATTTGTGGGACAGAATGGATGGTGGCCTACTGTGGAAATTTAGAATGAGGCAGACAAAGGTTGGAAAGCTAGTTAATTTTCCCCTCCTACTGCTTCAGCTTAATCTCTTTGGGTGTTCAATGTCCACAATGTTGTTGTCTCTTAGTAATTACATTATTACTGCATTGCTTTTGTATGATTCTTTGTTTAATGTATCAAGTTTGACAACGGCTTCTTCTAAGGCTATCTTTTTAAGGGAGCAGGCTTTCCCCTGGGGAGAAGATAAGAGGCCAGAGAAGATCAAGGGCAGACCCAATCTCATAGGATGTGTTCGTTGCATCTCCTTTTTGTTAATTTCAAATGCTTCTTGATATGATTGCTATGACTGATCCATTTTTTTTCTTGTCATCATTAGCAGCAGCCTCAGTCTCCTTTCATTTACAAGGGGAAAACTGTTTTCTGCCTGTGAAGCATTAAGAATCTAGAACTTTTCCAAAATGGACAGTACATTATTGTATATATCTTAGCTCAGTTTCAATTTCTTTCTGTGTCTGTATTCTCAGGACATCTGCTGTTTTTTTTTTTCCTTAGCACCTTCTGTCTTTTGCTCAATGCTTGAAATGGCCCTTCAAGATGACCTTTGGACCCCTATGACATTTTTGTAAGCCACAATTCTTTTCCTTCTTGGATAATTTAGGTTCTCGTTCAGTTACAGACTTCATACAGGCTGCCATGCTATCTTATCTCTCAGTCTTCTCAGCCAATTTGGCCATCTGTATCAGCTTATTTTTATCTATGACTGAATGTTCCTGTGCTCAGAGTGAGGGGCAGAAGCAGACGGGTGGACAAAGGTGCTCACTGGTCCCTGGGCAGCACCAGTGATTGAGATAGCTGTTTCTTTATGCAAGATCTGTTTTCTTCCTGGTCATGCAATCAAAACAACGAAGAAGCTCTCCATGCTTATTAAAATGAATGACTAATAACCACAGGGCAAAAATATAATTGTCTGAAGGATCCTAGGAAGTATTTCCAAAGATAAAGTCATAGGCAAGAAACTGAGATGATAGGATTACAAGTTGTATTTTCCTGAAATTCCCACTAAAGCCAAGACATTTTAGGATGGAAAATAAATTTGAGGAATGAACAACTGGCAAAGGAGATGCTGTGTGATGAAGGGATTTGGACTTCTGGGTGATAGTCTAAAATAAAGTACTTACAGTATTGACATCCCTGGCCATTAATTTAGTGCTCCTAACAAGGGATGATAAGAACATATCTTTCTAGTATCTTGAAAATCTAAATAAAAAGCACTTAAAATAAAAAAAAAAAGGAGAGAGGAAATTGCCTAAAAATATCCACCAAGGCTGTCTGTGTCTATCTGTACCACAGAAAGTAACAAAAATGAAGGAAAAAAGTCATCAAGAAAACCAAGTTTTAAAATAACTAAACTTGAACCCCTGTCTACATTGTGATCAGGGTTATTATTTATGCATTTGTTTTACTGTATTTGTATGTGATATTGTTACTTCATTTATCTGATTCAATAAATTATGCTTTTGAAATATCTAAAAGCACCATTGTTATAAATTATCTGGCTGTGTAAAACTTACGTAGCTTTGTAATGGCAAGCAAAGAAGAACTTAGTGCCTTGTTTCAGTTGCTTAATTATTTAGCACTTTGTTTCAGTTCAAGTTTTTTTGAGCCTTATATCAAGTCTTTGTTAAGAAACAGAACTTGTGAAACCCACAGTGGGAGGAACTTGCTGACGCAGCAGGAAGGGGCTGAAGAGGGAGCATCTAATGACCATATATAAAGAGAAACCCAAGCTGGGAAAGAGCAGAACTGAGAAGAGAGCACTTGTGGTGGCAGAGTTGAGAAGGAGAAAGCTTGTGGTATCCCGGCTCTCTGTTTGTCTGTGTTGATTTGTGTTTGTAATACTTTGTACAGAAGCCCTGCGACCTTAGTAGAAGTCCTAAAAGTGTTGTCTGTTTACAGAAGTCCTGGTGAATGGTTTCAGAGGTCCTGGGATTATACTGATGATTAGTGTTGAGTGCTCAGACTCTGTTGGTGGGACTGTGTTGATTTCACAGGCAGATAGTGAATTGATAATGATGCTGGCAATGTGCATGAATGTTGTTTTGGCTCTGTTAAGCTTTGTCTTCCCAGAAACAGAAACAGTGAAGGACTTGAGGTAGACTGGACACTGTTAGCTTTAATATAGAATGGAAACTAGATGAGGAACTGGACAAAGAGCTGTATGAGGAGTTGGATGAGGAGCTGAGAGTTGCTTACCTTTGAATCCAAGTGACAGTGGGGTAAATTCAGACAAAATCTGAGACCATAGAAGATGAACCATGGAATCTGAGGACCAGTCTTGAGTCAAGATGAAAAGACCTCTCTTTGTACTTAGTTCTGACTGAGATCATGATTCAGTGTGACCTACAGGTGAAGAACTTTGACCCTGGTATTTTATGTCCCTTAAGGAGGTTTGTTCTTTAAGTACTTGCTATGTGGCCACTTTGGTGAAAACTGTGTGGTCACTTAGTGATAAGTTGTTATGTCATAACATTGTGAAATCTGTACTTTGGTTTCTATGAATGTTTTGCTTTAGTTTATTGCTGAATAAATAGAGAATTCATTATACTATGTGATCAGAACCTTAAAGCTGTTCACAGCAGCAGTCCTCTGGAAAGCTGTTCGTGCTTGGCTTTACAAGGTTGCATCATCTCATGAATGGAGTCTTAAGTGGTAAAATGTGAATATGGGAAGTATATTTCCCATCACTTCTGGGATTCTGAGAAAGTTTGAATATAGCTCTATAATGGTTGTAGTCTCTCTCAACAGAGCTGATAGCAATTGGCCAGTTTATAGTGAATAAGTCAGGCTCAGTGAAAGATGTGAGAACTTTACAGGAGGTAAATTTTGCCTAAACCTCACCTATAGTATTCTTTGCCATATTATAATAGAAATTAAGGAACCAGAGACAGTGTATCAGCAAGCACCCTAGCATACCCAGGATGGCTGCTGGCACAGGTTCTTAGATCTGCTTTTTCTAAAGGAAAGCAACTCAAAATGGGTTAACAGTCTCACTTTAATCAATTGAACAAATATCATTTACCTAGTTCAGGGGAAGAAGTCAGCACCCTGAACTTCAGAGAAAGCAAACACAAGTTACATGCAGACAAAGAAACAGATCATCAGACAGGCTTCCAGCATCTGACCATTACATCCATACCTATTCAGTTACCAGAGAGGGAAGCACCAACATCTGGGTTTTTTCAAAGCCGGGGGGCTCAATGGCTTCCCAGAGTCTCATCTGGCCAAATCACACAACTCTTCTCAAAGTGAGCCCCAAAGTAAAACCTCACATTAGGGAGTATATATAGCCTTCTCCTGGATCAGAGATTGTTATAGCCCTCTTGACCCACTGGCCAATCACAAAGCAACAAGATGCGGGCATTTCTGAAAAACAAGCTTTCTGCCACAGGCTCCATGTGACCACATTCAGCCTATTCGAGGGCAGAGCATACTTTCAAACAGGGGAAGGTTATCAGAGCCACTTATGCCACTTAAGCAAAGGGCCTAGAGGCAGGTAAAATCTTCAGATTCCCATAACAGACAGGGAGTATAGTGGAAAGCATATGGGTGAACATCAGTCTAGAGATAGACAGAAACAATTTTGCCAGCAGATTATGTACCGACCTGGCCTACAAAAGAAATGGATGAGGGGTTTGAGAAACAGATCACAAACCTGGCACAGAGATGTTTTATTGGTAATGAGGGATTTAAATTATCTAAACATATGCTGAAGCTCTCTGCCAAAAAGCATAGTAGATAATAACATCTGTACCTGCTGTAATGATAATTTTATCCTGTAAAAGGGAGAAGAAATAACAAAAGAGAATTAATTCTATTCTGGATCTGATTTTAGCTAACAAGGAAGAACTAGTTGCTGGGGGTGTAAATGATGGAAAATTCAGAGGGAAGCAACTGTTTCCTCTTACAATTTGTAATAGAGTAGATGAAAACTGGCCATAGGCAGAGATGTAGCCCACATTTTGTCAGTTTCAAAGAGTTATGAAGAATAAGTAGGATCTCATGAACTAAAATTTTGCAGTTATATATGAGATTCAGAGAGTTAAAATTAATTTATCCTAGGTCATTGTTAGGTCTCTGATGGAACTTTTGTAGGAATTTGTTTAGAATTCTCTTGAATTATGTAGGGAAAGAACATTGTATAACCCTCAAATCCTCTGTGGCATGTTGACATCTACTGATATACCTTTTATTAAGCTACATTTTCAAACTCCCTAACCATGCTGCAGAAGAGAGTCCATTGCCTCCTCCTTGAAAACTCAGCCATTCTGAGGAATTAGCATCCATATTTACCTCAAATTCTTTTCACAGATCTCATTAATAGACACAATGCATATTTTGTTCCCAGAGTAGCACTGGGCATGCTCTATTATTTGGTAAAACAAATAAACAAATCAAACTTTAATTATCAGTAAGGGCTACATTCTCTTCTGAATAAGCAAAGTTTTCTTTGAAAAAAATAGAATTTTTTTAGAAGATTTATGGTATCTTTTATTCTTTCATTTTTATATAATGATTGTCTCTGAGAGCAATCATAGCCATTTTATTGTTTCTGTTTAAGTGTACATATGTGCATTAATTTCTTTGTCTTCTAAATATATTTAAAATTTTACATTCAATAATGACCTTATCCATTCAAACTCATATTAATACTTTGTTTATTCAGTAGTGTTATGATATGGGCCTTTCCATGTGTAATGGCAGGCAAAGTAGTACTTTGCTGCTTATTTCAGCTATTCAAGTTCCTTTGAGCCTTGCCTTTGATTGCTTCAAGTCTTTGTTGGAAACAGTACACATTGTTTTGCCCTTAATAGGCCTAAGGAAGTTTTGAGACCTTCCCTGCCCAAATAGGCCTAATGTCATCACATGGAGCCCAGTGTGATGAGGGGTAAGCTCTGGACCCCCCTTGAGTTCTCCTTGAATCTTTGAAGTACAGGCTCTCGGAAACCCCTTGAAGTCTGATTGAATCTTCCCACTTGATGAGGCATTTGCAGAGGCCATAAGTATTTCATTGTGGCTGGGCCCAAACCTCTGTTACTAGCCTAGCCCTCCATTGTCCATCTGCTTCCCACCCTTGAGCCTTTCAAAATATCAATCCACTCTTGCATTGACCTCATTGACTCCTCCTGAAGACCCTCCCCAAACTCCTCCTCTAGACCACCCCTAGATTCCTCTGTATATAAGACTCCACCTTCCCTGCATGTGCCATGAGAGCTTCATAGAATAGCTTGGCACAGACTTGCTGAGTGAGAGCACCACAGAAGGCCCTAGCACAGACTTGCTCTGTGAGAGCACCACAGAGTTTTCTAGCACAGACTTGCAGTGTCCAGTACAGGCAAACTTTTGGGAGCTACAGGCATAGGGCCTGAAGTCCCTTCCTCCATAAAGGAAGGTTTGAGAGTAAGCCTCAAAAAACAAACAAAACAAAACCCACAAAAAAGTACCTGAAGTTTTCCCAATTCCCTAGAGCTGAGAGAATTGAAAGAATCTGGCTTACATTTACAGGTGAGGCATCTGTCCTTGTCCTCGATTCTTCAGAAGCTGCGTCCAAGTCCATGTTCTCCAAAATAACCAAACAGGACCAAGAACCTGAGGTCAGGCTGTATACCTAGCTGTCTGACCTAATGGGACCTGAGAGGTCAGGCCCACAAACACAAAAAACACACCTCCAAGGCAATAGAAAAAGAGAGGCTTACATACCTTCCAGTCCCTGCTGGAGAAGAGCTTGAGATTAGCAGTGTTTCCCAGTCAGGGAACCATAAAAATGAAGAGGTTTCCCAAAGAGGGTTAGGGATGCCTGAGACCCCAAAATACCAACATGCCAGGTCCTGAGGAAAGAATTTGACTCAAGTCTTCTCAGCCAAAGAAAAGTAAAGTTTATTAAAAGTTTGCCTGTACTGGACACAGAGCAAGTCTGTGCTAGAAAACTCTATGGGGCTCTCACAGAGTACGTCTGTGCTAAGGTATTCTATGGCTCTCTCACACCACATGGAAGGAAGATGGGATCTTATATACAGAGGAATCAGGTCAGACTCCAGTGATGAGTTTGGGGAGGGTCTTCAGGAGGAGTTAATGAGGTCAATGCAAGGGTGGATTGATATTTTGAAAGGCTCAAGGGTGGGAAGCAGATGGACAATGGAGGGCCAGGCTAGTAACAGAGGTTTGGGCCCAGCCACAATGAATTACTTATGGCCTCTGCAAATGCCTCATCAAGTGGGAAGATTCAATCAGACGTCAAGGGGTTTCCCCAGAGCCTGTACCTCAAAGATTCAAGGAGAACTCAAGGGGGGTCCCAGAGCCTACACCTCATCAAGTGTGGGAAGAGCTTGCTGAAAGAGCTGAACAGGAAGGGTGTAACAGGAAAGATGGAGCAGGAAGGAGAAGAGCAAAGAAAAGTTCGAGCAGAGACGGGAACAATCAGAACTAGGAGGGATAAATCTTGTAATTTCAGCACTCTATAGCACTCTTTCTGTTGGTCCATCAGACAAAAGCAGCCTGTCTGTTGTTTTTAGACAAAAGTCCTGAAAAAGAACTTTACTTCTTTTACAGAATCCCTGGGACTTTATCATGGATTTGCTTTTGATTTCTCAGTCAGAAGCCTTGTCTGTTAATTTGTTTTACTTTGTCAGACAGAAAGTTAATTGAGATGGTAATGGCAGCATTGTGTATAAATATTGCTGTAGCTCTGTTAATCTTTGTCTTCCTAGAAACAGAAAATTTGAAGAACTTGTGGAGGAGCAGTAAGCTGAGGTATGGAACAGGAGCAGAAAGCTGCCTACATGTCAGTCCAGGTAAGAGGCGGGAGATGTCAGCCAATGGAAGAGGAACTAGGGGCTTTGGAAGTTAACCTGGAGAGATGATGAAAGAGGACTTTACTTGGGTATTCTGTATTGACTGATGAGATTATGACTCACTGTGACCTAGGGGTGGGTGGTGTTTGTACTTTCTTTTACCCCTTAAGGTTGATTGGTTTAAGGATGATTATGCCTTAAGGATGATTGGCTTAAGGCTGGTGGAAGCCAGCCTCCAGTCAAGATGAAAGAGAACTTTACTTGGATACTGTGTATTGTTTGAGGAGATTGTGACTTACTGAATGATATGTTTTTTGTAAGACTATGGGGCCACTTTAGTGATAAGTTATGTTACATTGTTGTGAATGTTGTGCTTTAGTTTCTTGAATGTTTTATTTTAGCTTATTGTTGAATAAATAGAGAGTTCACTATACTATGCGATTAAATCCTTAAAATTATTTTTATGGGAATTGAAAGATCTTTCCTGTCCCTAGGCCCTTTGATAGGCTTAAGTGACTCTGAGAACCTTCCCTGATTTGAAAATGTACTCTGCCCCCTGATAGTCTGAATGTGGTCACATGGAGCCTGTGGCAGAAAGCTTGTACTTCAGGAACACCCACACTTTATTGCTTTGTGATTGGGCAGTTGGTCAAGAGCGTTGTGACATTCTCCGATGCAGGAAAAGGCTATATATTCCCTGATGTGAGGTTTTGCTTTGGGGCTCACTTTGGAAAGAGTTGTGTGATTTGGCCAGATGAGATTCTGGGCAGCCGTTGAGCCCCCCGGCTTTGAAAACACGGATGTTGGTGCTTCCCTCTCTGGTAACTGACTAGGTAAGGATGTAATGGTCAGACAACTGGAAGCCGTCTGCTGATCTGTTTCTTTGTCTGCTTGTA
>CM053587.1:35111390-35124370 GCA_028646515.1 Pseudochirops corinnae
GGTGCAGTGTATGTATGTGTGTGGTATGGGGGTTTTTTTTGGAGTTCTAAATCAAAGGAAATTCTTATATACTAAACATATAGGGAACTGGCACAAATATTTAAAATCAAGAGCTATTTCCCAGTAGTTAAGTGGTCCAAGGACATAATCAAGTGGTTTTCAAAAGAAAAAATTGCTGATTATCAACAACTACAGGAAAAAATGTCTATCATTTACAAAAAAGCATAAATCAAATTGAAATAATTCTGAAGTTTTACCTCACTTCTAATTAGTAGGTAGAAATGGTAAAATATGAAGTTCGCCATTATTGGAAGGTCTGTGAGAAGACTAGCACAGAAACATACTATTGATGGCGCTAATCTTGAAATTTCCATCTGTTCTGGAAATCAAGTGGTATTTATTCTTGAAAAGTGTCTGGACTAGGCATCTTTGGACCCAAAGACTTATTAGACCCGTACCCAAGAGGATTAAATATGGAAAGGAAGGCTATAATTAGGCCAAAATACTTAAAACATCACTTTTTATGATGTATTTATCCTCTCTCTCTCTCTATGTATATGTATATAAATATACATACACATATATAAATATACATACACATATACATATAAATATATGTATATATACTAATATGTAACATTAATATATATATACACATAAGCAGGTCTCCATTAATTTGGAAATGATCAAACATCTTTTATGCTATAACTGTAATAGAGTTTTATTGTGCTGTAAGAAACAATAAATATGGAGCATCCAAAGAAACAAGGGAAGGCTAATGTATCCTTCAGATTGAAGCAAACATTTTTTTCTTCTTTCTTTTTTTTTAGGGGGCAGAGGTTCCAAACCTGTTGTTTCATTAGTATAGGTAGTTTGTTTTATGGAAACTCTCTGTACCAATGCATAGGAAGTTGTTCTGCAATTTAAAATCTTGGGAAATTTCCTGGGGAACTCTGAATTTACATGTGTTCACAGTCATACAGGCAGTATATGTCAGAAATGGGAATAGAGTTCATCTTTTTTTAACCTCAAGAATGACCAAAAGAACCATAAAAACAATTATTGTAATAACATAATAAAATAATATAAATGAAAAGAACACTAAGGTAGAAGAAGGAGGAAGAGGAGAAAAAGAAATAGAAGAGGAAGGAGGACAAAGAGGATGACAAAGAAGAGGAGAAGGAGGAGACAATCATGATGACAAAAGTATGAGAATATTAAAAGCACAGGGACTTCTAGGAACCAAGATGGTGGAGTAAGCAATAAGTCACTCTCACTCTCCCTTATTGACCTTAGAATTAAGAAAATAATGCCACAGGAAAAATTCCTGAACAGTGGAGCCAGCAGAAAGATGGGACACAGTAGTTTGTTTTTTTGTTTTTTTGTTTTAGCCCATGACACTAAGGGGATTAAAGGGAAATGTCTTTCTTGATGTGGCATAATGGACCATTATAGGAAGGGAGGTGTCCTGGCAAGACCCTCTTCAGCAAGCCTGTGGGAAATCCTGAGCCCCAGGGTGGTGGAGTGGGCAATCACCACCCTTCTGTCATCTTCTACCATGTGCCCGTACACAACCAGGGGAGCCGACAGACACCAGCATGTAAAACCACGACTTGCTCAGCTGGTGGGTGTCCACCAGCAGCTGAGCCTACCCATGCCTTATAGCAACCCCCAGTGAAGAGACAACATAAAGTGACCAGACCACCCCTACCCCCACACCTCACTCCTAGAGTTTCAGTGTAACACTAGGAAATGTAGAAAAATGCTACCTGGCCTCTCTACACACCAGCCACCATAAGCAGCTCCAGTTCAGCACCAGGGAAATTGTAACCTCTATAGCCTCCAGCCAGAACCCGAGGCCCCAGGACACAAATCCAGTAACCAGACCCCTAGTCCCCAGCACAAAAAGTATGGGACAGTGCTCCCTGTGCCTCAGAAGCAGGGATCAATTTTACATTAAATAAAGATTAAATTTTAAAAGCCAGGAAAAAAGGGTAAACACCATGAACAAAAAGCAACATAGGAAAAAAAATCATAGATTCTTACTCTGGGGACAGGGAAGATCAAAACACAAATTCAGAAGAGCACAGTATTGTCACTATACCCACATCTGAAACCACAAAGGGGAATATGAATTAGTCTCAAGCCCCAAAAAAAAACCTTCTTGGAAGAGCTCAAGAAGGATTTTTAAAAGTCTAATTGGAGAAGTAGAAGAAAAATTGAAAAATTCCTTTAAAAATGTATTAGAAAAAGTGGGGGAAAAAGTACAGTAAAGGAAATAACTCCTTTAAAGTAGAATTCTCCAAATGTCCAAACTGTTTGAACCTTACTCTCATCAGATTTGGCTCAAGGAGGTAATAACATAAAAATTTAGGCATAGAAGTCTAACTTGCCCTGCTGGCAGCAAGGTAGGAAGGTACAAAAACAAACTGAAGAAAAAAATTCATTAAAAATTAGAATTGTGCAAGAGGAAGCTAATAACTCAATGAGACATAAAAAAAATCAGTCAACCAAAATCAAAAGGATGAAAAAAATGAAGGAAATGTAAAATACCTCATTGGAAAAAATAATTTACCTGGAAAATAGATACAGGAGAGATAATTCAAGAATTACTGGTCTACCTGAAAGCCATGATTTAAAAAAAGAGTCTGGACAGCACCTTCCAAGAAATCATTAGGAAACCTTCCTTGAGGTCCTAGAACCAAAGGGTAAAATGGTCATTGAAAGAATCCAATGATGATCTTCTGAAAGAGATCTTAAATTGAAAATGCCAAGGAACATTATAACCAAATTCCAGAATTATCAGGTCAGGGAGAAAATAATATAAGCAGCCAGAAAGAAACAATTCAAACATTGTAGAACCACAATTGAGATTATGCAGAACCTTGTAACTTCTAGCCTAAAAGATAGGAACATGATATTCTGTAAAGCAAAGAAGGTTGGATTACAACAAAGGATCAATTACCCAGCAAATTTGAGCACAATCTTTTAGGCAAGGAGATGGACATTCAATGAGATATGGGACTTCCTGACCTTCCTGATGGAAATACCAGAGCTTAACAGAAATTTTGATCTTCAAGTAAAAGACTCAAAAGAGGTGCAAAAAGGTAAACAGGAAAGAAAAAAACCATGGTATTCAATAAGGGCAAACTGTTTACACTCCTACTTAGGAAGATGATACTTGTAACTCTTCAGAGCTGTATCTTTATTACAATGTTTAGAAGGGTTATAGATGGACCTAGGGTGTGAGTATAAATTGACTTTGATGTTATGATAACAAACCTAATTAAGGATTGAAAAAGGATTGTAATGTGAGAAGAGGAAAGGAGGAGGCAGAAAAGAGTAATTACATCATATGAAGAGACACAAAAGCATATTATGGTAGAAGGAAAGAATGGAGGGAGATCAGCATTGTTTGAACCTTACTCTCATCAGATTTGGCTCAAGGAAGGAATAACATACAAATTTAGGCATAGAAGTGTAACTTGCCCTATTGTCAGTAAGAGGTGAAAGGGGAAAGAAAAAGTAGGCAGTGGGAAGGGAGAATGGAGGGAAGAGATCATAAGGGGAAAGGGAAGGAAAAGGGAGAAGGCTGATAGAAGGGAGGGCAAATGGAAGGAGGCAGTGGTCAAAACTATAACTCTTTTGACTAGGTAAAGGGGAAGAAGAAATAAAAGCATAAATATGGGTTCAGTGGGAACAGGACAGAGAAATACCAAGGTAATATTCATATATGTGAATGTGAATCGATTAAACTCTCCCATAAAACAAAAAAAATAGTGGAATGTATTAAAAATCAGAATCCTACAATATTCTGTTTACAAAAAACATACTTGAAACAGAGGGATACACATAGGATAAATATAAAAGGTTGGAGCAGAAAGTATTATGCTTCAACTCAAGTAAAAAAAAAAGCAGGGGTAGCAATCCTAATCTCAGATAAAGTGAAAACAAAAATAGATGTAATTAAAATAGATAAGAAAGGAAGCTATATCCTGCTAAAAGGCACCATAGACAATGAAGTAATATCATTACTAAACATATATGCACCAAGTTGTATAGCATGCAAATTCTTGGAAGAGAAGTTAAGGGAGTTACAAGAAGAAATAGACAGAAAAACTATGCTAGTAAGGAACCTCAACCTCCTCCTCTCTGAACTAGATAAATCTAACCACAAAATAAGCAAGAAAGAATTTAAGGAGGTGAATAGAATTTTTGTACTTGGACTGATTTAGCTTAGTCAGCACTCAGGTAAAACTTTCTCTAAACTTTTTTTTTTTTTAACATTCACTGCTTCTCTTCATGTGACTTACAAATAAAGTTATATGAAAACTGACAGTTACTGTTAACTGTTAAAAGCTGTTTGGCTAGTTAGCCAAGCGTTTGCTAATGAATTAACTTTTATTTGCTTTATTATGAAAATTTATTTTCAATCAATGAACATTTTAATGAAATTATTATAATAAGTAACTATATAATTTCTTCTGCCTATATCTGATTTTTTATATCAATAAATCATTTAAAAAACGATAGAACTAATTTAACTAGACATAATTTTATTTAATCATTGTTATTCTTTTTTTCTAACTTTGTACTAATTTTGGTTCTTTAACATCTGAGTTCATCTGACTAAACACAGTATCTTTCAAAAATAAGTGATTTTCTTTGCACTAAAATATAATCATTGTCATTTTTGTAATATTGTTCAATACTTCCCAGGTCCACTATTTAAAATTCTTTTAATGAAGAAATTATTCATTTTACTTAACATACTCAGAGGTGTGCTGTAAAATATTTAATAACTGATTCTACAGAAAAAAGTATTCATGACACTTTCTGAGTTTGTATGCTTATCTGCATGTGGCTTCTGCGCAGTCTATAAGTTTTTAGCTTCTTTCAATATTTATTTGTATTTCATATTTTCAAACATGTTTTTTTTTTTACTGTCCTATCCTTTACACTGAAGTCCACATATATCAAATGCATGTGGATTTAATCTAGAGGGATATATTGACTTCTTTGGATTTCTCTCCATTTTCATACTCTGAAACAGATAATAGTGCATAAACTATAAGTATTTTCATGTCAGTATTTTTCCAAATACTTTTTGTGATTGATGCAATAAAAATCTTTAAATATCTCATTAAATGTCATTTCTTGTTCTCTTTGAAAATGATGATAAAATAAGTCATGTTAATCCCTTTACTCACCTCTCTAAGGAGATCATATGAGTTGTCTTTCCATTTAGTTGCAACTTCCCTCCATCTTCTTGTTTCACTTTGAATATACTGTAAATACTCATACATTCATATTCACTGTGAATATATATATCCTTTAATGTCAATGTAGATATGACCAAGTTCCTTTAGTAGAATATTCAGTCCTTGCAATGGATCTCATATTTTAAGTATTAACAGTAAAATGGGCAGCTAGGTAGCACAATGGATGTAGCACAGGGTCTGGAGTAAGGAAGACCTGAGCTCAAATCTGACTTCAAATCAGTTACTAGCTACATGACCCTGGACAAGTAATTTAATTCTGTTTGTCTCAATATCCTCATCTAGAAAAGGAGCTGGAGAAGGAAATGGCAAACCATCCCAGTATCTTTGCCAACAAAACCCCAAATGGTGTTATGGAGAGTCAGATGCCACTGAAAAATGACTGAAGAATGGTAAAGTTAAAGGCTTAAAAAAATATGCAATTATTAACATTCTTTGTATTATTTCTTGCCACTTTGCCACCATAATTATAGAAGCAGGAGAGTCTCACACAGGACTTAGGGTCACTTGGTGTTTTCCTTTATCTTATGATAAAATAATTCAACACCAAGTAGTACTCTACTGATGATGAGCCTCTCTATACTTAACAAGACTGTGATCAAGAAGCACATTTTGTCTGTTTTTGAAGTTTGCTATTCTTTGGTTGTCCAGTCATGTCCAACTTTTCATGACCCTGTGGAAAAGAGCATGCCAAGGCTATACATGCGGTTTTCTTGGCAGAGATACTAGAGCAGTTTACCACTTCCTTTTCTGTGCTGTGACTCTTCTTGAAACTTTTCTAGGATATATTCTGCTGTTATAGTAATTAAAATTTCAGATCTATTTCCTTTCCATGACAAAGGTATATGAGGTTAGTTTCATTTTAGATTTATGGATGTGCTGATAAATGTATAAGAATTGACTCTCTGGGGAAAAAAATACATGCATGACACACTTTTAAGTCTAATTTATGTAACTAATATTTTCTGCATTACCTTCTAATTTCTAGATATTTAGTATCACAGTGTTCTGGAATTTGCTTCACTCACCCTTAATTCTCAGTGCAGAATCCTAAGGTTTGAGGAAGGTAGGTCTTTATTGCAGGATTCTAAATTTATTGTTGTTGGAAAAAGAATAGAAATGATAATACTTTATCAGGAGTAATTGGGTGAAATGTATCTTTTGAGAAATTTGAGACCAGAAAATGAAATGGGTTTGACATGCAGTGAGAATAAGGCATACATTCCTTAATTGATAAATCTTCAAAAGTACTTTTCAGAGGAAGAAATACATAAAGCTGCAAATAGTCCTATGAAAAAAAAAAGTCCTGAATCACTAATATTTAGAAAAGCAAACTAAAACTTCTCTGGATATGACCTCACATCCATCAGATTGGTAGTTAACAATAAAGGAAAATGACATTTTGGAGCGATGAGGGGGGAAGTAGGTATATTTATGCCCTGTTGGTGGTGCTATAAATTGGTCCAACTATTCTGGAAAGCAATTTGAAACTGGGCTCCCCAAGGGGATTTTATTATTAATCTGTGCATATCTTTTGACTCGCTGATACCACTACCAGGTCTATACACAAAGAGAGAGGAACAGGACATATATGTATGAAAACATTTATAGAAGCTCTTTTGTGATATTAAAGAATTGGAATCTGAAGAGGGTATTTATCATATAGGAAGTGACTGACAACTTATGGGATATGTATGTGAAGGAAGGGGGAAATTCCATAGAAAAATGTGAAGACATGTTTGAACTGATACAAAATGATGTTAACAAAACCAAGAGAACTGTTTATACAATAAGAGTATAAAGACAAATGATTTTTGAAAGACTTAAATACTCTGAGTAGCAAAATGGGAAAAAACAATAGATGGAGGAGAGAGAGGGAAGGAGAGAGAAAGAGAGAGAGACAGAGAAATAGAGAGAGAGAGAGAGAGAGAGAGAGAGAGAGAGAGAGAGAGAGAGATTTGAACTTTACTAATGTAGGAATTTGTTTCGATTTACTATATATTTAATGGGTTTTGTTCTTACTTTCACAAATGGTGAAGAAGGGAAAGTGAGAGGGAGAGAATTGGAGAGAAAATTCCAAAATAAAAATGAAAGGAAACATAATTTTAAAACAAAACCTGTGAATCGTAACTGAAGGACAATTTACATAGTTCTTTGTTATTCAAAAATAGTACCCACCCTGTTCTACTTACTCCTTCTTACAGGTATACAGATGGAGTATGCAAATGAACAACTACTCTCATAACCTTGTGGAAATGTATTCATAAAACCATAGTCACACTCCATTCCTGTAATTGCCCTATTAATATTCAGTCACTAGACACAATTAACTCAAAGATACAACATTATCTATTAAAATGACATAGAAAAATCAGAAGCTATAAAAGTATTCTCCCCATAAATTGGTGACATGTTTCTAAAATATAGACAGTATCCATGGAAAAGTAAGCCCAAACAGAATACAATGGTAGTGAGGCACACTCATACTTGTAGGGGATGAAAATGACCAAAGTAAATAACAAATTATGTTACTTCAAGACCTTGATATCCTTTCTCTTCTAGTAGAGTCATCAAAAAGCCTCCCACTTAGTACAATACATCTGCCTAGCACATTGCTCATCTGATATACCAAGGGCTGATCATCTCTGCAGATCATTTTTGATTGATAAGGTTAGTTCTTTGTGGCCTTAGATATCACGTGCCTTGCTTCTGGTATTGAGAGACTGCCTCCTTGGATCTGTGTCTATCTAGTGTGTTTCTCTGCTCCTTGTGCCTCAAACTCCCTACAACTGACTCTCCATTTGTTAAAATGGGTGTATGCCTCTCAACAAGTATCTTCGATACTAAAAATATTTCATTTTTGGATAGCCAAACGCCATTGCCCATTTGGGTTCAGTCAAGAAAGATATTCTTACTTTGTAAAAGGATAGTAGGGAATTAATATCTTGTTAACATACTTCATCTCTCTTTATATACTGTAAACACTTTGTTAACATACCTCACTATCCTGTTTACATCAACTGAGCAGGAAAGGGAGGGCATTTTCCACCTCTCCCACTTTTACCTCCTTACAGTGCTATGTCTAGAGGTCTAAGAGAAAATCCCTAGGTATATTGGGCAGATCTTCTATGAAGGCTTTAGAGGACTGCATGGACAAGAATTTCCCAGTATGAAGGAACATGGAGAGATAGTGATCAACACTTACTAGAGGGATTAGCACATAGATGCGATCCCAGGTCCATTGACATATTGAAGTAAACACAGTGTAATAGAGTTTGGAATGTGAGATATGAAGACAAACTTCAGTTATAGCACTGCTATATACTAGCTAGAACCTTTAGTACATCATATCATTCTTATGAGTCCTACATGAGATCACTAAGTGAATTTCAAACTCATTAAATGGAAAATGAACAAATATTAGTCTCTCTATTTTTTGTATAACAATAAAACTATGTATGGATGCATGTTTAGTATTCATTCATGTTAGGAAGAGTTGAAAAAAAAGAGTTGAAAAAAAAGAATTGAAAAAAAAATTTCTGGAGTTTTCCTTTCTCTCAGCTGGTTCCATGTGCCTAGCTCAAATATTAAATGAGTAACTGTGAAGAGTTTTCACCAAGCAGGTCACTTATTCAACTAAAATTATAGCTGAATGGGCTACATATTAGTAAAGCAGTCAGAAGGGAAAATGTGGATAAAAGCTTTGCTGACTGACACATATTGAGCCTCGGAGACTGGTAGCTATTTGTTATTTGTAAAGATTCCAGAAATTTAATTAAGAACTTCCTTGGTGATAGAGATGAAAGAGTCTGAGTTCTGTGACTATAATTCTGTGGCCCCAAAGAAGAGAGATGTCTAAGAGAGATACTCTGCTCTTCTCCTCTACAATGAAAAAATGATTTTTCCATCATCGTTTTTAATGGATTTTTTATGGTTTAACTTTTCAAAGTTAAAACTGTGCATGGTGTCCATTTGTGGTATGGAAGAAAGTCATTTAAAATGTTTTATCCAACTCATTTCATGTGAAATATCTAAGTCTGCTGCATTAGAGGGAGAAAGCAATATACTAGAATGGAAAAAACACTGGTTTCAGAGGCAGAATATCTGTTATCAAATACTAAATCCATTATTTCAATCAATCAATCAATAAACATGAATTAAACATGTTCCAGGCACTAGGTTAAGTGCTATAGGACAAAAGATAGCCCCTGGCCTTACTTATAACCTGTGTTAACTTGGTCAGTGACTTAAGCTCTCTGTGACTCAATTTCCTCATCTATAAAATGAGAAAGTTAAAAGGAATGGCCTACAAAGTTACTTTACACTCTAAATTTATAATCCTAAAATAGGACTGGGTCAAGTTTTAAAATAAAGAATGAAGGAAGGAAATAAATATTTTAAGCTCTTTTCTTCTAAATGCTTGGCACTATGCTAAGCATTTTACAAATATACCATTTGATCCTCACAATAACTTGTGGAGTTAGGTGATACTATTATTCCCATTTTAAAGTTAAAGAAACAGAGGCAGACAGAGATTAAATCACAGCTAGTAAGTGTCTGAAGTCAGATTTGAACTTGGGTCTTCCTGACTTCAGGTCCAGTACCCTGTCTGCTGACACACCTAGATGCCTCTTTTGTATAATTTTGTATAATTATATGATCACAAAACAGTTGACGTGCATTATTTCTTTTAATTTCTACAACAATTCTATGAGGTGGGTATCAATAATATTGATATTACTGATTTTATGGATTACTGAAATTCAAATAAATTCATCTCCCAAGGCAACATAGTTAGTTAATGGCAGAGCTGGGAATTCAAATCATTTCACTTCAGGTACAGCATTCTTCCCAGTATACCATGCAATGTCAAGAGACAACACCAACTGGTTGTAGGTTACCTAATCTGAAAATAAAAGGAATTCTACCTTTGAACAAACATTTAAAAGGTAAGTCTAGAATTTGAGATAAAGTTATTGAATATTTTAAGCTTGTTTTCCATGATCATTAGAAAATATTTTATCATTAACATGGACTCCAATATATATTGATTCATTTTTAATAAGTGAAATAGTTGTTTATTTGAGATTCACATTGATACTCAGAAATCGGAAATGTTTGGTGGCCTTGATATGCTCTTCAAGCAAAGACAATGCATTCTGTTCTTTGCTATCTTAATAAATGAAATGAGAAACACAATAAGAAATTCACTATTTCAAAGATGATTAAACTCTACAAAAGATAATTACATCAACAGCATATATCAAACAAATCAACAATGATTTTTTTTAACAAGCAGACCTCTGAACTGCCATACATTCACTGAAATTTCTCAATTTATTTTCATTAGACCAAATTTATTTTTCCTCAGAATAAAAGATCACCTTTCCATAAAAATATCCAAAGTAACAGAAAATTTGGCCCAGAATTTGCATTAGAATTTGAAGAAAGGTTCATGAGTTTAAATATGATAAATTCTTCAATGTTGTAATCCCCTGGGGCACTGAGTTTGACAGTTAACAAAAAAAAAAGAAATCAGAAGCTTTAGGTCTTCAACAGCATCAGAAGGAAAAAGAATAATCAATACTGCTCCAGGAAAGAATTTCAGGGTTCATTTGACTGCCTTTCTCAACCAGCCCTCACTGGCATCTTTTAGAAAGTGCCCAGGAGAATGCTGAACTGATAAAATTTCATTAAAAAAAAAAAGGAGAGTTTTGTTATGATCATACTCAAAGTGAAAGAAGGAGAAGAATACTGAACTCTCAAAGTCTTAAGTTTTAAGTTTTGCCAAGTTTTAAGCTTTAGTAGGTTAAAACCATTTGAATGCTTTCAGGATACCCTGCATAATGTGTTAAAATCACCCTGTATGCTCTCTTAAAATCTGGTTCAATATAAATACATATATCTATCAAAAATTATTCCTATTAGAATTAAAGTACACTTTTCGTTGTTCACTCATGTCCAACTCTTCATGACTCCATTTGTGGTTCTCTTGGCAAAGGTAATTTGTCAAAAAATGATTTGCCATTTCCTTCTCCAGCTTATTTTACAGATGAGGAAACTGAAGCAAAAGGGGCCAAGTAATTTACCCATGGTCGCATAGTTATTAAGTTATTAGATTGGATTTGAACTCAGGTCTCCCTGACTCCATGTGAAAATGTAATCCTTTATTATTATCTCAGAAACTTTAAAAAATCATTGTAATAAGGATGGATTAAGTTTATACACTTTTATAACTCTTAATCGTGAATAGCATCTGTTTCCTTGACATTAGGGTTTTTGGTCTACCAGATCAAAAGCAAGTATAAATCAATAGAGAAGAATGGAAGGAAAAAATGGAGAGATAGAAAATAAAAGAGTAAATAAATAGGGAAAAAGATAATTCTAGACATTGGCAGAGACTTAAAGGAATAATTTGTATTTAAATGTTTATTCTTCTTTCTTCTACAGAAGAAAAAATATCCTTCTTCTCTCACCTAAAAGAATGTAAAAACCTTGTGTACCTCTATTTTATACTTTTTTTCTCTTCTGTTCTCATCAAGTCCTGTGTAATTATGATCCCTCTTCCCCTCTTCACTTAGGGTTAGGCACAAAATTGTATTTTCTAGTTTACCAAACCCACTCTAATCTAGAACTGATGATCATTTTGAAGGTGCCTTTTATAAAAATATAGTTCATTTTTTAACTAAAGATGTCTTCTTATACTAGCAACAGAAACTGCCCTCTCAGCCCAGTTAGGTTATCCATTGCTTCCCCTCTTTCTGAAGAACTGTTGGAAGTTCAAGAAGATCAAACCCCAAGAATTAGATAAGGGGTGTTGGAAAGAAGATATTTCAATGCCTTTCCCAAAAAGGCAAAAGATAATGCTTCCAATTTAAGAAGATTTGGGGAGCTTTTTAAGGCCTCATTTAATGAATAGACTATTTTTAGTTAAGATAGTCAATCTGGAGTGTGGAGAAAAGCCCTACAGTAGGAGAAGTAAACATGAATAAGCATGGGGGGGCATACCTATATCTGTTCCCAGAGAGACTGAGGATGGTGGATCACTTAAGCTCAGATGTTCTGAGCTGTAATGGATTAAACCAGGCATATGTCCAACACCAATATGATAAGCAACTCGGGGAAGCAGGGGACCACCAGGCTGACTAAGTAGAGGTGAAACTGTTTGTATTGGAAAGAAGACAGGTCAAACTCCTGTGCCAATCAGCAGTGGGATTGAGTCCATGAGTGATCACTATACTTCTAGTCTGGGTCAGATAGAGACACCCAGTCTCCAAACAAACAGAAGCACAACACAATGCAACACAAAAAAACAATGCAACATAAAAAGAGTAAACTTGGTAAATCCAAGTGGAGGAAGGTAGAATGATACTAATTTGATGATGCCAAGATGAACAGATAGTAGGGAAAATCATGGCATAAATCATGAGATTTGTATCCAATGCAGTCATATGAACATGAGAAGTAGGATTGTTATTTGATAAAGTCAACAGGAATAGTCAAGAAGCAAAATAAGTACTTCAATGACTCGATGAATCAGTGTATTAACAAGCACCCTAGCATACCTAGGGTGGCTACTAGCACAGGTTCTTAGATCTGCTTTTCTAAAGGAAAGCAACTCAAAATGGGTTAACAATCTTATTTTAATCAAACATATTATTTACCTAGTTCAGGGGGAAAAGTCAGCACCCTGAACTTCAG
>CM053587.1:35139037-35163890 GCA_028646515.1 Pseudochirops corinnae
AGATACCCAGTTTAGAGTTTACGTCATTCCTTCCCTAAGCCAAATTCAATGAGAGTAAGGTTGACCCTTTACCTTTGGCTTCCTGTTCTTCCTCTCCATTGTAACAGTTATCCCTTGCCTCTTCTATATGAGATGATTAATCCCATTCTGTCTCTTCCTGTCTCCTCTCATTCTATTCCTCTCCCACCTCACAATTTCACCTTTTAAAGTATCATCCCTTCTTATTCAACTGGTTCTGTGCCCTCTATGTATACATATATACACATATTCAGATAAGTATTCATATGCATATATATACCTTCCTATATAGATATGTGTGTATGTATACACATTACATTTGTATTCCCTTCACCTATCCTCAAACTGAGAAAAGTATCATAAGTTACAATTATCGTTTTCCATGTTGGCATGTAAATAGTTCAACTTTGATAAGTTCCTTATGATTTCTTTCCATGTTTACCTTCTCATGCTGCTTCTATTTGAGTGTCAAATTTTCTTTATAGTTCTGGTTTTTTTGGCAAGAATGCTTGAAAGTCCTCCACCTCACTGAATGACTATATTTTCCCCTGGAACATTATACTCAATTTTGCTGGGTAGGTGATTCTTGGTTTTAATCCTAGCTCCCTTGATCTCCAGAACGTCATATTCCAGGCCCTTTGATCCCTTAGTGTACAAGCTGCTAGATCCTGGTATATCCTAATTGTATTTCCACATTATTCAAAATGTTTCTTCTTGGCAGCTTCTAATATTTTCTCCTTGATCTGGGGACTCCAGAACCTGTCTATAACATTCCTAGGAGTTTTATTTTGGTGATCCTTTTTCAAGAGGCGATAGGTGAATTCTTTCAAGTTCTATTTTGCCCTCTGGTTCTAAAATATCAAGGAATTTTCCTTGAGAATTTCTTGAAGGATAATTTGTATGTTCTTTTTTTGATCATGGCTTTCAGGTAGTTCAATAATTTTAAAATTGTCTCTCCTGGATCTATTTTCCAGGTCAGTGTTTTTTTTCAAGGAGATATTTCACATTGCCTTCTATTTTTTCATTTGTTTGGATCTGTTTAATAACATCTTGATTTCTCATGAAGTCATTTGCTTCCATTTGATCCACTATAATGCTGAAGGAATTATTCTCTTCAGAAAGCTTTTGAGATTCTTTTTCCATCTGTCAAATTCAACTTTTTAAGGCATTTTTCTCCTCACTGGCTTTTTGGACCTCTTTTGCCATTTGAGTTAATCTATTTTTTAAGGTGTTATTTTCTTTAGTTACATTGTCGACTTTCTTTTCATGATTTTCTTGTATCATTCTCATTTATCTTCCCAGTTTTTCCTCCACTTCTCTTATTTGGTTTTCAAAATCCTTCTTAAGCTGCTTGATGGCTTGTAGAAAGTCTTCATGTTTCTTGGAAGCTTTTGGTGTGGGAGTTCTGACTGTTTTGTCCTTTTTTGTCCCCAAAAAAAGAGTCTAAAGTTGGATTGCTCTTCTTACTTTGCTTCCTTTGCCTGCTCATGCTGTCAATCAATTACTTGACTTTTTGGCTTTGTGGAACTCTGTTTCCAGAGGGGAGCGCTTTATCCCAAATCGCTTGCATTTTCACAGATGCTAGAGCTATTAGGAGGCCACTGCAGCCCCCATCACCTTTGACTCACTGAAAATGCACTCCAGGCCCCCACCCAATACCACAATCCCAATCCAGACACCTTAAGGCAAGAGCATTTAGCCTCTGAATGATCACTTGGCCCCTCTGCAATCTGCAGCCTGAGAGCTCTGAAACAGCTACATGGAGGTGGCTGCAGGGCTGCTACTTCTGCTGCTTCATTGCCCTGGAGGCAGTTTGGCCAGATCCTCTCGCCCGAATTTAGCCAAGTTCCACTAACCTTTCACTTAGTCCTTATTTCTTATGGCTTGATAATTCTGGTAATCACCACGGCTGCCTCTGATCCACTCTCCTGAAGGCTTAAGCTGTGGCTTGTTCTGTCTGCCCCAGGGCCAAGCCACAGTTTCAGGCCGGCCTGGTTTTGGATCCCAGCACGCTGCAATGAGCCCTTTCTGTCCTGCCTGCTGAGCTGCCTTCAGTGGGAGATGTTTTTTTCTGTACTTTTGTGAGTTCTGGAGCTCTAAAATCTGTTTCCAGTCATATTTTATTGGTATTTGAGGTGATTATGTGGGAGCTGTGGAGTGTTCCTGCTTCTACGCCACCATTTCTCATCTAATCCAATAATTTTTAAATAATTTCTACTGTATCTATTTTCCAGATCAGTTGTTTTTCCAATGAGATACTTCATGTTGACTTCTATTTTTTTCATCTTTTTGGTTTTTTTTAAATAGTTTCTTGATTTCTCATAAAGTCTTTAGTTTCCATTTGTTCAATTCTAATATTTAAAGAATTATTTTCTTCAGTGAATTTTTGTCCCTTTTTCCTTTTGGTAAATTCTGCTTTTCAAGGTATTCATCTCCTCATTGACTTTTTGGACCTCTTTTACTATTTGTTCTAGGTCCTTTTTTTAAGATGATATTTTCTTCAGTATTTTTTTTTGTGCTTCCTTTTCCAAGTTATTGACTATTTTTTTTCATGATTTTCTTGCTTCAATCTGATTTCTTTTTCCATTTTTTCTTCTACCTCTCCACTGATTTTCAAATCCTTTTTGAGTTGTTCCACAGTCTGAGACCACTTCATATTTTTCTTGGAGGCTTTGGATTTTGGAACTTTGACTTCGTTATCACCTGAATGTGTTTTTTGAATCTTCCTTGTCACCTTAACACCTTTCTATGGTGAGACTTTTTTTGTTGTTTGCTCATTTTTCTAGTCTATTTCTTGACTTTTAACTCTTTCTTCAAGTGGGGCTCTGCTTCCAAAGTGGAGGGCACACTATCTCAACCTTCAGGGGTTTTGTGTACCTGTTTTCAGAGATACTTCTAGGTATCTATAAGTCTTCAGTTTTTCTAAGGTGGTATAATCTAAGGAGAGGTGAGTTTATTTCTCTCCTGGCCTATGTGTAACCACAAGTGTTATTTTCTGTTCTGGAACTGTGAAGAGAGTCCATGCTCCACTGTGAGACCACAAACTCTGGTATACTAGAGCTCCTCCTTGCCCTGGGACTAAGACCCAAAATTGTGACCTAGATCTGGGTATGGACAAAGCAACATAAACCTTCCTCAGTGCTAGCAAAGAGGTTTCCACCAGTTGTTCCACCCCCTTACTGTCTGTGGGCTGAGAGCTCCAGAAGCAGCAGCTGGTGATGATGATTCAGAGGCTCCCAAAGCCAGCTCTTGATTTACTGTGGTTGGGACTGTACTGGCACAGCTTTCACTGGACTGGGCTCCACTCTTTTCTAGGTGCAACAGATCTTTCTTGATTATATTCTACATTGTCTTTGACTGGAAAATTATTTCTCCTGATCCTCTTGTGCATTCTCTCATTTCAGGAATTCTCTTTGGCATTACTTAAAGGTGTTCAGAGGCATTTGAGGAAGAACTCAGGCGAGTCTCTGCCTTTTCTTGCCATCTTGGCTCCTCCCCTTTTCAATACTGTCAGTTTTTAAGGGCACAAGCTAATTGTGAACAAATTAGTTCAACCTTGTTAGTGACAGAATGGTGCCTTTTCAATGCGATTAAATGATTTATCACTACCCTACTTTCCAAAACTCTATGAACATACTTTCTCTCTCGTCCATCTCCAATGCATGCTAGGAATAATCCCATTATTCCTATGCACTACTTCAGTCTCTGGGCAGGGAAAAGAGGATAAGGTTCATAGGTTAGTTTGGTTACCATACAGCACCATTCCAGTTCCAAATCAAAAGTCACTATGAATACAAGTCCAAGGCTTCCACTTAAAGACTGTTTGGCTGACCACTGTCAATTCTGGCTCTAAATTCCACATGACTCAAACTTCCAGTTCTAGGAGGATCACCTCCAATACAGAAATTGAGGACAAACAGCATGAAACAGAAAACATCACCAGACACACTTCTCAGAACTTGGATGAAAGAAAATTAGAGCAGAGGAGGTCAAATATTTCCCCTCTTACCAGTTCAGTTTATGGTATTCATATAGGGCATAACACATAGAAGTCACTGAAGACAGAGAAACCAAAAAAGATCTTCCTGATTTTCTAGTAATTAGACATGGTTTGTTGTGAGATTTTCAGATGGAACTCTACCTGATTAGGCATTTGTTTTGAATATGAATGGAAGCTTATTGTTAGGAACTATTGATGTTCTAAAGCAGAACTCTTTTTACATACATAGATACTCACACAAAGCAGAGGATCCTAGTTTTAAAGATAGTTATATCAAAGAGGAAAAAATTCTTTGTTAAGTATATCAATTATTCTTAGCAACTAAGAATGATTTAAGGCTAGGAAGTGGTTGTTGTAGGAGTAGTAGGCTTTAAGGTCATGAACAGGGAGATATGAGATTATTTAACACTGTGTTCTCCTTTATAAAACCTTCCAGGTCTAATGGCTATGAATTATACAGCTAAATAATAGAATGAAATACTAGTAGAAGAGGCAAATACACAAAGGACAATAGGATATTGATTGTTCAGAATCCTGAACCCATGGAATTACGTGCAATGACAATGACAGGCTTGGTACGGTTAGCATTTAGAGGCATGCCATAGCTTCAGTTTTTGCTATGCCATTCTAGATCACCCAATCCATTTGCATTTGTGGTCCTACAAACAGGATGAAGATGTGAAACCCATAGGTAGTCTGTCAGAAGAGGATAATGAGCTGTCACTAGAGGTCATTCATACATATCAGTTACCCAGGGAGGAGTAAACTGTTGGCATAGGAAACACTATCCCCAAAATCAGTGGGCCACTTCAGCAATCCTCATTCCCAAGAACAATATTTGAGGTTTGGACCTGATACCATTCTCAGGATGTGACCATAATGGGAGGAAATTCCATCTTCACCAATTGTTGATATTTCATGAGGACATTCCCTCCACAGTTCGCAATACTTTGGAGGTGCCTAGGAAGTGTTCGTGAGCAATGAAAAAAACACAACATTGGATTTTGAAGAAGACAGATTAGAATCTTAGCTCCACCAAGTACAATGTGTGTATCCTGTGGAAAGTCACTGAAGTTCTCTGAGTCTTAGTTATATGTTCTATCAAGAGAGGACAATAGACTGGACACTCTTTGGTCCTGTAGTTACAATTTTGTTTGGAGGAATGGCTTTAACATCATAAGTATATAATCAAAGTGGTTGATATGAAACTAATTTGGCTAAGGAGAGTCTTGGAGAAAGGAAAAAGAGAGAAGTTTTCTTTTTTTTTTTTTCCTCCTCTCAAACCTAGAAGCAATGGTAACTTACAATAAGGGGGCAGTTAAGTGATGTGATGGCTAGAGTGCTGGTCCTGGAGTCAGGAAGACCAGAGTTCAAATCCAGCCTCAAACACATACTATAAGTGTAACCTTGGGCAAGTCACTTAACTCTATTTGCCTCAGTTTTCTCTTATGTAAAATGTAGATAATAATAGCACCTGCCTCCTGGGATTGTTGTGAGGGTTCAAATGAGATTATTATAAAAATTCTTAGCACAGTACCAGACACGTAGTAAGTGCTTTGTAAATTTTATCTATTATTAGCATTATTAGAAGCATGTGACAGTGGCTGACATATGTTTGCTCAAGTGAACCTGAGAAAGAGTTTCATTAATTTCTTCATTGCTTTTATCTTTTAATTTCCTTTACTATCCATAGGTTAGTGATAAGCAATCCTAATAAATTGATATTTACAACCATGGATAATCCTAACTTTAAGACTGCCTGTGTTTGAATATCAGGTATCAGGGTCTCAGAGTGCCAAGATATCCACAAATGTATATCTTGTCAAAGAGAGGACCACCAACAAAACCCCATAGCTTTAGACAAAAGCCATGCAATGGCTGGGCTGGGCAAGAGATACTGACTTTTCCAACCTTCCAGGAGAATGTGTATTAATTGCTAAGACTAAGGTCATGTCCAAGGTGATGCTAAATACTCTTTCAGGAGTCCCAGAAAGGGTATTTATTTTCAGAAGTAAGGGAAGCATAAATACATTTGACTATTTATATGTTTTATATTTCTTGCAAATTTTCATTACGTTAGTAAATTCTTTGCATCCTATGAGTGGAGGATTTTTTTTTTTAAACTTGCATTCCCGATATGTATATTGACAAATAAGTGCCTTTGTGGGAGGGGTACATTGCAATCCATATTTAGGAAACTATATCTAAACTTTGTTTTAGATATTTTTTTAGAGAAATTCAAGACAGAAGGGAGTAACCATTTGTAATGGCAAGCAAAGTAGTACTTTACTGCTTATTTCAGCTATTCAATTGCCTTTGAGCCTCACCTTTGATTGTGTCAAGTCTTTGCTGAAAACAGTATACATTGTGTTGCTCTTAATATGCCTAAGGGAGTTTGGAGAGTGTCCTTGCCCCTTAATAGGACTAAAGTCATCACATGGAGCCCATCATGGGAGGAGTTTGCCAAAAGAGTGGAACAGGAAAGGTGGAACAGGAAGGGTGGATCAGGAAGGGTGGAACAGAAAGGAGCAGAGCAGAGAAAAACTCAAGCATGAATTGGGCCGAAACAGAACTGAGAGGGAGAATGTTTGGGATATTAGCACTCTGTCTATCTGTTCTTTCTGTGTTGAAGTTACCTTATCAGAATGAAGGATTCTGTCTGTTGAAAGAGGACTTTACTGCTGATCCAGAAGCCCTGAAAAAGGACTTTACTACTGATACAGAAACTATGAAAGAGGATTTTACTGCTGTTTACAGAAGGCCGGGAAGAGGGCTTTACTACTGGGTCTTATGCTTTTTTTTTTTTTTAATTCCTCACAGCATCCTAGCATAGTATTCAATAAACATGTACTGATTGATTTTTGATAATCACATAAACTTGATAGAATAGTTGGACTATCTAACAGATGTTGGTTCTGCCTCTGATGATAGCATTAGAAAGACATTTCTCTAGATTGATTTTCTTATTCTTTAATTGAGTGTATGTGGACATCATTTTCAATTTATCACTTTTAGTTTGGATTCCTGCAGGCTTTTTTGCATCACACCAGACCGTATCACATTATTATCATAAACTCAACTCAATGTAATCAGTTCCATTTTAATTCAATTCCATAGCTATTTATAGAACACCTGTTGTGTAGAGTATTGTTATGAATCCCAGATGCCATGTTTTAGAAGGAACTTTTTTCCCAACTGAAATGAATCCACTGGAGAGCAACCAGGCATGAAGGGGGCACAAAATCTCATCATTTAAATACTAAATGATTTCATGGATGCTGAAGGAATTGGCCATATTTTGTCTGTGGGAGTGAAGTATAGAAGGAACATAGTGTTTTCAAATATATGAAGGACCATCATTTGAAAAAAAATAAATAAATTGCCTTATCTCCAGGGATAAAACTAGGAGCAATGGGCAGAAGTTACAGAAGAAAAAAAAATCAGTTGAAGGAAAACCTTCTTAATAAAAAGGAGTGGCCAAAATAAAACTTGACTGCCATATAAGTTAATGAGGTCTTCATTGCTGAGGTTCTTAAAAGGTGGTGTGATAATGTAAATGTACCTAGAACTGGAGGTGTCATGGGTTGAAATATCATGTAGAAGTGGGGCCTTTGATACCCTCTCTGAGACTGTTTCTTTTCCCCTTCTGTAACGGGATGAAAATATCTCTGTGTATATATCATGGGATTAACTCGAAAATGTAAAATATAATGTAAATACATATTATTATGATTATTCAAGCATTACTGGATGATGACTTATTGTGTATGTGAGAGAAGGGGCTAACAAGTGGAAGTTAGAGTTCTAAGTTCTTTCCTAATTTTTGAAATCCATGATTCTATGAGTAAAGTTGATTTTATTTCCACAAGTTATCTTAAATAGGTTTAATTTATGTCCATACCCTATGTATGTCCATAGTATATCCATTGGGAAGCCCTTTAGGCATATATAGGCAAATGAACTTGGCATCAGAAAGACCTGCATTTGAATCACTAAGATACTAATTAAATGTGTGACTCTGGGAAAGTCACTTAAGCTCTCCCAGATATGGTTTCCTTATCTGTAAAATGGAATCCGAACACCCACTTCACACTGTTGTGAGGAATCAAATGAGATAAAACTTATAAAACTCTTTGCAATAGAGGTATTAGATATTTATGTACAGGATGTTCCAAAAGTCTTAGTGTAAATTAAATTACTAAAGCTTAAAGCTGCACTAAGATTTTGGGATACCCCTTATGGCACCGGATATATTGTGTGAGATACATATTTGCCCACATAGACAGATGTTAAAATTCCTTTGTTAAATCAACACTCTGATATCAGTGTGTTGTTTTGCTTATGCCAGTGGTTCTCAACCTTCCTAATGCCACAACCCTTTAATACAGTTCCTCATGTTGTGGTGACCCCCAACGATAAAATTATTTTTGTTGCTACTTCATAACTGTAATTTTGCTACTGTTATGAATCATAATGTAAATATCTGATACGCAGGATGTATTTTCATTGTTACAAATTGATCATAACCCACAGATCGAGAACCGCTGGCTTATGCAAATGTAAATTCATTTCCTCTAACTCCCTTTCCTTCTAAGCCCTGACAAATTCTAATCTCCTTTGGCTTATATCTTTTTGAAAAGGCATTCATCAATATTAGCATATCACTTATATATTGGTTTATTAATGAAGGAAATTTGTTTTCCCCTAAAATTTTAATTTCTATTACCATTTGTCTTCCTGATTTTTTCTGGTTTGTTTTCTAGGTTCTTTGGACCACACATTTTCTCTTTACCTTCTCATACCATCTATGATACCACTGTCCTTCAGACAATGTCTATGAATTTTCTTTAAGAAAAAGGCAGCCCTGCCCCTGCATTTGTATAATTCTGAAATCCCAGATATATGATTTACTTTTTCCTTTTACCCTAGAAAGTCGAGTCATTAGCTTTGAAGTTTAGGCTTAATTGTTCAGGAAATGTTACTTACTTTTGGGTGTCAGTTTGCTTCATTTGCTTTTTGGAATATCATATTCCAAACTTTTCTTTTGATTTCTTGTAACACAGTAATTCTATGCTATTCTGATTGTTTCTTCTAAGAATTTTAATTTTTTTAAAAATTTTTCCTTGTTGGAAGATTTTGTTTTAATGTTATAATTTTGAGATTTTATTATAATATTTATTTGTTATTTAATTTTTTTCATTTTTTTATGATCTACAGGCCTATAATACTTCTGGGCAATTTTCTGTATGATTTCTTGGAGTCTGATATTCCAGTTTTTCTTTCCCATGTTTTATTTTTCCCTAGGGAATCTATAGTACTTATATTTTTTCCAGCATCCTAGCTCTAATTTCTCAATATTTCATAGATGTATTCTTCTAATCTTGTTTTTTTAATTATATTCCATTAATGTTTTCTTTGCTATCTGTATTTTTATATTGCATCTATTCTTCATCCCTTCCTGAATCACAGAAAATCTATTCATATGGAGAATGGCTGTTTCTATTGTTCAAACTGGTCATTGCTTAAAGATGATCATGTCTTTCTTCTTAAGATCTCTAATCTGTGTCTTTTTTTTCTTCAAAATTCAATTAGATAATAAATCATTGCTTTCATTGATTGAGAAATTCACTGTGAGAATGCAGATTTTAATTCGTCAATATTTATTTACCTGGAGAAACCCTTGTAATTATGGGAGGCTTAAGGCTATTAAAATTAGTTTTCGATTTGCCAAAACTAATCTATCCCACTCTTCTTTCCAGCTTGGGACCCAACTCATAAATCCATTGTCTTTGCCAAATATATTTCATACTGTTGGACAAGTTCCACAGAATTTCTGTTCAGATGCAAATTGAAATCTGGACAATAAACTCTGTCCCTCCTTTTAATCTTTCCTATATGATGGCCACACTCTTTTGAGTGATTACAGATACCTAGAAGACTATGTAGTATCTTAGAATTAGATGAAATTAGTATGTCATCTTCAAACAGAAGCACTCAGAGGTCCTAAATTGCCACAGGAAATATTTCCTTAGACTGAACTCTGCTGGATCTTCTCAATCTCAGTTTTGAAATTTTTGCTGAGCACACATCTTCCTGTTTTACAGCTCACCTGATGTTCATTATCAGCGGGCAATTGAACAAGGTTATTTCTGTTGTTTTATCTTCTAAGGAATTTTGAATGATCTTGACACAGAGATGAGACACTCTGTCAAACAAAACAAAACAAAACAAAACAATAACATCAACATAAAAAAACTTTTAAGGTTGCTTTTTTTCTATTAAAAATAAAGGGTTTTATATTCTCTAAATCTTCCAATCAATTGTGAAATCACTGAACATCATTTATGGAAACTTGTTTGTTTCCTGTTTATACTTTCATCAATGATGCCTTCTATGCATGTATAGATGATCCCAATATAACGATTTTCATGGATCAAAGGACTGACATCCAGGTCAGCAGTTGTTGATGTTTTTTCACTTCTGGTGAATGGGGTGGATGCAGAATCAATATGAAGGTTAGATATCCTCAAACAATTTATTTCAAAAAATACTTGTTTGTTTATTCAGTATACATGGGGACTTTGGCATGGGCTCCAGAGATAGCTCCAAGTAAAATATTCTCCCTGCAGAGGGAGAAACTAGGAAAGAAATTCCCCTGGAGGAAAGAAGAAAGCAGAGGAGAGACATTTTTTTCTTTTTCTTTTTTTTTAAACATTTGAATTTAAAATTTTGATTTCTAGAGTCTTTCCCTTCTTCCTTTGTCAACCACCACTGCTGGGAATATAAGCAATTCCATATAGGTGGTACATGTGTAGTTATGCTAAACATTTCCATAGTACATATATTGCGAAAGACTGACTATATTATCCTCCATCCTGTCCCACTCCCCCTTATTCTATTTTCTACTTTGATCCTATCCCTTTTCAAAAATGTGTGCTTCTAACTGCCCTCATCCCCAATCTTCCTTCCCTTCTATCATCTTCCCTCTTATCCCCTTCCCCCCAACTTTATTGTAGGATAAGATATCCAATTGAGTGTGTACGTTATTCCCTCTTTAAGGCAAATTCAATGAGAGTAAGGTTGATACATTTCCTTTTGGCTTCCTCTTCTTCCCCTCCATTGTAACAGTTTCCTCTTGTCTCTTTTATATGAGATAATTTACTCTATTCTATCTCTCCCTATCTCCCCTCATTATATTCCTCCCTTACCTCTTAATTTTATTTTTTAGATATCATCCCTTCCTATTCAATTGATCCTGTGCCCTGTCTGTGTATACATGTACACATATATATACACATAAGTATTTATATGTACATACAGCCTCCTATATAAACATATGTCTGTATACATATGTACATATGTACGTATGTGTGTGTGATACACATACACATATATATTCCCTTCAACTATCCTCATACTGAGAAAAGTCTCATGACTTATAATGATCATTTTTCCATGTAGGAATGTAAATACTTCAACTTAAAGAAGTTCCTTATGATTTATTTTCCCTCTTTACCTTTTCATGCTTCTCTTGCTTTTTGTATTTGAACATCAAATTTTCTATTTGACTCAGATTTTTCATCAAGAGTGCTTGAAAGTCCTCTATTTCATTGAATAGCCATATTTTCCCCTGAAACATTATATATTTAGTTTTTCTGGGTAGGTGATTCTTGGTTTTAATCCTAACTCCTTTGACCTCCAAAATATCATATTCCAAGCCCTTTAAGCCCTTAATGTAGAAGCTACTCCATCTCATGTTATCCTGATTGCATTTCCACAATTGTAAAATTGTTCCTTCCTGGATGCTTGTAAAATTTTCTCCTTGACTTGGGAATTCTGGAATTTATTGATGATATTCCTAGGAGTTTCCTTTTGGGGATCTTTTTCAAGAGGTGATAAGGTGAAAATTCTTTCAATTTTTATTTTGCCTCTGGTTCTAAAATATCAGGGCAATTTTTCTTGAGAATTTTTTGAAGGATGATTTTTGAAGGATGATTTTTTGATCATGGCTTTCAGATAGTCCAATAATTTTTAAATTATCATTCCTGGATCTATTTTCTAGTTCAATGGTTTTTCCAATGAGATATTTTGCATTGCCTTCTATTTTTTCATTTGTTTGTATTTGTTTTATAGTATTGTCATTTCTCATAAAGTCGTTAGCTTCTGTTTGCTCCAATCTAATTCTGAAGGGATTATTCTCTTCAGTAAGCTTTTGAAATTCTTTTTTCCAACTGGAAAATTTGGCTTTTTTAAGGCATTCTTCTCCTCATTGGCTTTTTGGGCCTCTTTTGCCATTTGAGTTAATCTATTTTTTAAGGTGTTATTTTCTTCAGTCAGTTTGTTGACTTTCTTTTCATGATTTTCTTGCATCATTTTCATTTCTCTTCCCAATTTTTCCTCCACTTCTCTTATTTGATTTTTGAGATTCTTCTTGAGCTCCTTCATGGTCTGTAACCAGTTCATATTTTTCTTGGAAGCTTTTGATGCAGGAGTGCTGACTTTGTTGTCTTCCTCCCATTCCATGTTTTGATCCTTTTTGTCCCCAAAAACGGAATCTAAGGTTTGATTGTTGTGCTTGCTTTGCTTCCTCATGTTGCCACTCATTTGACTTTTGAGCTCTTTGCCAAGGTAGAACTCTGCTTCTAGAGAGTAGAGCTTTGTCCCAAATTGCTCGAGTTTTTACAGCTGCTGGAACTATTAGGAGAGCCCCAACAAGCTTTGGCCTACTGGCCACATACCCCAGGACCTCCACCCAAGACAGTAATTCAGATCCAAGCAGGTTAAAGCAAGAGTGATTACCCTCTGAATGGTCATTTAGTCCACCTACAATCTGGAGGCCAGGAGGTCTGGAGGCAACCACACCAGGCAGCAGCTGCAGCTGCTGTGATTCCACTACATCTTGCCCTGGGGCAGGGGCCAGATCATGCCCTTCCTTTCCAACAGAGTTCCTGACTGACTTTTTACTTGCTCTTTGTTGTTTATGGGTCAGGGAGTCTGGAAACCACAACAGCTGCTGGTTATTCATTCTCCTGAAGTCTGCTCCTGCAGCCACTGGTCTGGGCCACCTTGGGGCCAAAAGTGGGTGTCTCATGTGAGACTCTGCTCTGCTTCCAGCATGCTGTGATGGACCCTTCCTGTAGCCCTCCCAGGCTGCCTTCAGAGGGAGATTTGTTTCTCTCTGTCACTTTGTGGGTTCTGTAGCTCTAAAATTTGTTTAGAGTTGTAATTTATAGGTATTTGATGTGGTTATTGGGGGGAACTCACAGAATTTCCTGCATCTATGCAGCCATCTTGGCTCCACCCCCCCCTTCCCATCCAAAACTTTTTCATTAAAATATACTGTGATTCTTTCTGCAGCACCAAAAATCAGTAGAACAGTGGTAGAAATAAAGAAATGATTAAGTCATTACTTTTTAATCATCTGTTCTTTTTTCAGTTTAGAGATAGCCTAATTTTGTATGATACCTTTTTGTTTCTCTAGTGTCTCTTCTTCTCAAATGAAATGTTGTCAAATAGTTGGGCCTTCCCCTGGGTGCAACTTCTACCCTCACTCCCCCACCCCTGCCAAGGTACAGTGCAGGAAGAAAAGATGGGCTGATCTGGAACATTTGCACAATAAATAACCTTCATTTGAATAATGTAGATCAATCACAATGATATATTAAAGGAAGCCACAACAAGCCTTTCCTATGCTTGGATTTATCTGTGTGCCTGAATTAGAATATTTTCTTGAGAAATAAATGTTCAGTGTTCAAATCCAATGAAAATTGAAGACTGTTGTCCTTACCAATTCTTCTTTAAAAGAGGTGTTTTTCCTCCCCACCCAACTCCACATGAATATTTTTCTTCTTTGACACAAAGTTATTAATAACATGTTATATTTTTGGTCCATAAAGTTCTACAATGCAAAGAGTGAAAGACCAAACATATAACCTCTTCCATGGACTTAATCAAAGCACCTTTCCTATTTAAGAAAAATATTAGCTCAACATAGACTGCTTGTATTCTGCTGTTTGGGAGTGTGGTCTGTGGATGGGGGATCACTAATCCCACACCCAAAAAAAAAATCAGCAGCATTGCTAGGATGTTAATTAAGCACATGGAAAAAGAAGGTAGAATATTCTAAGGTAATGTTCTGGACAACATCTAAGTCAATCAAATGATTTGGACTCTAGAGTTAAAATACAACAAGACACTCTTGGACCACAAAATGCAATGAAAACACAAGTTAAGAAATCAAAAGAATCATCTTCAAAGTTCAAAGGAAAATGCTAATCTACTCTAGACTTGACACCCAAGTCAGAAACTAAGGAAAAACAAAAAGTGTCTAGACCTTAATCTTCTTATCCAGTTCTCTTCCTCTATTTTCCCCCAGGGCTTGCCTTCTTATTTTTCAAGCAATAAGGGGGAAAAATACCCAGCTCCCTCAAAGGGTGAATCTAGTTCAAGAACTTTTGGAGACAGTATCTAATTTATAAAACTTTGAATGGTAAAGGGGGGAAAAGGAAAGGAAGAAGGAAGGAATAGGAATGAAAGGAAAGAACTGAGAAGGAGTTCCCTTCCATGTAAGCAATGAGTAGGCATAGTATCCCTCATTGCTTTTCCCCAGACATAGCCATCTACCCCTAGTGATACCTACAATGATAACCTATAGTGATAAACATATGTGTATATGTGTTTCTATCTATCTATCTATCTATCTATCTATCTATCTATCTATCTATCGATCTACCTATTTATCTATCTCTGTCTATAAGGCAAGTTTATTGAGGCCAAAATACCAAGATAAGGTCAAGCAATTCTAACTTCATTATGACTGATTTTCTCTTATCTATTTCCTTGAATGAAAGATTGCAACTCAAAGTAGATAGATAAGCATCTATTTTCTCAGGAAGAAAGTAAGCAGGTTAAAAACAGCCGGCATTAGATGATCTTAAGCAGGAGGGGTTATAACTATTTTTCTTTCACTTAAAGGATTCATACACCAATGTTTAGATGATTATACGAACTACTTGTCAAAACAATAATAGGGGAAAGTGACAAATGTTGGAGGGGATGTGGAATGGGACAGTAATTCATTGTTGGAAGAATGGTGAACTGATTCAGTCCTTTTGAACAATCTAGAAATATGCCCAAAGAGTTATTAAATTGCCTAGACACTTTGACCAAGCAATACCACTACTTAGTCTATTTCTTAAGATAATTAGAGAAAAAGGAGAAGAAGCTATAAGTTCTAAATGTTTATATTAGGCAAAGAATTGGAAGCACATCATTTAGGTAATGTCTGAACAAGTTATTGATTGTGATGAAATATTGTTGTGCTATAAGAGATGATCAGTTCAATGATTTTAGAAAAACATGGAAAGACTCACAGAATGATGAAGAGGGAAATGAGCAGAACCAAGAGAGCACTGTATATAGTAATAGAAACATTGTTTTAAGAAAGACTTTGAATGAATAAGTTATTTTTACTATTATGAACATTTAAATTAATTATAAAAGACATGTGAAGAAAGACACTTTCTGTATCCAGAGAAAGAACTAACAAGTACAAGTATGTGTAGTATAATTTTACATATATATGTTTATGCATATATGTGTGCATATGTATATGTGTGTATACCTATTTATGGCTAATGGTAGTTATCTCTTGGGTGGGAGGAAAGAAATTTACTTGATAATTTTATTGCATAATGTATTTGAAAGGAATAATAAGTTGTACATAGAAGATGTGCAGTTTCATGTACAGTCACCTTTTTATTGTACTACATTATGAAAGTATTTGGTTTATTCCATAAGTAAAAATGAAATTTCATAATAACAATAAAAATAACCAACTAGGCAAAGCTGATATGGGTCACATCTCACCATTCTGCTTGGTCAAGTGACAGTGACTTAGACTCGAGACTGCTCTTCATGTCTGTTGATTTCTCACTGCTGTTTTCCTTAGACTTTTCTAGCTCTTCATAACCTTGAAGAAAGCTGCCTCACATATAGAGACTTTGGGAAGGTTATCTTAATATAGATTCTGTAAGATCTGGGCTTCCAAAGTGCAGAACCAGGAAAAACAAAACACACATCATGACAATCATCAGAGAGAAAGTAATTCTGTATGTTTATAAAACAGGGGAACTTGTTCAGAACTTCTTTTTTGTTTACTCCTGTTGAACATGATTCAACTCTGTCCTTCTGTATGAGTGTTCTTACTCACTTCTGGATTAGTTCCTCAAGCACTGATCTCTTGGATATAGGTCTTTTCTTCATTGTTTCTTTGAAACCATTGATATCACAGAAGACACATTTGTGACTGTCTATGGCAAGCATTGGTTGGAAAGCAGAGGTGGAGGCCTTTAATGAGAACTGGCCTTAGTCTCTGATGGCTACATTTATATCTGAGAATGGAATTCTAGGGTCCCTACACTTAATGGCTGGTGAGAGATAGTAATCTCACAATATAGTACCTGAATGATCTGAATGCCATTAATTCTGCAGAGGTTTGCTCTTTGAAGAAAAATTTGGACCCTGATTGATTAAAGTTATTACTGATTCAAGGTCTCCTAAGTATCGTCAAAAACACTGATTATATTATTCCATAATTCTGAATGCTTTCTTTTATACTCTTTTCATATCTACAGAGAATTAAAAGTTATCATTATAATAATTTATATATATATATATATATAGTTAAAGGACACAACTTGAAATGATCATCTACATTAAGTATATAAATAGTAAATTCATCTCTATTTTCTGCTAAGATTCAAGCATTTATTTTCACTTCAAATTATATTATTAAAAGGGAAAATACTAAGAAAAATAGGTCAAGTCAATATGCTTTATAGGAAATACAAAAAGGAATAGGTTAGAATCAGGTGAACCTTGAAGGCAGTGTCTTTCTTTATCCCTCCAATAGTTAAAAAAAAAAAATTCGTCAGAAAATTTGATGAGTCTGAATAGATTATCTGGTAAAAATAATTCAAAGAAAAAATTCCAAGTTAGTTCTACTAATCTTAACATTGCACAAGAAAAGGACAACTCATTGCAAATTTGTGTCATTGCCTTAAGCACATCTCTTACTTGCTTTCCTATAATTCCTTTCCACCCACAGGCATAGGTACCTGGCATTCTAATAACCCTCACCACCTGCCAAGGACAGCTAATAAAGTTACCAGCTTCCAATTGAAAATTCATTTTGGTACTGATCTTCCCAGAAGTACATTTTAAAACAAAACTGGCCAAGGACAGTGCTTAAGGAAAAGTAATGGTAGAATTTGGGTAAGTGGAACATCTTGGCTTTAAGGAAATCATTTTAAATCCCACAAAAGTATATCACATAGATTGAAACACAAACCAGCTGTGTATAGGGCTAGCCCATAGAGGAAGGAAGGAATGCCTCAAAATCCACAATTTGTGTAACGGAGCCTCAACTGGAGAGTTGCAAATAGGACAATAAGAAGGAACGATGAAATGTTAATTACATTAACAATCAAACAATGATGGAATAGGAGTTTAAATTGATTAGAGGTGTGTGGATCTATATTATAAGTAGGAGAAGGAAAGAGAATAAACATTTATTAAGTGCCTACTATTTACCAGGGAAATATAACATCGTTTGATCCTCAGATCAACCCTGAGAAGCAGGTGCTATTATTATCCCATTTCATAGCTGAGCAAACTGAGGTAGAAAGAAATTAAGTAAATTGTCCAGTGTCATAAAGCTAGGAAGTGTCTCGGGCCATATTTGAACTCTCCAAGCTCAGAGATCTATCCACTATGCCAGTTATCTGCATGAGTAAGCTCATGAACCCCATGAACCAAAAAAAATTTTAAGAAAGGATAATCTCCAAAATAATCACTGAGCAGATGCTTGTAGGATTAAATTATTTAGAAATATAGTTGAATGTAAAAACGAAAGGTCAAAGAACGGAACATATTTAAAATCAGAGGATCATAAAATTTATTGTTAAGTGGGCCTTTGTCATCAACTAACATACATTATCTCTCATATGATAGCCACTGTCTATAGGCCTTTATTTCATCTAAGTGAAAGACACTTACAGTTGACATGGAGGGAGAAAAAAGTTGGTTATAGAATAGCATATCGGAATATAATTGGAAATGTAGCAGGGCTGGTTAAGCTCAATTGTTAGAACACGATGACAATAAGGTTGAGGCCACAGGATAAAATGAAGGTGAGTCAGTTCACTATGCAATCTTTAGTGGTCAGAGGCCATATTTACTCCTTCAACCCTGATAGCAATCTAAGAATTACATGCAATTGCTGACCAAGAGAAAGTACTGAAGAGAATGGATTTCCTGTGTGGAAATGCCAACCAAGTCCTGATGGCAGGGACTCAAAAGTATTGAGTATAAACAAGGAATGTTCCAATATTAGAAGCACAGCTTGGCTGAATTGGGAGGGACTTCAAAAAACTTCTGGTTTCTAGGCTAACCCATATCTAAAAAGGGATGTCTTTTACAATCCACTTAACAAGTGATGATGCAGCTTGATAATCTAATGAGAGGGGAGTCATTATATCCACTTGTGGACAGCTCCAAATATTAGGGAGTCTTTTCTTTATAAGCCTAATTTTGTGTCTTTGAATTTTCTGAATATTACTCCTACTAATACGCTAAATAAACTCCTCAAGCAGCTGAAATCTTAACCCTCTTCAACATAAGAGACCATCAAATATTTGAAAATAGGGATTGTATACTCTAAGAGTTTTCTCTTTTCTAGGAGGAACATTGTCAATTCCTTTGAGCAATCCTCAGGAACTTGAGCTTAGGAATTCCTCCACAAAGGACTAGCATATTTCACATTAAGAACTTTCCTTTCTTCTTGCAGTTGTACAAGGAAATCCTGAGCTCCAATTTTTTCTTAGAAGTATTCTCTGTTGCATGTAATTTCACCCATTCATCATATCAAGCTATGGATTCTAGACCAGTACTTAAACTCATTGACATCTTTACCTATCTTTTGAAGTCTTACAAAATTTTTCTATAAATTCTGACAACATGCCACTCTTATAAATGATATTTATAGCCCTATTTCAGATATTGAATAAGTTAAAATTCATAGGACTGTGTATTTAGAACTGAAGTGATCTTTGAAGTTGTTTAGTCCAGGGGTCAATCAGAGGCTTAGGGCTCATGGACCCCATGGGACCAACAAAATGTTTGAGTGAGGCGTGAACCAGAATAAAATATAATTGAGAAATAGCTTAAAAATAAAATACAATAAAATATGTCTATTAATATTAATATATGGTTTCCTAAGTCAATATGTAGCATACAGACATCCTTACATATTGCGGTTTAATGACTCTCATATCGACTGCAGTTTGGCACCACTCATCTAGTCCACTCACTCTCATTTTTACATGTGAGGAAATTGAGGCTCAGGGAGGTCAAAAGACTTGCCCAGTATCACATAGTTAAAAATTGAGAGAGCCATGTTTGGAACTCAAGTCTGCAGACACCAAATCTAGCACTCTTTGAACTGTACCATATTGCCTTCCAGGTGTTGTAGCTCCTTCCTTGAGGTTCATGGTATTCATGAGTAAAGGCAAGAAACTGTAAGACTGCTACCACCATTTCAGTACAGTGAGCTGGGTTTGCAGAAAGACCTTGCTTTTATTAGTGCCACTCTATTAACATTCTTATCCAATACAACCTGCTTATCCATACCCCACAAAAAAGCCCATGATCTGAAAAACAAATAACATAGCTCAGCAGAGCTGCACAGAACAGCTCCAATTTGGGGGGAAAAAAATAGTATCGTGTTTGGCAAGCAAAGTATTGTTTGGATTTTATGCCTGATGGATCAACTCATTTGCATCACAAATAAGTAAAAATCATAAAACTCTAAAAACATCCTATTACTTCTCTTAGGAAGAAAGCAAAGTTGTGCTTTAGGTCAACCTATACAGAAAATACTATGAATCAGCTAGCTGCCAAATTGCTGGAGAAAAATCTTCTGTAGCCCATTTTTTGTCTCAATTTTTCCTTGATTTATTCAACAAAACCTGTAACTGCATCTAGAATTGTAAAGACAAAAGAGGAAAGCACAGAGGACATGCTGCCCATTGTGCTTACAGATCTCACAGATAAGTAGAATCTGTTTTACTGCATATTTCTGCATTCATTCTTCCATCAATTGAATACATTGTTGTGCCTACTCTATGCAAAGCTCTGTGATAGGTATTTGAAAATATACAAAGAAGAATAAAGTAAGATTACAGTACAGAAGGAAAAAGTATGGTTGATCTCTACCTCACATCTCCTCCAAACAGAAATAACAAATGCATCAAATCAAGTCATGGTCAGAAAATCCAAGGGAAAAAAAAAAAAAAGACAATCATAATGAGCCCAGATAAGAATTGGGAAAAAAGAGGGGAGGTCTACAAATGCTGGGCACAAGATATATCCAAAAAGGACTGTGCAAAGAATTCCAGTTCAGGGAGCAGCTATATACCAGGGAAGTTCCAAAACAAGTAAAGAAAGGCATCAACTAGTTTAGTTTTTTTTCTTAAGAGTATTTTATTTTTTCCCAATTACATATCAAGACAATTATTAGTATTTTTACAAGATTTTGAGTTCCAAATTTTTCTCCCTCCCTCCCATCCCTTCCCCTCTTCCCAAAACAGTAGGCAATTTTATATAGGTTATACATATGCTCTCACATTAAACATATTTCCATATTAGTCACAGTTGTGAAAGAAGAAACCGATCAGAAAGAAAAAAAAACATGAAAAAGAATAAAGTGAAAAAAAATGCATCAATCTGCATTCAGAGGTCATCAGTTCTTTATCTGGATGTGTATAACATTTTCTTCCAAGAGTCCTTTGTACTTGTCTTGGATAATGTGTTGCTGAGAAGATCTGAGTCATTCAAAGATCATCATTACACAATGGTGATAATAATGTATACAATGTGTTCTTGGTTCTGTTCATTTCACTTTTTATCAGTTAATACAAGTCTTTCCAGATTTTTTTTTCTCAAATCTGTCTGTTCATCATCTCTTGTTGCACAATAGTATTCCATTACATTCATATATCCTAGTGTAAAGCCAGTCACAAGCAGTTCTCCTGAGGACTGCTGATGTGAATAACTTTAAGGATCTACTCATATAGTATGGTAAACTCTCTATTTATTCAGCAAAAAACTAAAGCAAGACATTCAAGAAACTAAAGCACAACATTCACAACAATATAACATAACAAATTATTACTAAGGTGGCCACATAGTCTTATACAAAACATATTTTTCAGTAAGTCACAATCTCATCAGTCAATACAGAATACCCAAGTAAAATCTTTCATCTCAACTGGACCCTGACTTCCAAACCCCAGGGCTCTTCTTCCATGGGCTAACTGCTCCCAGCTCTTGCCTGGATTTACCCAACTCTTGCCTATATGACTCTTGCCTGAACTCACACATAGACAGTTCTCTGATCCTGTTTTATACTTCAGCTTATTGATCCATTCCAAGCACTTCAAAGTTTCTGTTTCTAGGAAGACAAAGTTTAACAGAGCTACAACAATATTTACACACATTGCCAGCACTATCATATCAATTCACTTTCTGTCTGACAAAGTAACACAAATCAACAGATAAGGCTTCTGTCTGAGAAATCCAATGCAAATCAACAGTAAAGTCCTCTATCAGGGCTTTTGTAACAGCAGTAAAGTCCTCTTTTAACAGACAGAACACTTCATTCTGACAAATTAACATCAACACAGACAGAATGTTGACTTCATAAACATTCTCCCTCTCAGTTCTGCTTGGTCCCAGCTTTGCTCATGCTTTTCTCTGCTCTGCTCCTTCCTGTTCTATCCTTCCTGTTCCACCCTTTTGGCACTATGGGCTCCACATGATTATGTTAGACCTATTAAGGGCAAAGAAGGTCCTTAAATTTCCTTAGGCCTATTAAGTCAACACAGTGTATACTGTTTCCAACAAAGACTTTTGAAACAATCAAAGGTGAGACTCAAAAGACACTTGAAAAGTTGAAATAAGCAGTAAAATACTACTTTGCTTGCCATTTCACATAGTTTATTGAACCATTCCCTAACTGATGGACATTTCCTCAATTTCCAACATTTTGTCACCATAAAAAAGCTACTATAAATATTTTTATATGTGTAAGTCCTTTTTATTTTGTTATGATCTCTTGTAGATACACACACAGCAGTGGTATTTCTGGATCAAAGGGTGTACACAGTGTGGTTGCCCTTTGTACATAATTCCAATTTGCTCTTCCAGAATGGTTGGATCAGTTTGCCACTCCACCAACAATGCATCAATGTCCCAATTTTCAAACATTCTCTCCAACATTCATCATTTTCCTTTTTTGTAGTATTAGCCAATCTTATAGGTATGAGGTGGTACCTCAGAGTTGTTTTAATTTGCATTTCTCTAATCAAAAATAATTTAGAGCATTTGAGAAATGAGGCCTTTATCAGACACACTTGCTATAAAGATTGCTTCCCAGCTTACTGCTTTCCTTCTAAAATTGGTTGTATTGGTTTTCTTTGTACAAAAGTGTTTTAATTTAATATAACCAAAATTAGCTGTTCTACATTTTGTAATGTTCTCTGTCTCTTGTTTGGTCATGAGTTCTTCCCTTTTCTGTAGATCTGACAGTCAGACTATTTCTTGGTCTTAATTTGATCACCCTCTATATTTAAGATTTTCTTGGTATACAATGTGAGATGTTCTATCCCTAGTTTGTGTCCTGTTACTTCCCAGCATTCACAGAAGGGTGAGTTCTTATCCTAGAAGCGGAAGTCTTTGGGTTTACCAAACGCTAGATTACCATGGTCATTGATTACTGTATCTTCTGTACTAATGTATTCCAGTGCAGTGCTCCACCGCTCTATTTCTTTACCAGTACTAGATAGTTCTGATGATTACTGCTTTATAATATAGTTTGAGATCTAGTATTGCTAGGTCACCTTCAGAGATATCTTTTTTCATTAATTTCTTTGATAGACTTGTTCCCTTTTTCTTTCAGATGAATTTTTTGTTATTTTTCTAGGTCTATGAAATAATTTTTTGGCAGTTTGATTGGTATGGCACTGAATAAGTGAATTTGTTCGGGCAGAATTGTCATTTTTATTATATTGGTTTGACCTACCCGTGAGCAATTGATATTTTTCTAATTGTTTAGATCTGATTTTATTTGTTTGAAAAGTGTTTTGTAATTGTGTTCATAAAGTTTCTGTGTTTATTTTGGCAGGTAGCCTGAAAAGTATTTTATATTGTTTATAGGTATTTTAAACAGAATTTCTCTTTCTACCTCTTCCTGCTAGGCTTTATTGGTCAGATAAAGAAATGTTGATGATTTATGTAGGTATATCTCACATGTTGCAACTTTGCTAAAGTTGTTGATTATTTCAAGAAATTTCTGTTGTTTCTCCAGGATTCTCTAAGTATGCTGTCATATCATCTTCAAAGAGTGATAATTTTATTTTCTAATTGTCTATTGAATTCCTTTGATTTCTTTTTTCTTATATTATTGTTATAGCTAACACTTCTAATACTATATTGAATAACAGGAGTGATAATGGACACCCTCGTTTCACCCTTGATCTTATTGGAAAAGCTTCTGACGTTACTCCTTTTACAAAGAATGCTTGTTGATGGTTTCAGATGGATACAACTTAACATTTTAAGGAATGTTCTCTTTTTTAATCAAATTAACCAATGACTCATCCATATTGTGGGTTTTTTTTTTCATAAAACCAGCTCTAATATTTATTACCTCTGTTGTTGTTGTTGTTTCTTTACTTTTGATCCTATTAATTTTACATTTGATTTCCAGGATTTCCACTTTAGACTTCAATTTGGGATTTTTAATTTGTTCTATTTCTAATTTTGTAGTTGCATACCCAATTCATTGATCTGTTCTTTTTCTACTTTGTAGATGCAAGATTTAGAGGAATAAAATTTCTTCCCACCATATTTCCTTCCTTATCTCTTTTTATTAGGTCTACTTTTTTTTATTTTACTTTGGCTGCTCCCATAAATTTTGCTATGTTGTCTCATTGTCATTCTCTTTAAAGGATTTATTGATGGTTTCTATGATTTGTTCTTTGATCCACTTATTTTTTAGGATTAGAATAGTTTCCAATTAATGTTTAACCTACATTTCCACTGCCCATTCTTGAATGTGATTTTTATTGCATTATGATCTGAAAATGGCACATTTGATATTTCTGCTTTTCTATACTTGATTTTGAGGTTTTATGCCCTATTACATGATCAATTTTTGTGTAGTTGTCATATGTTGCTGAGAAATTTATATTCCTTTCTGTTTTCATTAAGTTTTCACCAAAGGTCTGTCATATTTAACTTTTTTAATATTCTATTTATCTTCTTAGCTTCTTTCTTATTTATTTTTTGTTTGGATTTATTGAACTTTGAGAGGGGACAGTTAAGGTCCCCTACTAGTATACTTTTGCTATCTCTTTAATTCTGCAGCTCACTGAATTTCTCATTTAAGTATTTGGATACTATATTATTTGGTTTATGTTTGGTATTGGTATTGCTTCATTATCCAAACACCTCTGTAAAGGGACAGGGACAAAGTAGAGAATAGAATGGGGTGGAGGGGGGGGGGAGAAGGATAGGAAGGAGGGAAATATAGTCAGTCTTTCACAATATGTCCATTTTGGAGATGTTCTGCATAACTACACATGTACAGCCTGTAATGAATTGCTTGTCTTTCCAGGATATAGCAGCTTCTACATTAAGAGGTCAAAGGGCCTGAAATATGACATTCCAGAGATCAAGGGAGCTAGGATTAAAACAAAGAATCACCTACCCAGC
>CM053587.1:35164390-35176305 GCA_028646515.1 Pseudochirops corinnae
CATGCTATTGTTCTTTTTCATGTTTGGTTTTGTTTCTTTTTTCCAAGTGTTCACTCATTGGTTACAACCCTTCTATACAACCAGACAATTGTACAATGTGAAAGTATTTGCAGATCCTATACATGATTGCATGCCACCATGGGTGGAGGGCAGGAAGGAAGGGAGAAAATCTGAAACTCAAGGGATTGTGGAACTGAATCTTGTATACTAAAAGTAAATAAAAGAAAGAAATAGTGGCTTCTTATAGGCACTTATAACACATATACTTTATTTTACTTCATTTTACATCACCTTGATGTCAATGTCAAAATCTTAAGTAAAAAAGATAACAGAAAGTACACATAAAAAGAGAAGGGATTGAGACAATAAGGGGGAGAAGAAGAGAGAAAGAAAGAGAATGGAATAGAGAGAGGGAAAGAAAGTGAGAGAGACAAAAGACTGAGAGAAGAGAGGGAGAGATAACAAATGCTTACTCTCACTAGGTCTGGTTCTGTTTAGGCTAGGGTGCATATTACTCTAAGTTAGAACCAGGTGCAGATCACAGAGATCCAGACTTCCAGTCTTTTCATTCTTTGCACTATACTACAGGGTTTGTCTTTTTTATCTTCACAGAAGTAAGCATAGTCATCATGATAATAAGATGTTCTTAATAAATGTTAGTTAAATGAAAGAACCAGACCAGGGCGGTTTACACCTCAGCCTTTCCCCCTTTTCCAGACTATTGACTGGCAGAGCTTTTTTTTTTTTTTCTTATTTCCCTCTCTCTTTTCTCCTCTCCTCCTGTTTCTCCCTCTCCCTTTGTTCCTTCTCTTTCTCTGTCTTTTGTCCCCTTTCCCTCACCCCTGTCTCTCTCTCTCACCTTTTCCCTCTCTCCCCCGTCTGTTTTCTGTCCCTCTCTTCTCTCAGTCTTTTGTCTCTCTCACTTTCTTTCCCTCTCTCTATTCCATTCTCTTTCTTTCTCTCTTCTTCTCCCCCTTCTTGTCTCAATCCCTTCTCTTTTTATGTTTCTTTTCTATTATCTTTTTTACTTAAGATTTTGACATTGACATCCAGGTGATTTCAAAACAAATTATAGTCAGGCCTTAGGAAACATTCATTTATTCACCTTTCAAAAATAGTCTAAAGTTATTATTAATGATTTTATTTTTAATTTATAGACATATTTTAAAAATAAATTTACCATTTGTTTTGAAACAGAAAATTTCCAAAAAGTCTATGCTGCTTTCCTAAGTAAACAACTGATAATGCAAAGGGCAATAGAAAGGCTTGTGGTGGATATGAGCAGGCTGCAACATACAAAAAATAGGGGCAAGCACTACTATGAATTAAAAATAAGGTAAGTGACTCACATGACAAGAGGGAAAGATAACAGATCACTCATGTGATTCAGTATCATACTTGTGATTTCAAGAGAAATTGCAGATTCCTAGCACATATATCCCCTAAATCAAACTTATTGTAAGACATGAATAAAAGTTACAAATGATATATTGCGAGCTACATAATCAGAGGGAAAATCCTAGTTGAGATTGCAAATCCATTTGAGTACTTGTGATTAAATATCATTGTTTTATTCTACTACTATCATCCTCTTATACTCTACCACTGCTTTCACAGCATTGCAGTACTAAAACTTGCAAATTAGGCTCTTTCCTTCCTAGGTCTGTTACTTCACCCCACTGCCATGTTTAGAGCACAGCTTCTCAAATTAAATGGTCCAAGTTACAGAGCAGACATTTGGACTGGTTTTCTCTATAAGCTATCACTAATGTTGTGGACATGTAGGGGACATTTAGAAGACACAGCAGGCATTTTACTTTTTAATCTTTCAGCAATGTCACAGACTGGAATAAAGTTTTCACCAAAGCCTGCCCAGATCATTAGATGTTTGGCTGAAATTGCAAACTGTGTTGGGCAAAATTAGCTCTGTGAAGAGTTGGACAGAAATAGAAATAGCTTTCACCTCTTACTGTGGGCCTTCTGGATTCTATCTGTGAAAATAGGATCATCTTACTTGTGGAAGAAAAATCAATCTCACCTTTTATTTAGGCCTAAGTTGCACTAAATCTTCCCTCAAAATAAGCATATCCCCACTTGCTTAGAAGATCAAAGAAATGAAATAAATAACCTAATGAAAATAAGTGTTGAAGTATCAATGTTACTATCCTTTTCAATTAATCCAGGTGTTATTTTTTTTTAAGAAAAATTGTATTCCTTGGTTTCCTAGTTAAATATCCCCTCCAAAGGGCTTTCAACCACGTCTTCTAAAATTTTACCTCAATCTAAACTGATGTCATTAAGCTCAAGTGATACTTTCATCCATTCTGCTTTTGATTTTCAAATCCCTTCTTGAAATTTCCTCTCTTATTTTTGTTGTTGAATGCAATTCAAGAGGTCAATCAATGGAGAACTATTGGTGTCTTCTGTGTGCTTGTCAATTCAGCCACCTATATGCAAGGTACTCTGCTAGGTTCTGGGGATACAAAGATAGATATGATGGATACTACCTTGAAGGAACTTATAACCTAGTGATGGGGAATGTGTGAAGCATGTTTACAAATAGCTATAATACAAGGGAGGGTATTATGGGAGCCGTAAGAGAGTTATAAACTAATATCTATGAGAAATTTGGGAAAGAAAACATCATTTTTAGCTAGAAAGACTTGGTGATCAGGACAGACAATGATAAAGGTAGCATCTCAATTGGGCCTTTAAAGAAAGGATGAACTGAAAAAAAGAAAGAAAGAAAAGTAAAGATATATGGATTCCAGTCTAAGCATATAAAACAGTATGAGTGAAGATTAGGACAAAGGGAAATCCTGGCAGGAAAAGAATGAGAGATGGATAGTAGGCCAGTTTGGCTGGAAGGCAGAATACTTGAAAGGAAGTAATTGGTGATGAGTTCAAATATGTTAAATGTGAGTAAGGTTTTGGAAGATTGAAATGCCTGTATCAGCAACTTACACTTTATTTGATAGTAAGGAGCTGATGAAGGTTGTTTTATGGAGAACTGACACCATCAGAGCAATGCATGGGGAAGATTCTCTGAATACCATTGTGAAAGATTGAAAACATTGGAACACAATGACAAGCTAGGAGATGGTTACAGCATTTTGGATGAGAGGAAATGAAAGTCTGAGCTAGAGGGGTTGCCATGATATTTATTAAATATCTAATATGTGACTGACTCTCTATTTTATTATCCCCATTTTACAGTTGAGCAAACTAAGGCAAATAGGGGTTAAGTGACTTGTCACAGTCACACAGTTAGGAAGTATCTGAAGACAGATTTTTACTCATATCTTCTGTTTCTAGGCCCATTATTCTTACTTACTGTGCCACTAGCTTCCTCCAGGTCCTATTGGAAAGGCAAGGAATAGATGCTTGGAAGGAACCTAGAAATATAGGACATGTATGTGTGCGTGTGTGTATGAGTGTGTGTGTGTGTGTGTGTGAGTATGTATGTGTATGAGAGAGAGAGAGACAGAGAGAGAGAGGTGTCCTGTGGAGAGGGAGATCTGGGAGTTATTGGCTTAGAAGTAATAAATAAAGGCACTGGAGTAGATAAAATCTACAAAGGAGAAAGTGAATAGGATCACCATGAATGATAATGTGGAGAGAAAAGGTCTAAGGACACATCCTGAGGTGGAGTGAAGAAGGGAAATCCTGCACTCTTTATTTATCATAGTGCTTGGCCCATAGTAGGGAATTAATATTTGACTGAATGCCTGATTGACTGAGAAGAGGAAACTGAAAAGGTATGTAGAAAAAGAGTGGTCAGAGGAAGGAAAGAACCACTAAAATGCAGTTTTATGTAAGCCAGACTACATAGCAGTGCTCAGCAGGGCCAAATGCTGCAGAGAAGTCAAGTACAATGAAGACAGGAAATAAAAGCCCCAGATTTGTCGGAGAAAGTGATCATTTTGGAGTAAGTTTCAGTTGTGTGATGAGAACATAAATAGTACTGGGAAATGATTAGGTATTAAAGAAGCTTTGAAAGAGGGCATAGATTAATTTTTCTATAGATTTGAGAGTGGAGAAGAAATGAAAGCTAGATAACAGGATAGGTAATAGATTGAGGTGAAAGCAGTGTCAAATGAAAGTACATGTATATGTGTGGAAGATTCCCATGGAATGAAATGTCACTGCGTTGAAATTCATTTCTTCATAGTTGGTCTTTCTTTACATTCTAAGTTACTGACATGAAAAATGAGTTGATAGTATTATGTTAATAGAAGAAATCTAAAGGAATGTTTCAAATAAGCAGCTGTATAATGGCACTATAGAAACAATATTATTGATGTTGTTTTCTAAGCAAAGGTGACTTTGATAATGAGGAGTTCTAAAGATAGTGGTGGTGGTGGTGGTGGTGGTGATGATGATGGTGATGGTGATAATGGTAGTGATGGTGGAGGGCAGACGCAATTGAGAAGATATTTGGAAGGAGGAAAGAGAGGCCAAAGAGCACCTTTCATATTCAATCTACTTAAATGACCATTCTTATATTGCAGATACTTAAACCACTTCTTGATTGATGAGGTCTTGAAGAAAGTAATGATTTAAACTGGAGATGAAGCAATTTCCATCCTGGTGCATTTATATGTCTTTTGGGATCTTCTCTTTCTAAGCTATTAGATGTTAAGTTGAAGATGGAGTGAAATGTTGTTCCTATTTCAACATTATTATGCAATGGTTGCTCAAATCTTCTTGCCCCTATTTTATGGCAAGTGAGAATACTGACTCAAATTTTTCAGGTAAGGAATAGACAATTCTCTTTTTAAACTGGACATTTTTTTCCTCATTGATGTTTTTCCTCTATTAGAGGAGATAGATATGAATATCTAGGAAAAACTCCCAAAATGACCACAAAAACATTTGTTTGTTATTTTTTTTCAGATGAATTCATAATCCGTTCCTTTAAATATGATAGGAAAATGATGATGTACTTCTAGAATTAGGAATCTGATGTAAGGTCATTTCCGGGATAAAAATTTCACGTTAGGTTAAATATTTTCCACATTTAAAGATATTAATGACCTATGAAGGCAACAGAGCACTTAAACACTCAAACATCTTTTTTGATGACTTGTCTTTAATTCATTGTTATTTCATTCCTAATCAATGAATAATTACAACCCCGTTTGTGAGAAAGAAAAACAATTAAACAAGAAAAACCAACACGTGTACAATATTTTGTTCTAATTATCTTCCACCTGTCTGAACTCAGAGAAATGTTTCATTATTTCTTGAAGATTTTCATTGTTTTTGTTATTACTCAGAGTTCAACTTATTTTGATGATCTTTGCAATATTTTCTTTATTGTAATGCTCGTGGCTATTGTTGCTCAAGTTCTCTTTATTATACTCTGTATCATACATACACATCCTTCCAAATTTTGCAGAATTCTTCATCTTCATTATTTCCTACCGTGTGGCAATATTACATAATTTAATATACCATAGTTTTGTTTTCAGTCTTTCTCCAATCAGTGGGCATGCATATTATTTTCAGTTTATTGCTCCCATGAAAAATGCTGCTATGAAAATTTTGATATCTATCATACCAGTGTATAAAACTCAAAGAGAAATGGGGCCACTAAACCATATATAACATTCTCTGTTGAGCTTCCAATTACTTAGAAAAAAAATGCATGTGAACGTTATATTCTATTTTATTTATTTTGTTTGTTAAATTTTACTTAATTATATTTTAATCTTCTTTCTTAGGACTTGGGAGAGGTGCAGGCATCATTTGACACTTGGCTATTTGACCAGTGTTTCTATTTTTACTTTCCTGAAAGGTGTATGCCCAGTGTGGGATCATTAGGTAAAATGTATTGAGAATTAAGCACCTTTTGATGCATTAAAAATTAAAAATCCAGAATTGTTGGATTACTTCAAAGCCCAACCAAAATAGCATACATGTACCTGTCTTCTTACACTCATTTTCACACTGATGTTCTCATCTTGATCAGTTTGTAAGAAATAAAGGACACCCCAGAGTGGTTTAGACTCCATTTTTTTTCTTAAGGGATTTGCTTGTTTTCAAGTGGCCATTTATATTTTTCTAATTTTTTTTAAAACTTTCATCCACAGTGATCACTCATCTACTCAAGAATACCTGACATTATATCAATTATAAAGAAGCACTATGTGTCTTCTTTTTTTTCCCCTTGCAAGGAATCTCATTTTTTTCCTTTACCCATTCACATCCATCTATAGCTAGAATTATTGTGATCATTTTCTCATTCAATTTAAATCTCCAAGGATTTTGTTACAGCTTTTTAATTTGTGGAATAATCTCTTAGGGGCCAGAGAAGTAAGGATATAACCCCAAATAATTCCTGCCCTCTTGGAGCATAACATCTAACAGGGAGATCAGATAAACTACTTCCATTATCAGAACTATACTAATAGTAAGGAAGACCTGGATAACACCTTCATTTTACAGCTGATGAGGGTAAAGGCCAGAGATATCAAGCAATTTGTTCAAGGTCTCACAGGTAGTAATTGATTAGAGTCAAGCTATGGGTCCAGCTATTATGATTTCAAGTTCAGTGTAGCCCATATATTCTTTTTTATCTGTGTAAATGTTTTATCTTCTCCATTAGGGTCATATATTCATACTAAAAGGGGACATTGTCTTATCATCATCATCATCATCATCATCATCATCATCATTATTGAACTGGATCACTTATAAACATTTAAAAAAATCCACTGGGTTATGGCTGCTCTTCTATGGACATCCTACAGCTTACCAATGTCCTTCTTAAAGCATAGAACCTAGAGTTGAACACCATGTGCCCATAAAGTCTGACAAGGGCAGAACTCAATGGACCTATCATTTTCCTATTTCTGGAAACTGTGCCCTTCTTATTTCAGCATTGCTTTTCTAACTGCCACATCCCACTGCTGACTCAAACTGAGTTTGTGGTTCAGTAAAAGCTGCAGATATTTTTTTCCAGATCAATTGCTGTCTAACTATAGCTTCCCAATATTATACTTGTGAAGAATGTTTTTCCCCTATTAAATGCATGACTTTAATTTGTTCTGATTGAATTTTATCTTGGAAGATTCAGCCCAGTGCTCTAACCCATTAAGATTATTTTGGATAATTACTTTGTAATCCTACATGTTGACTATTCCTCCCAAATTTGTGTAATTTTCAAATATGTTCAATATGTCATTTATGTCTTTTTTCCAGTCATTGATAATAATGTTAAAGGTGCACAGATGCTTGTGGTACTCCACTGGAGACTTTTTGCTACATTACCATTTAACCAATAGCAATTCTTCTTTTAGTCTGTCTATACAACCAGCCCTGAATGCATCCAATTGTATTGTTATCTATTATATATGTAGTCTTCTACTCAACAATTCTAGTATGACATATCTTAACCCAAGTTTTGCTGAAATCTAAGTTAACTACATCCACAGATTTCCCATCATTTCTTAATTCCTTCAGATTCTTCAGTGAGAGGAAGTTATGAGAGACATAGAAGAAGAAAGAACTTGAAGCAAATAAGGGGAAGGAGAAATTTGAAACTCAAGGGATTGTGGAACTGAATCTTGCAAACTAAAAGTAAATAAACAAATCAATTTGTAAAAATAATTTTAAAAAACTTTAAAAAAAAGAGACTGAGTCACGGAAAGGGTAAGTGACTAGCCCAGAGCCACATAGGTATCAAGTGTCTGAGGCAGGATTCAAACTCCCCTCAACCTGACTCCATGTCCTATATACTACCTAACCTGTAAGACTTCATCTCTCTCTCTAGACTTCCAGGGAGTTTACTTTTGTACCCATAATCCAATTACCTTATTTGCCTTAGCCCAGACAAATACAGAAGATGTCTTTGCCAAGATGCCAGTTGAAGCCTGGGAGTTCAAGTTAAGGCTGCAAATCTTGCAATCCATTAAACAGTCTTCAGGTCATTAATTTTTACTTAAAAGTTTCCAGCATCAGAACTTCCTATCTCTTGAGAGACTCTCAATCTTGTAACTTCTTGCTCAACCACACATTCCTCTTCCTTTCTGAATTCCTTAAAACATTGAATTTTAAGTTAGAAGACCCATAATTTAATTGTGGTTCCACCTTTTGGTAGTAGTGTGACCTTGAGCAGCTTACTTCCCCTCTCTCAGTTAGTTTCCTTATTTGTAAAATGAAAGGGTGGGATTAGCTGGTCTTTGATGTTTCTCATTTGTAGAGTAACTAAAAAGGAAGTGAACTTTCTTGAGGGGTATTTTTCACATAAAGTTTAGAAACAGACAACTCTCAACAAATCTGTATTGTGGACCCACTGTTTATCATTCTTTCTAATTTAATTGTAATTATGCATTTAATAACAACATTTCAGAATAAAAAAAAAGAAGCTTGTGTAAGAAACTGATACATATTTAAATATGTTCTGTCTTTTTAATTTTCTCAATATGTTGACATACATTAGTAGGCATTATTACTACTATACTAACTCATCTTCCCCTGCCCTCAACCTCAAATAGAAGACTTCCACTATAACAAGTAAAATAAAGTCAAGCAAGATGAATCAATAGATTGTCCATATTTGAAATCTCATGTCTCATTCTGAATGACTAGTCCATTTCTTCTCCACCAAGCCATTGGAATTATGCTTTGTCATCAGTATTCTGACATCTAGATTAAACTCTGAATTGGTCAGAATTCCAAGAAAGGTTCCAGCAAAATCCAACTCCCCTATCAAATACCCCAAGATTTAAGAGAACCAGACAAAATATAAATTTTAAAATGTTGGATAACTTTCCAAGGTCTGTGGTGGTTTCATGATTTACTTTGAAGAACCATGGAATCCAAGAACATCTGACATACCCACATTCCAATGTGAGCACAAAGTGTAGTCAAAAGTCAAATACTGATGGGTTTTAGATTTTCTGAATTTTTTAAACCATGACTCCACTCATTTCCTAGTGAAAACCATTGGAGATTGCCTGTAAACAACAAAGAATCAGGGCCTCTAGACTTATTTTCTTTCTATTGCTCTTAGTTATAGCTGTAAAGGAAATTCCATCTCCATGTATGCATGGGGGTGGCATGAGATCTGTAAGCTCCATATACCAAAAATCTTATCTGTTCTATGTCAGCAAGAATGACAAAATTGTTATGCAGCAGTCTTACAGCACCAGTTTTATTGGTACACACACTCATGGGTAAATATCACTGACTCAGGCAGGCCCCAGGATCATCTAGTAACACTTATAAAAGAATTATCAGTATTGTACACCATTTCATGACAGCATGCTTGCATGGATTCTTAATGATGCACAATGCTGTCTCACTTTCTCAGTCACCAATGGAGTGAAGCAGGGCTATGTGTTTACTCTCATAATTTTTCTGCACAATGTTCTCAGTAATGTTGTCAAACACTTTCAATGAGGATAAAAACAGTATCGAGGTCCACTACTGCAATGAAAGTAAATTATTTAATTTGAAAAGACTACCAGCTAAGACTGAAGTTGGAGAGTTGGTATGCAGCTTTTTGTTTGCAGATGATTGTACACTCAATGCCGCATCTGAGACTGAGATGCAACAGAGTATGGATCAGTTTTCTACTTCTTGTGCTAATTTTAGCCTGACAATTAAGATCAAGAAAACAGGTTCTTCACCAGCCAGAACCATACCATCCATATTTAGAATCATCATGTACAGCAAATGGAGAAATTCTGAATGCTGTGGATAAGTTTACTCACCTTGGCAGTATACTCTCCAGGGATGTCACCTAGGTGATAAGGTTGATACGCTCGTTGCCAGAACTAGCTCTCTTTGGGGAGGCTATGGAGGAAAGTGTGGGAGAGAAGAGGTATTAGGTTGCTGATCAGATTAACTGAAGGTTGACAGAGCTGTTATGCTCACCTCATTGTTGTATGCCTGTGAAACCAGAAAACTAAATCACTTCCATTTGAATTGTATTAGGAAGATTCTGAAGATCACCTGGCAGGATAATGTATTAGACACTAAGGTCCATTCTCAAGCTGAATTGTCAAGCATTCATATTCTATAGCAGAGAGCACAACTCCGATTGGCTGGCCATGCTGTTCAAATATCAAATGTATGTTTGCTTAAAAGACTATATTATGGAGAACTCACACAATGCAAGTGCTCACATGAAGGTCAGAAGAAGCTGTACAAGGTTAGTTCAAGGTCTCTCTAAGGAACTTTGGAATTGATTGTGAGATACATAAAACACTGGCTTAGGACCACCTAACATAGCATGCCTTCATCAAAGAAGCTACCATGCTCTATGAGAAAAGCAGAATTGCAGTAATTCAAAAGAAATATGAGGTGCACAAATTTTGAGACATTACATTCCAAATGTCCATACAATCTATTTGTATCCAACTGGTGGTAGAGCCTTCTGAGCTCATACTGGTGTGATTAGCCACAGTCAGCCACACTATACATTGACCCCAACATAGTGATGTCATTCTGGCCCTCTTTGATTATGAAAGACAACAACTGAAAAAAATGTATAATTTAATTTGAATGAATACACCTTCTACCCATACAAATAGACTTGGTTCTGAAATTAGTAACACAGTCTATATGAGTTGCTGTGGCCAAAAGTTCTATAAGTTAAAATATTCTGGGGCTTTACTTCTTTGAATGTATTCAGTCCTCATGGATTAGACTTAAAATAAAAGGCACAAAGTCTGTCATTAAACCCACACTTGAGAACATTAGAGCTTTTATCTTCTCTTAGCTTTCTTACTCAAGCATTCTCTATTGATTGGTAATCCTAGTGAAGGATATGAAGAGAATAGTTGTATATCAATGTTGGTCAGTAATTTTAGTCATGTATGACTCTTTGTGACACCATTTAGGGTTTTCTTGGCAAAGATACTACAGTCATTTGCCACTTCTTTCTGCAGCACCTTTTACAGATGACAAAACTAAAGTAAACAGGATTAAGTGACCTTCCTACGTCACACAGCTAGTCAGCAGCTGAGGCCAAATTTGAACTCAGGAAGATGAGTCTTTCTGACTTCAGGCTTGGCACTATTCACAGCACCACCTAGCCACTCTTATTTAAATAAGGGGATCTTGATTCCTTCTTAACGCTTGTCCCTGACTTCTGTTCATATTGGAACCTAAAGGCAGAATTGTTCATTATATGTAACTCTCGAGCTTTTTTTTTTTTTTTTTTTGCCCATCCTTATCCCTGAAGGTCACACTGGATGCCAGTGAGAGGTCTAAAAATACACTGTAGGTTGCTTCTAGACAATTGCTGTTACTTTTTGCCAGAGAGACACTTTCTTTCCATAAATTTCATTTGATTCTCAATCCACTAGTTGCAACCCTTTCCACAGGACATTTTCAAGGATAGTCCATGATAAATAATGGTCAAAGACAACTCATGTTAGAATCATATGCCAAATTGAGCAGCATCCTGAAGTAGTCTCAGGCTAACCTCTATCTGAGTAAGCATCACCTTTCTAGCATCTCTCAAGTGGTACTTTACCTTCACTGGAATGCTGAGGACCTCTGGCCACCATCTGAAGTAACCTGTGCTACTTTGGGCCACATCTAAATGTTAGAAAAATTTCCCTTGTATCAGTCGAAAACCTGTTTTTCTGCAGCTGCCACTCATGTTTCCTAATTTTGCACTTTGAGCCCAAGTAAAACAAATCTAACCCCCTTTCTATATGATAATCCCTTAAATATTTAATACATTATCCTATTATTTTCAAGTCTTCACTTTTTGAGCTAAATGTCCCTCATCTTTCAAAGTACAGTCATAAAGCATTGTGGTTGTTCTCCTGTGACTGAACACACTTTGAATATAGTGCTCCAGAATGAACCCAGTAATCAAAATGTAATCTGACCAGGGAAGAATTCAAAGTGACTATTACCTTTTCATTATGGGCACTGTGTCTCTATAAATT
>CM053587.1:35176405-35210818 GCA_028646515.1 Pseudochirops corinnae
TGTGTGTTGTGTGTGTGTGTGTGTGTATGTGAACAGACATAGCTAACCATCTATTTGTGGCTGTTAGTTTCCCATGGACAGCAAAATCTAAACAGAAAGGGCAGCATAGAAAGGCAGTTTGCTAGAGGCCCTTTTCTAGTCTAGAGCATTCCCTAGATCCTTTTCACATTAACTCGTCTTGGTTCCTTCTTACCTCTTGTCCCCAACTTCTATTTAAGCAAGCTTTTTTTTTTTGAACCTAAGAAAGACTTAATATTTATCTCTATTCAATTTAATCTCCTTAAATTCAGCCCTATACACTATTCTGTCAAAATCCTTATGGAAACTTATTCTGGCATCCAATGCATTAATTATGCTTCCTAACTTCATGTCAGAATTGCATTCATCCTAGTCACTGATAAAATGTTCTTCAAGATGGATCCTTAGCAATAATCCACTACAATCCTTCAATTTTCAGGCAAATGGTAAAGAGGATTGTTGTGGGCCTGGATTGTACTGGAGCTAAGGCCCCTTGAGTTAACTCTCCTACTTCTACATTAATAAGGAGCTATTATTATAAGCCAAAACGAGACAGAGCCGACCTCTTAGGCAGTTTGTGTGAATGTTGTGCCTGGTTGGATTGATCCGGGATCTTACTGTGAGTTCTTTGGGACAAAGAGGACATAAAGACAATTTTTAGGACTTTAGTGCAGCATTCCTGAGACCCCATGAATAGCTACTTATACCCCAACCCTGACATACCAAAGAAACAAAGCTTTCCTAGCCCTTCAGAAGTCATGTCCCTCTTTTTGGTGTATTACAGAAAATGCTAGATTTGGAGAATTTGGGTTCAGCTCTTAAGGCCTGTTCCTTATTATCAGAGTTGTCTTTTTCTATGAATTAGTGGGTGATCCAGCTATCCTCTCTGTTCACTAGTTTCCTTATATGTAAAATGAGGGAGTTACATTAGATGGCCTCTAAGGTCCCTTCCAGCCGTTTGTCTGTGATCAAATTAGCACCCAGTGCTTCATGAGCAATATCAGTCTTTACCTGCTTACACAGAATAAAATCATGAGTCCTATACTAAAGACTATTTTTTTTTTACTTCGATCAAAGAGAGCCATCTGGCAACTTCTATACCTGGAAATGCCTGCCAAAGGTGACATTATATATGGTGATCACTGCAAATATACCCAGGAATGGTAGAAAAGGCAATGGGTATTACAGAATCCTCTGTGTTCTATGATTCATTACCTGATGTTTAATCTGTAATTTTTCATGCTTTCTACCATTGTACTTTAATGTTAATATTAGATAACCATCCGGGAAGTTCATGTACTATTGATCTAATCTCATATGTTAGCATCAGATGAAGAATGGGTCACAAGAGATGTAGAAGTGAGAGAGGTATATTGGTACCACCTGCAAAAACATGGAGTAGGATGATCAGCCAGAACAGCAAATAGCTGGGATGATGGTGATGGGATGAACCTGTACTTCTCCCCTTTGATTGAAAGAAGCAAGATTATGAAAAAGAAATCCATATCACTTGGAATAAGCCAGTTAAGAGAGAGTAGAGAGTCAGTGAGAGATCAAAGGAGATTAAAAGGAGTGATGTGGTTGTGCCCTCTGAAAAGTTTGATCTTTCTCCCTTTTTGCTGTCACTAGTGACAACAAAGGTGTTTCAGTCTAGGCGCATGACTGCTACTGCTGAAGAGGTTACACAGAGCATTCAACTGAAGAGAAAGAGCAAAGAGTGCTAACACCTGTGGTCAGATCTAGTTGACAGAGGCCTCTTCAAATTATTTAAAATATGCTGGCCCTAGTTATATCTTCATATTGTATGAAGTGACCTGGACCTTGATTCTCATTCTTAAAGAAGAATGCAAAACTATAAAATGTGGAAATTTATTTCACTTGACTGTATTTATTACAAGGTTTTTGTTTGTAATTTTAGGGTAGAGATGGATGAGGGAAAAGAGATAGGGTAGCAAAAAAAGTTATTATTGAGATTTTTTTTTTTAAGTGTGAAGAGAACAGAAAAAAACATAGAAAAGTAGGATAGTATTGAAAGTTACAAGATGAATTTATTAAATACTTAAAAAATAATAATCAGGCCATAGTGAGATAAATAATTTCATGTGCAAACGTGCTTTTCTGTTCTACTGGATGGGAAAATGCCCTTTTTTGGTGGGAGTAAGGTATTCATTAAGTCTAGAATAAAAATAAGTTAAAAGGAAAAAGAGACTGCCAGGCAGCAGGCTAAAATCAATACATCCTATTGGAATTTCCAAAATTTGCAAATCAGTGTGGCACAAATAGCATTTTACTAAATGTGAGGGAAAAGAATAATAAAGTGGCCAAGTTCAGATGAGAAATCTGTGGGGAACTCTTGACAAATGTAAGGATGTTTCCACAACTTCAGAATTGGTTTGCTCTAGACTAGAAAAGGGCCTCTAGCAAACTGCCTTTCTATGCTGCCCTTTCTGTTTAGATTTTGCTGTCCATAGGAAACTAACACCCACAAATAGATGGTTAGCTATGTCTGTTCACACACACACACACACACACACACATACACACAACACACACACACACAACACACACACATACCCACACATACTCACCACACACCATTATTTTTGAGGTCTTGTAATCTTTCCTTAGTGTAATATCATTTTAAAGGGCAACCCATATATGGCTCAAGCTTAAAATAAAGGAAAGAAAAATTGAGATTTCGGGCTATTTTTGCTCTCTACCTGGAGAGTTGGCATTTGCATCTTTGCTGCTCTTGGTCACCTTTTCTTTTCATTCTGAACACATAGGGACTCATATCTGGATTCTAGCAACATCTGCCTAGACTTGCCTTTTTTATTTTCCTCTCTGCCTATTTCTCAATGCTCTAAGGACTCAGAATTCTAACTTTTTCTCCTGCCTAACTCCTAATTGATTTTCCAGGCTATATACATCAATGACCTAGATTTCCCCAGTGCTTTATTCATTCTCTGAAGTAAACTGGCCCCTTCAATTGAGCAGAATGTGCTCAGCCCCCTGGAATGGCACCAAGTCCATCTAGGCCAAGCAGTAATGCACTAAATGACCCCTTGGACAAGACCTTAGAGGGTCACTGCTCCTTCAGAATCCAACTATTAGAGTGAAATGAATTAGATCCTAAAGACATACCTATTTTAAAAGTCATTACCATCACTAACATTCCATTTGTGCTTTCATCTCACTGAATATCAGTCTGCCTCATTTTTTGCCATGTGATGGCTCAGTGATCAAATCAATAATGAATTAGAAATTTAAAGAAGGTGCCTTTACATGCTGATTTCCACCATTCAGTTCTTCTGTGATCAAGAATGTGGAGTCCGTCTATACATCCAAACTAATCTTTTAAAAATATGTAATCTGGGTGGAATTTTTAAATCTAGATAGGTTTCAGTAAAGCATTTACTAACAAGTTGATTGTTGTTGTTCTATTGTTTCAGTCCCTTTCAACTCCTTTGACTCCATTTAGGGTTTTCATGGCAAAGATAGTGGGGTGATTTGCAAGTTCCTTCTCTAGATCATTTTACAGATGAGGAACCGGAGGTAAAGAGGGTTAAGTGACTTGCTCAGGGTCTCAAGTGTTAGAGAACTGATTTGAACTCAGGAAGATAAGTCTTTCTGACTTCAGGTCTGGGCACTCAATCCACTTCACCATCTAGTTGTCCAACCAGTTTATAGCTTGCTCTTTTTAAAATACCCATTGTTTGAATTTGTATGATTATTTTTATTTCTTTAAATGTATGCATGGATAAAAACAATATGAAACACTCACTAAGTACAAAGAATAGTGTTAAGTTTTAGGAATACATAGAAAAAAGTTGACATTCAAGCAAATCACATTCTTTTAAGGTTTTATTTTATTTTTCAGCTAAAAGAAATTTATTTTTCTTTCCCCCTTCATCTAATTTTAACAAAAAAAAAAAGAAAAGGAAACAAAGAAAATTCAGTATATAAAAGGAGACTTCAGCTACAAGTTAGATGGAAAGGCTCTAAGATCCTTAGGGTTCAGAAGCAAAGAAGATGATAATACTCCCTCTTTCATGTGATCACTATTTATAATATCATATTTAATTCTGATTTGGGGCCACTTGACAAAGCAAAGGACTTTGGTAATTAGTAATCTTTTCTTCATCTTCACTAGCTGCAGTTGCAAGAGGCAGGGGCTGCAACATCTGTAGAAGTACTTGCCAAGTTACATCTCCCCAAGATTTCCTTCACTGTATATTGCCTTCAGGCTCAGATTAAAATCAGGGCTGGTAGGGATGAGCATGGACAATGCCTTTTCTGAGGATCTTAGGCTTACCTTCTCATATGATGGAGTTGGTACTGTTAGCTTTGGGTATGGCTGACCCCTTCTCTGCAAGCTTTGCTCCCTAAGATTATGCCTACTAGGTCTGTCCTGGAAATAGATTCCATGGAGATAAGGGATAAGGAGCCATTTCTGGTGCTCTTCCGCAGAAGGTCCTAGCATATCTGTTAGGGGGAAATGTTCCAGACATGCCAGCTCTTTTACCCATCTGATATACCTGTCCCTTCCTCAGGATGTCTTACTAGATCAAGCAGGTCAGAGTTTGTTTGATAAGCAACAGTTTGGTATAGATGATAATAAGGACACTTTTCAACAGAGGTCACTACCCAATATAATGACTTCCAGGACACCTAGAAGCAGATTCTGGGGTTCAGAAGGGGAAGGGCACTGCAGTTCCAAAAGCAGGAACTGGTTTATAAGTCCCTATATCTTTTTAAAACTTGCTTATATAGTCAGAAAAATGAGAATTAAAAATGCTCACCTAACCCAGAAAATTGTCAGAAAAAAAAACTGAATCCAAATTAATTCAACAGTCAAAATTTTACAGCCCATACTATTTTCAAGGTGCTGTGTTAAATGCTGGGGTTAAAAAGGAAAAACGAAATTCTGTTCCTGGCCTTAAGGAGGCCAAGTTCTACTGGGGGTTGGGGACATACAACATGGAAGCAGATACATACATGTTTATGCATGCAATTTGAGGAGGAAGAAATGCAACAATAACTAATGGCATGTATGCAATGCTTTAAGGTTTGCAAAGTATGTTGTATAAATTATTTCATTTGTTACTGAAAACACTGTTAGGGAAGTACCATGGTTATTATTCTTGTTATTTTAGAGATGAAGAATCTCAGGCGTTAGGAGCTTAAGTAAATTGCCCATAGATGCTCAACCCTTTTGTGACTGATGTAGCTCTTCCTGACATAAAGTACAGTACTCTTATCCTTGTTGTCATATTCTCTAATGCCTAATAACTAAAGCAATCAAGAAAGGCATCACATAGGAGACTGCATATGAGCTAAGCCTCAAGGAAGCCAGGAATTTTAAAAGTCAGAAATAAGGAGAGAGTGCATTTCGAGGATAGAGGACAGCCTTTGCCAAGACACTAAGGCAAGACATGGAGTGAGGATTTCTTAGAACAAGTGGGCCAGTTTGGCTAGAATATAGAATTAATATGGAGTAAAGGGATGGATGTCTGATGCGATGTTTGTACACCTTTGTTGCTCGTTGTCTCCCCCATTAGAATGTGAGCTTCTTGAGATCAGGGGCTATCTTTTGGTATCTCCAGCACTTTTAACAGTGCCTGGCACATAGTCGACATCTAATAAATATTTATTAATTGGATGGAACCAGGTTGTGTAAGACTTTAAATGTCAGGCTAATAAATTTGTATTTGATCTTGTCTTCAGTAAAGAGACATTGAAAGTTTCAATAAGGGCAGTGACATGCTCAGGAAGTAATTTTGATAGTGGAAGGAAAGATGGAATAGAGAAGGGGACAGACTGAAAACTGGGAATTTAACTAGAAGCAAACAAAAGAAAGCATATACCAAATCACTGACAGCAAGAGAAAAGTGAGTTGAAACACATCACACAATGGAAATTAGGAACTTAATGTTGCTAGGGTTGTCCTAAGACAAGCTTAGTGAGGCAGTATTGGTGGATCAATGAAGAAGTCTAACATTGCTGAATGACAGTTGAGAATTATGCAAAACAAGAGACTAAACTGTCTACACTTGACCTCTCACTATTGGACATAGATTCCAAGGAAGTCAAAGACAGAAGAAAAAAAAAAGAAAGACTCAGTACATGCCACATATACCAAAATTTGGAGAACCTCACTCTTGGAGTGAACAAAGAACCAGAATCAAAGTTAGTGCCCATTGCTTGATGAATAGTCAAAAATAAAATAATAACAACAAACCTGAAGTACATGAAAGTAATGAAATATTGTTGTGCAACAAATGACAAATATGAGGGAATTCAGAGAAACCTGGCAAGTTTTTATGAACTTGGGCAGAGAAAAAGAAATAGAAACAGAAGTATGATATGTACAATGATTTCAATAATTCAAATAAAAAGGGGAACCAAACAGCAATTGGAAAAAAATGGAACTAGAAAACAGATAATGAAATGTACTTACATTCTAGCAGAGGGGCTCCTGGGACTGAATATTGTTCACGTTGTTAATTGTACCAATATTTTTGCTTTAACTTCTTTGATTTGTGCCAAGGGAAGATTTCATGGGAGGAGTAGTAAATTGAGGAGATCTCTGTCATAGATTTAAGTAACCAATAAAACTTTTCTTTTTAAGCCTTCGTGTGTGCTCAGGAAAACCTTTATGTTCATTGGTTATAAAAGAGAATGTCAGGGATTGAGGGAGAACTGAGATTTTATTTCATACTTTAAGAGATATAGCCAAGCATCCACTTCCCCAGAGTTTTACAGGTTGTTTCAATGGTAATAAATTTTCCATTGAATTAAATAAATAAACAATTTTTTACCCTTGATGTCCTGAAGAACATACAAGTATTCCTCAAGTTTCTTCAATTCTTTTAGGAGGGAGCTAAGCCTGCAATATGAATATGAATAGCCGGTTTTTTTGCCTCAGTTAAAATATAAACATCCTACAATCAATCTAAATGATCACAAAGATGCCCATGCACACTTACTTGATCCCTGGCTGTCCTTAGAACCTCCTTAATAGCTTTTTACCCATTATCGATTCTTAGCAAGTTGACAGTTACAATCACCTTTTTCTTTTTTCTCTCAGTAACCTTTTAGCTCTCCTCAGGAAATATCTTAGAAGTATGTATTTAGAAGTGGAAGGAACCTTAGAGGTTATACAGTCTTTTTAAATTTTAAAGATTTTAAAGATAAGTTTTTTATTTTTAAAGATAAGTTAAATGAGACCCAGAGATACTATGATCTACTCAAAATCTTTCAATTAGTAGGTATTTGAGCAGGGTTTGAACCCAAGAAATCATGATCCCAAGTTCAATACTTTATTAGTTTTAGCCTCTATAGCTAGCATCGATTTATTTTATTTACCATCCCTTACCAATTACCTTTTCTTTTTAATTCCATCCCTCCCCCATCCCTTCCTTGAGTTCTTCTAGTAAATCCTTTTCCTCCTCTAAATTTGGAGTTTCCTACAGAGGATTTGACCTGAAGTCCATGAATTTAAAATATTTATGTCAGATAATTGGATTTCCGTGTAATTGATTTCCTATTAAAACCATTAAATTTTGTCTTCTGTATTTTAAAACACTATTCTGAGGATTCTATAGTCTTGACAAAATTATCAAGAGTCTGACACAAAAAAGCATGAAGGATCTCTGATGACTGAGGCCATCTCCTTCTCTTCTCCTTCAGCTAGAAAAACTCTTAAAATTTTCCTAAACTTTCCTAAATTTCTCCTGCTTTCTGGCTTTGGCTTCTTCAGAAATTGCAAATCTTCCATATTACTTCAACAATTTCTTTCTCCTTATAGAGCTCAAGCCTTTAAATTTCTCTAGCCTCTTCTGCTATGTGGTCATCAGAGGCCAGAATTAGAAAACGGTTCTTTTTGTATTTCCTTTTTTGATGATTTTCTGAGCAACTTCAGTAGTTTTGTGTGTGTGTGTGTGTGTGTTTTCTTTTGTATCCTAATGGTTAATAAGTTCTTCTTTAATTCTAATTCATTTTTTTCCTACTTTAATCTTGAGCCTTATTGCTTACCCCAACAAACAGGCAAAGCTTAAAATCCATTACCATAGTGACTTACCTGCAATGTATAAAATTAATAATAACAAACACTCACCTTTCATTAAGTTCTTTTAAATCCTGACTCAGAAGATTTCTTTTACATCCCTTTCATAATTATTAAGTCATCACAATAAAGTTTTATTCCATTAACCTTATCAATTTTCTCTACCTCTTTCCTGAAATATAATGACCAACAAAGGATAAGAACAGTCACTTTTCAGATGAAAGAATCAAAGATATTTATAGTCATAAAATTCTCTAAATCAGTATTGATTAGTGAAATGCAAATTAAAATAATTCTGAGGTACTTCCTCATGCCTATCAGATTGACTAATATGACAGAAAAGGAAGATGATAAATGTTGGAGGGGATGAGGGAAAATTGGAACACTAATGTATTGTCGGTGAAGTTGTGAACTGATCCTACCATTCTGGAGAGCAATTTGAAACTATGCCCAAAGCTACCAAACTGTACATACCCTTTGACCCAACAATACCACTACTCCGTCTGTATCCCAAAGAGAAAAGAAAAAAGAAAAGGATCTATTTGCACAAAAATATTTATGGCAGCCTGTTTTGTGGTGGCGAAAAAACTAGAATACTATTGTGCCAGAAGAAATGATGAAAAGGCAGATTTCAGACAAAAACCTGGAAAGGCTTACATGAATTAATGCAAATTGAAGTGAGCAGAACCAAGAGAACATTGTACACAGTAGCAACAATATTGTATAATAATCAACTACGAATGACATTTTCAGCAATACAATGATTCAAGACAATTCCAAAGGATGCATAATAAAAAAATGTTATCCACATTCAGAGAAAGAAATGATGAAATTTGAATGCAGATTGAAACATGCTATTTTTCACTTTATTTTTTTCAGTTTTTTTTTCCTTTGGTATGTTTCTTCTTTCACAGCACGATTAATACAGTAGTATGTTTTTCATGATTATGTGTGTACACACATTATATATATGCATGCATGTGTGTATAGGTGTATGTGTATCATACATAAATTCATGTGTGTATATACATATATACATATAGATAGATAGATAGATCTATATATAACTCTATCTATGTATATCCCTATATCAAATAGATAATCTTCTTAAGGAGAGGGGAGAGGAGAGAGGGAGAAATAAAATTTGGAACTCAAATTGTTTTAAAATGATTGTTAAAAATTTTCTTTACATGGAATTGGAAAAATAAAATGCAACAAATGTGTGTGTGTGTGTGTGTGTGTACACCAAAACAAAATGGAATATCCTAATAAGGATCTCTATAACATAAAGTATAACTGAAAAATTTTTATTATATCTCCCCTCTCTCTCTCTCTCTCTCTCTCTCTCTCTCTCTGTCTCTCTCTCTCTGTCTCTCTCTCTCTCTCCAGGCTTGTGATTTCATTTAATATCAGAAACTCCTAGTACAAGAATTCCCTTTTCTTATGTGGATTAATTGTTTTGTTTTGGTATTTTTTGGAGGAGGGACTTAAATCTCAGATAGTTTCCTTGGGGTAATAAGAAGTTAAATGTTTTCCACAGGATAACAGACAATGTGTATCCAAGCAGGATTTAAATTTATGTCTTCCAGGCCACCTCTTTATCTGTGACAACAAGGTACCTAACTTGATCTTCATGTAAATTTAGATACATCCCCAAATCATCATGCCATTAATTGATACTAAAATGTTTCCTATTTGTTCAGTGGCCATTGTTTAATTTATGATAGAATTATGTTCAGTGTTTCACAGTCAAAACACATGTTATATAGCACAGTGGCTTGTTCATTGTAAGTACTCACTGTATATTTTGTTATCCAGGAATTAATGAACTTTCTAACCCTTCCCATATGCACATCCACCAATAGCAGTAATCAGGTAAGAATCTATTGAGTTCAAATATGGTTTTGCATCTAATTCATCAGTGCGCACTCATCTGAGAAGTATGTACATGCATGTAAGATTAAGAGGCCACTTATTCCTCTCATTGAAAAAGACTGTTTCAGAAAGGTCTGGCTGGCAGCTCTTCCTTCTGAAAGAGTATCATCAATAATAGAGGATAGAGAATATCCTTGGGGAAGTGTTTAACCCGTAAGACTCTCCAAATTTGAAGTCGCTCTTAGATGGCCCATATGGAAATTCTGTTAAGTTGAAAAACAAGAGGCTGCAGTGCAAGGATGCTAAGGCTTGTCTGAAGAATATTTTTTTTTCCTTAAATAAATATTTTTTTCAAAGCAAAAGCAGTTGGTATGTGTGTGTGTGTGTGTGTGTGTGCGCGCGCACATGTGTGTGTGTAAAACAAGGCTAAGACACTCAGAGAAATCCCCATCTCCATAAGCTCCCCTCCCCAAATAATCATTAATCATAGGACAATTTTTGAAGAGAAGTCACTGCTTCTAAAAGGACTCTCTGAGGTACTGTAGATCTCTCCCCTCAATTCCCCCCACCAATGACATAGACTTTTGAATTTAATTTCCTGGAACCCAATATAGATTGGAGAAAAAAGACATCTATTGTCATCTCTTCCATATTGTTCTGCTCTGACCTAGCTGACTTTCAGTGATTGCTGTACTCAATCACTGAAAATCTCCAAGTGCTTCCTTTTAATATGCATTTCTGTTCGTCTTGAACATCTTTTTGAACAATTAATCACTATATCAACATATGAAAACAGTGGCTAAATCAGAAACTATTACAAAATAACAAAATTTTAATTAGAAGTCTCTTAAGAATTAAATTTTCTCAGTTAACAGAAAAAAAATTTTCTTGGGTGTGTTTTTGTATGCAAAAATGAAAGATGTGCATTTGCAAAATAAAATTCTTAAAATTTTTTGTAGTAAAATATTTCTGGAATAGGTGACTTTGTAGGTAGATTTTTGAACAGAAAAATATAATAATAATGTATGCATCACAATTCTGTTTGTCTACATGTAATTGTGTCCATTTCGTTTTCTTGCACTCTCAAATATTAACTTAAAGCTCTTCTCAAGGAGATTGCCACTTATAGCTGCCATAAAAATGTGTTTTCAGTTAAGGTATATTGCCCAGTTTAGGCAAAGATTACCACATCATAACTAAAATGCACAACAGATCCAGTGACTGTTTTATATGACTACCATTAAATATCTGAAAATAGTCTCCCCCTCTCCCATCTTATGTCTTCTCTTCTTCAATATTCTCTATTCCTTCAATCAGTTTGTGTATGCCAAAATCCTGAGGCCCCTCATAATCTTCCTTGAACTGCCCTGGATGCTTGCCACAAAATCTATATGCTTACTAAAATGTGGTTTCCAGAACTGAACAGGAGTCCCATATATAATAAATAGGACAAATTACAGTGGAATTTCAGTCTACCTCCCTGGTCCAGAACACTGTACCTCTCTTAATGTAGTCTAAGATGCCTACCTTCTACCCAGTTTGGACTGCCAAGCTACCCTCTTAATGTATAATAAAATTACAGTACACTATATATCACTGACCTTTTCAATTCTTTACATTGCCTGTTGAATTTCACATTATTAGAGTGAGTATAACTTTGTAGTGTTTTGAGGACTTTCATGTTCTGATTGTGATTCAACATGTCAATTAGCCCTCAGTTTGAAGTCATCTGCAAATTCAATAAGCATCCCATTTGTGCCTTTATCCAAGTCATGCATAAAAATACTAAATAGCACAGAACCACCATGGTGTCCTGGGGCAGGCCACTATAGACTTTGTGTTGGGTGATTCAAGCATTTCTAAATCTACATAGTCATTTTTTGTCCTTCAATCTTGAAGAGATTCAAGTTTAATGTGTCTGACTGTGATTTATCAGACCAATATCAGATCAGAATGCTCTACTACAGGTTGAGCATGAATAGTGGATGTAAACATTTGGGATGAATTCTCTAAATGAGCACATCTCACATTTCTTTTGAACTACTTCAATTCTTTGATCAAAGAGGACACTACCTTCTTCAGTGAGAGGACACCATGATGGACAGCTCCACGTCAGTGTCTTACATGTCACACAATCAATTCCAAATCTACCTAATTTACTACTGATTGGCCTATTCATAACCTTATCCAGAGGAATAGTTTGAAGTACTTTGTTAAATATTTCAATAAAATTTAAGGAAACTTCATCTACAACATTTTCCTAATGCACCCATCTAGTAACCCTATCTGAAACATATGAGGCTAATCTGTCATGATTCATTCTTCATAAAGTTCTATTAGTCTTTTTTATCATTATTTTCCTTTTTGAGATACATACTAACATCCTTTATTAATACCTTTTCTGTTTCTGAGAGAAATAGAAATAAGGCTTAATGGCTTATAATTTGGAGATTCCATAATCTTCCCTTCAGGCCATTTGTTCTTCTCTGGGCCTACTTTTTTTTAAAATACCATTTGCCACTGTCTTTCAAAGACTAACAAGAGTAGCTTGGCAATCACATGTGCCTGTTCTCTTAGAACTCTTTGTGTAGGGACTGAAATTCTTCAAAGTCATATAAGTATTGCATTTTTATTGTTGTAGTTATCTTCAGTTTCAATTTCCCATTAGTTATTGGTGTTCTATCCTTTTCTGATTCAAAGAGCATAGAAGTAAAGTGAAGAAGTATTTCTGCTTATTAGTATTCATCATTATCATTATCCCATGTACCTGGAGTAGTAGTTTTTGGTCTTTCACTTTTCTCTTTTCCTGCCAAATTGCTTTCAAATTGGTTAATTCCAACCAACCACTATGCACTTATTAAACAACTAATATGTACCTGTCACTGTCCTATGTGCAAGAGAGTAAATACAAAGAACAAAATAATTCCCACTTTCAAGTAACTCATTATTGAATAGAAAAAAGTACATAAATAAGTATAAATATAATAATTACAAATAGAAACAAAATATTTCAATACAAGATAATTTGGGAAGGGGATATTAGCAATGAGGGGCTTCAGAAAAAACTTGATATAATAATTTGTGCTTAAGCAGCATTTAGAAGGAAGAGAAAGATTTTAAGAGGCAGAGGTGAACAGGGAGAAAAAGAGGCCAACTGCAGGCATTTCCATGAATGTGAAGGGAATAGCAATTGAGTCAAAGGGGCTGTTCAAGAAAGGTACCTCTGCCTGGAACTTGGCTTGATTCTATGACATCTATTGGACTCTGGGTCTATAAGGAGCAGGAGGGCTTAATCTGAGGTCTGTGAAATGTTTGTTTTTTTAAAAATATATTTTCATAACTATATCAACACAATTGATTTCCTCTTGCAATTCTACCTGTTTTATTTTAGAAATTTAAAAACATCAATCTGGGAAGGGGTCCTTAAACTTCATGAGCTTGACAGAGATCCATGACACACACAAAAAAGGTTAAAAATGACAATCTAGGGCCTTACACTATTTAGTGATGAGGAGAAAATAAGTTCCTTGGCTGGGCTAGTCCAAGTATGAGACAAAAAGAAGTTAAATCAGTAATGTGAGAAATTCAGAGAAATGTAAAAAAAAAAAAAATTATGAAGTGATGCAAAGTGAGGAAAGCAAACCGAAGACAATATGCACACCTACTCCAATAATTCAAGTAATAACATTATAAAAAAGATCTGAACTATTTAAATGTAATATACAAACTTGGTCCTGGAGAATTACAGCAAATATACCTCTCTGACATGGGGAATACATTTGTGAAGTCAAATACACACTATCAGATATGGGTGCTGTGTTGGTTGACTATGCTTAAATATTTTTCTTTGTTGTATAAAAGAAATTACTGGGGTAAGGCTTCTTTTATTTTAAAGGGGCAATTGATTCTTGTACAAAAGAAAACAAAATAACAACAAAGGAAGCTGAATCACTTTGCAAGAATTCCTTGAGGTAAAAAAAAAAAATCACCTTGGTACCAAAACCTTAATGTACCTGGGGCAGAATCTAGAACTCTCTACCCCTTCCTTCCCAACCTCAGCACCATACTCTACCCTATCTATTATACAGATGCTACATGCATACAGAGAGTTACCTAGCCCAATATATGTGAGTGTTATTTCTTATTGACCAGGAAGTACAAGAGTGTATTCAAAACATTAATTAGATTCCTTCCTAACTTTCCCAACAGAAGACTGGTTTTGGCAGGTTGCTTTTTTAAGCCTCCCTACTTTAAAATTAATGCTACCTTTTGTGCTTAACTAAGCCTGGAAGTATTAAACTCATGAATACTGTATATAATTTTTTTTCTGTAAACACACATATATATTTATATCACATAAGTATGTACATACATATATATGTATGTATGTATATATATAATATATATATATATGTGAATAATCAGTCTAAGTTTGTAGGATGGTTAAATGGAATATTTTAAGGGGGAAGGAAACCTTGAAAGACGTATTGTACGTACCTAACCCTTTACAAAAGCTGTTATTTTATTCTGATTAAGAAGGAAACTTAACAAACATGAAATTTGTGGAAATTCTTTCATATGGTGTGTCAAAAAGCCTCTTAAAAAGTTTCAAGCCTCATTAAAAGAGTGCATATAATTAAAAATATAAAGGCAGAAAGTGGTAACAGTGGGGGGCTAATATGGATGACATCAATGATGGTTTGTTTTTTTTTTCAGTAGACTTAATATTCTAAATCTATGTGTAGCTAATTTTTCCCCTGGGGAACATAAAGAAACAAACAACAGTCCACAATAACCAATAAAATTTTAAATGGGCTAATTTGAAAATTAAGAGCACTTAAGTGTCTAGGGAATTTAGAAAGCTGAGATATGATATGTAGAAACAACACTTTAGAACTGTATTGGCACGAATTACATGTAGAGTCTATTGTGGTGATCAAGGCCACTTTTATGGAAGTCACTAGATCTGAAAAGTAATCATATCCAAAGAAGATTTTATAAAAGAGAAGAAAAAGACCAAGGGTAGTAGTAAGATTTACTTTAAAACTTAGTGTGGAAACTTGTCAAAAGATATTCTTTTACAACAGAATAAATTTGTTAAAGGGGAAAAGAAGCAGAGCCCCATGAAAAGTTATAATTGCAAAGCTTTCTTCAGTAGGTTAGGCCTTGCAAAAAATTAAGAAAATTATAGAATTCTACAGATATTATCAGCCATACTATGAATTATTAACTCTTTTCCCAAATGTTGATTGGACTTTTCCTTGATCTTGGTCTGGGTTGTATTTATCATGCAAATTGCCTCCACATCATTTTACAACTAAATTTGTTGGATCAGAGAACCTCTATCTGCTAAAGAGTCACAGTCCTCATTTGCTATACAAAAAAGATAGCCTGGTGGAAAAGAACCCATCAGTAAGCATTCATAATGCAGTAGGTACTATTCAGAATACTGGGGATAAAACAACAAAGAATGAAACAATACCTGTTTTCAAGGAACTTACTCATAAGACAACAACTTAAATACATATGGAATATATAGAGAAATTATGTTCTAAAAAATTCAAAGTAGTTAAATATGAGGTTGTTTGGGAGAGGGGCACTAGAGGTTGCTGGGATAGAAAACAGAGAGAATGGCATCTTTGAGGGAAAGATCCCTAAAGATCAGAAATCCCTACAAGAAGCTAGTATGACTTCCTTTTCATCTCCTTACTCCTCTTTTACCTTCTCTAGCTTCTCATAACCTCCCTTTCACCACCATAATTGAAGTCTTATTTTCCATAACCTAATCTTGTATGACAATTGCTTTCAATTTTGCAAAATTAAAACCCATAAGATCTCAGATAAGGAAAACTTTACATTAGAATGCTGAGAGTCTTCTGCAACATTGCTCTCTCCAATTGGTCTTAGACATGGTCCTCACTGAAGCAATCAACTTTCTATAATGAAATCATCTTCTCTATTAACAGGATGTATTTTCTTCATGTTGCCTCCTACTTAGTTTCTCAGATGCAGATGAGCAATGATTTTAGCTTTAACAATAGGTGTGGTTCCCTTCTCTGTGGCCTGTTATTGAGTAATAACAAATACCTGGTAATCATACTATGTGGATATCCTGTACAGAAATTTTTTGTCCCCCTAAATTGAGCAGATTGAATCTCCCAGTAGCTGACTGCTACAAGTTCAATCTTGTGCAATTTAATTCCTCATCAGGAACCTCAAAGGTAATTTCAATCTTCCAGTAGATGGTATGTGTGTCATATAAATGGATTTAGTTCATTGATTTGGAAAGCTGCTGCTGTCATTGATCAAAATGACAACAAATGGTGGAACCAAAAATTGCCTCTACAGTATATAATTTGAAGTTGTGAAATAACCAGGTTATGATTGCATATCCTGATTGGCTGATTTACAACGTCTGTGCTATTTATTAAATTTGATTTTATTCTATATTTGGAATACTGAATTGAAAAATAAACTATAAAAAGAAACTAAATTTGTATTCTATCAGTCTTACATGTAAGGTGTTTGGGTGATTTATACTTAAAAAAATGGCATAGTGTATAGAAGGCCAAGTTCCAGACCCAGAAAGACTGACGTTCAAGACTTGCCTTTGATACAGACTGGCTGTGTGATTCTAGGCAAGCACCTTTCAATGCTTTAGGCATCTCTTGAAGACTACAAGTTAAAGAGAAGGTGACGATCTGAGTGGACATAGGAAGTTTACCCACCCCCACCTGTATCTCTATGGACTTCAATACTTCTAGACATCTGCCTAATGATGCAGATAAAACAATCCACATTCTCTTGTGCTCTGTGAATCATCGAAATTCTCTATAGTGAGAGACTCCTAAAGTTCTGGGAACTTCCTTTATGTTAATCACCAATCCTTTATTAAACACTTACTGTGTTCTAGGAAGTCTAATATACTCTAGGGACATGAAGACAAAAATGAAACTTTCTCTGCCCTCAAAGCACTTTACATTCTCTGTCCTCTGACATTACATTTATAACAATAACAAAAATAACAGGTCAAATGTGTATATAATGCTTCAAGATTTGTAAAATTCCTTATGGAGGCAGAATGGTCAAGTAAAGATAGGGAGTCACCTGAGTTCTTTCAAATGTTACTCCAAAGAACTTTAAAATAACACCTCAAAATGAATTCTAGAGTGGCAGAACAAACAAAAGGACAGGGTGAAACAATTTTCAAGCCCAAGAAAACCTAGAAGATTGGCACAAAATGTTTGTCTCACTGAAGTGAGAGTAGAGTGCAGTCCAGTACAGTCAGCACCCTAGGAAAACAGAATAGCCCTTGGGGGTTATTGAATCAGCAACCATAACCTTCAGAACTCTTAGCAAACTGTTGTTAAGGGGTCCGGACAACAGATCAGAAGTTGATTTACAGGGAGTGTTTTGTTGTCACTGCGTGCAGGACTGTTGCACTCATATAGGCATCTAAGTCACAGGTCCAAATTGTAGTCTTGGGTCAAGGAGAAACACTAGCACTCTAGAGCTCAAAGTCATAGAGGAGCAAAGATTTTGGTCATAGTTCTAGGTGGAAAAGAGTGTCTGGTTGCTCACAGAACAGAGCATTAGACCAGAAGAATAGTGATCATACCTATCCTCAGATCATACTACCTTGAAGATGTATAAACTTACAGACTGTTAGAACTAGTTCTGACAATAGCAGCATGAGAAACCTGAAGCTTGACAGTGCTTTCTGAACCCTAGGAACAAAGCTCAGCTTTAATATATAGTTAAATGACAAGAAACCACCTGGAAAGAACAAATAACAAAAAAAGAATCTGACGATAGAAAGATATTATGGTGATGCTGTTGAGTCATTTCTGTTATGTCTGACTCTGAATGACCCCATTTGTCATTATCTTCTTTAGCCAATTTTATAGATGAGGAACTGAAGCAAACAGGGTTAAGTGACATGTCCAGGGTCATGTAGCTATTAAATCTCTGAGGCTAGATTTGAGCCCATAAAAATGAGTCTTCTTATTCCAAGCCCAGTGGCCTATTCACTACAGCACTAAGCTGCCCAAAAAGGATCAAAACAGAAATTCAGAAGAGGATAACAATGTGAGAATGGCTATGAGCAAAACCTCAAATATAAAGATGAATTTGTGTCAGTCCAAAAAGAATTCCTGGGACAGCTCAAAATTTATTTTAAATATCAAATAAAAGTAACAGAGGCAAAATTTGTAAAAGAAATGAGAGTGATACAAGGGAATCATGAAAAAAAAAGGAGTTATCAGTTTGGTAAGAAAAACACACAGTAAATGGGGAAAAAAAAGATGTACAAAAATTCATTGAAGAAAAGAACTCTTTAAAAAATAGAATTGGCCAAATGGAAAAATGAGGTATAAAAGATCATTGAAGAAAATAATTCCTTAAAAAAATAGAATTGAGCAAGTATAAGCTAATGATTCCATGAGACATCAAGAAACAATACAATAAAATCAAATGAATGGAAGAAAAATAGAAAATTGGAAAAATTTGAAAAACAATTGACCTAGAAAATTCATTGAGAAGACTTAACTTAAGAATTACTAGACTAGAAAGCCAGTATGAAAAAAAGAGCTTTGACATCATCTTTCAAGAAATTATCAAGGAAAACTGTGCTGATATCCTAGAACCAGAAAATAAAATAGAAATTGAAATTTTCATCAATCAACTCCTCAAAGAGATTCCCAAAATGAAAATCCTAGAAATACCATAACCAAGTTCCAGAGGTCCAAAGTCAATAACAAAATGCTGCAAGCAGCCATAAAGCAGCAATACAAATAACATGGAATCACGGTCAGGCTAACACAGGATTTAGCAGTTTCTATATTGAAAGACTGTTTGGCTTCGGAAATGGTATTCCTGAGGGGCAAAGAGATAGGATTGCCACCATAAATCACCTGCCCCATGAAACTGAGTACAATTTTTCCAAGAATAATGGATGTGTAATGTAATAGAGAACTTTCAAGCAGAAGGCCAGAACTGAAGAGAAAATTTTATTTTCAAATAAAAAACGAAAAAAGCATAAAAACATAAACAGAAAGAGAAATCATAAGCGATTCAGTATAGTTACACCATTACATTGCTACATGAGAAGGTGATATTTGTTACTTCTAAGAATTTTTTCATGTTGGGGGCAGTTATAAGGAGTATATATAGAGGGTTCAGTGTAAATTGACTATGATGCAAAAATATCCAAAAAATAAAAATTAAGGGATGAGAAAGAAGTATGTACTGGGAGACATGGGAAGGAAAAGGGAGAACATGGCAAATTATCTCACATAAAAGAGGCATAAAAGAGCTTTTACAGTGGAGGGTAATATTGGGCAGGGATACTGGGCAATTCTTGAAACTTACTGTCATTGGAGTAGATTACATATACAACCAGTTGGGTATAGAAATCTATATTAAGGAAGTTGAAGGGGAGAGGGATAAGAGAAGATGGAGAACTGTTAAAAGGGAGTGAAGATTGGGAGGAGGGGTTGTCAGAATCAAGACACTTTTCAGAGAGTTTTAAACAAGCAAAAAAAGGGTGAAGGGAAATGCACATTTAGTAATTATAAATGTGAATCAAAATGGTTCACATTCACCCATAAAATGGAAGCAGAGAGCAGAGTAGATTAAAAACAAGACTCTAACAAAATGTTGTTTACAAGAGACACACTTATAGCAGAGAGACACAGAGTAAAGGTAAGAGGATGGAGCAGAATCTAACTAAAAAATTAAACATAAAAAATGAAGCTAGAAAAGGAACAAATGAAATTATCTTCAAATAAATATCAAATTGGAAATCCTAAAAATTGAAGGAGAGATTAATAAAATTGAATTCAAGAAAACCATTGAATTAATAAATAAAACTAGGAGCTGATTTTATGAGGAAAAATAATAAAATAGATAAGACATTGGCAAATCTTCATAAAACAAAAAGAATAGCAAATTATTAGTATCAAAAATGAAAAAGAAGTTAAATTCATAGTCAATGAAGAGGAAATTAGAATAATTTTTATGAACTTTTTTGCTCCATTACATGCCAATAAATCTGGCAATCTAAGTGAAATGGATGAATATTCACAAAAATATTTAACAGAAAGGGAAATAAAATAAGTACTTAAATAACCACACCTTAGAAAAATAAATTACACAAGTCATCAATGAGCTCCAAAAGAAAAAAAATTCCAAGAAAAGATGGATTTATAAGTGAATTTGACTAAATATTTAAAGAGCAATTAATTTCAATACTCTATATACTGTTGAGGAAAACAGACAAAAGAAGAGTCTAACCAAATTTCTTTTAAGACATAAATATGGTCTACCTAATACCTAATGCTATATCTGATACCTAAACCAGGAAGAGTGAAAACAGAGAAAGAAAACTAAGGATCAATTTCCTTAATGAATATTGATGCAAAACATTTTAAGTAAAATATTAGCTAGGAGATTATAGTAGCATATAGCAAAGATATACAGTATGAACAGACAGGATTTATAACAGAAATACAGGGTTAATTCAACATTAGGAAAAATATCAGCATAATTGACCACATCAATAGCAAAAAAAAAAATAATAACCCAAAATATGATTATCTCAATAGATGCAGAAAAATCTGTTGACAAAACACAACATTCAAGTAATGTTTATCTGAAACCATTAGCAAGCCTTATTTTTTGGGGGATGAACTTGAAGCCTTCTCAGTAAGATTGGGATGAAGCAAGAGTGAACATTATTACCACTATTATTCAATATGGTATTAGAAATGCTAGCAATAGAAGAAGGGAAAAAATGGAAGAATTTAGAATAAGCAATAAGGAAACAAAACTACCACTTTTTGCAGATGATATGATGATATACTTGAAGAATTCTAGGGAATCAACTGAAATAATTAACAACTTTACCAAAGTTGTAAGACATAAAATAAACTCACACAAATCATCAGCATTCCCATATACTACCAAGAAAATCGAGCAGCAAAAGAGAAAAAGAGAGGGGTGTCATGAGGTTACAACTACACTTTATGGGTAGCGGGTTGTGAAGAGGCTCTAGGACGACAGAGACTTGTGGTGAAGGAAAGGGACTAGGAGTTTGGACTAGGCCACAGTGATGTCATGTTATTCTTGAATATTCAAAACTGGCTGGGCCTCAATATTGACAAATGGATGACAATTATGACTGCTGAACAACCTTACAAAATGCCAGCCTGGTACCATGCTTTTGAGAAGGAATTCGTTCAGCGTGCCCATGGAATTGGAATGACCTGAGCCAAGAAAGAATGCAAACTGGAATACGAGGATTTCATTGAATGTCTACATAGGTGGAAAACCATAGAATGCTTGGGAATAATCATGAAGCAGAAGGAGAAGCTAATGAAAGAAGAGAAGTATACTCCCCCACCTCACCACTCAGGCAAGGAAGAGCTGAAGCCTTGACCAGCCAGTGGCTTTCTTCTTTTTTACAGGATGAAAGTATACTCCGTCGTCCTCTGGAAATGTATATTTCTTAAAACAGATATCTCCTTCCAAAGGGTAAAAATCAGAGTATAGAAGCCATCTTGCTTGCCCCAGCCCCCAGTTTTCTCTGCACTGTGCCATTAAGACAACCACAACAGGCAAGTTGGTGGCAGTGGTTCACCCTCCAGTATATGCTCTGTGATTCTGCCAATATCTGAAAATAGGCATTTTGGAAAGTAAACATTTACCAATGTGTAAAAGAGAGAGAGAGAGAGAGAGAAAGAGAGAGAGAAGGAGAAAGACAGAGAGAGGGGGGAGAGAGAGAGATTACATTAAGAAAAACTATAAACAGTATAAAATATTTGGAAGTCTACCTGCCAAGAGAAACTCAGGAACTATATAAACACAATTTCAAAATACTTCACACAGGCAAAAAACTGGAAATTAAGGGGATGCCCATCAATTGGGGAATGGCTAAACAAGTTGTGGCATACAAATGTAATGGAATACTATTGTGCTATAAGAAATGGGGAGGAGATGGACTTCATATTCACCTGGAGAGGCTTATACAAACTGATGCTAAGTGAGAAGAGCAGAACCAGGAAAAATTTGTATACAATCACAGACATATCGTATGTGTGATGACCATCCTTGATAAACTGGACTCTTCTCATCAATGCACAGTTATAAGAAAACTCTACAAGTTTCAGGATGGAAGGAGATATCTACATTCAGAGAAAGATCTAGAAAGAACAGAGTTTACATGGAGACTGAAGCAATCTACATGCTATCGTTCTTTTCCATGGATTTGTTTCTTTTTTCCTGTTGTTCACTTCATTGGTTATGACCCTTCTATACAACCAGACTAATGGCCAATGTAAAAGTATTTGCAGATCCTATACTTGATTGCATACCGCCATGGTGGGGGGGAAGAGGGAGGGGAGAAAATTTGAAACTCAAGGGATTCTGGAACTGAATCTTATAAACTAAAGGTAAATAAACAAATCAAATATCAAAAAAAGAAAAAAAACTTCACACAAATAAAGACATATCTGAACAATTAGAAAAATATTAATTACTAATGAGTAGACTGAGCCAATATAATAAAAAAGGTAACTCTTCCTAAATTGATTTACTTATTCAGTGCCATACCAAACTACCAAAAAATATGTTATAGAGCTAGAAGAAAAATCACAAAATTTATCTGGAAGAACACAATGTCAAGAATATCAAGATAATTAATGAAAAAATATAAAGGAAGGTGCCGTAGCCATTCCACATTTCAAGCTGTATTGCACCATGGAAATCTTTTTAATTATCTGGTACTGGTCCGAGATAGAGTGGTAGATCAATGGATTAAAGTAGGTACAAATTTATTATTTGTCCTCTATTTTCAAAGAGGACCAATAACATCATGATGTGATGTCTTGACTCTTACTTTAACTGGATTTAAGTGAGGTAGAGTTGCACAAAGTCAGTAGTTTCAATCTCCCAGAGCATCCAAGTCCAGTGGTAAGACAAAATGATTGAAAATATCCTGAAGTGCAGTTGATTACCTTGGTGTCTTTGATGTCTGACCAAGCTCTCACCTGTTTCACCCACCTTCACGGCAATAGCAACAAATTGTTCTCATTCACCTATTCATCCAGAGATCGTTTTTTACATACTTGATGTAGACACCCACTTACCTCACTGATGGGTTTGAGGTCCATTGATTATCCTCCACTTAATTCATCCCATCTGCTGAGAAGTTTTACCATGGTGTGGCCATTGAGCATGCTACAGCCTCTTGGAGTCATAGGTGAGAGCTGAGTGCTAGGTCGGTAGCAGAGTGTGTAAGCAACCTGGAAAAGGCCTTGAAAAGCCTTCATACCAGAGGTACTAATCCTCCTTGGACACCCTATATACCACAGGTACAGAATACACAGAAGGTAATGCTCTTAGCATCCTAGTATTTGATAAATGCAAAGATCCAAGCTTTTGTGGGTGAGGGGGCAAGAACTGACTATTTGGCAAAAATTGTTAGACAATTGGTAAGTAGCTTGATAGAACTAGGTATAGATTAACATCTCAGGCCACATGCTAAGAAAGAATAAAATGGGCACATGATTTCAACATCAAAAGGCAATATAGGGGAGCATGAAATAATTTACTTATCACATTTTTGCATAAGGGAAAAATTATTACCAAATAAGATGCAGAGCAAGACAAATGGTAAAATGGATAATTTTGATTACATTAAATAAAAAGGTTTTGCCCAAACAAAACCAAATGCAGTCAAGAGTAGAATGAAAGAAGACAAGTTGGTGGGGTACGTGGGGAGTTTATCACAAGTTTCTCTGATGAAGGCTTGATTTCTCAAAGAAACAGAGAACTTAGTCAAATTTATAAGAATACAAGTCATTCCCTAATTGCTAAATGATCAAAGGCTATGAATAGGTAGTTTTCAGATGAAGACATCAAATTTTCTATAGTCATATGAAAAAATGCTCCATATCACTATTGATTAAAAAATGTAAATACAGTTCTGAGGTACCACCTTACACCTATCAGGTTGGCTAATATGACATCAAAGGAAAAGAGGATTTGTTGGATGAGATGTTTGAACTCAATTTTTTTAATTTAAAATTGTTTTACCATGCAATTGGAAAAAGTATTTTTAATAAATAAATTTCTTTGTATATTGTATCTTACTTGGTTTTCACAGCAACCATGTGGCATAGATGTTATCTCCATTTTGCAGATAAAGAATCTGAGGCTCATAGAATTTGAATGCCTTTCCTGTGGTCACAAAACTTGTAAATATGAACAAAATTTGAACCCAAGTATTCCCGAATACAAGTCTGTTACCATCCATCATACAATGTTACCTTGGAAACAATGCAGCATTCAGGCTGTCCATTTCTTTTCTCATTAAATGACCAATCTGCTTAATTTTTCAGTTGCATACCTCTCTGATCATGTTTTTCTACTTTCCATAACAAATCTTCCAACTACTACTCAAACTCTGATATACCAACCTATTGCCCTCTGGGTGACCCATAATTTGATTCCGTGTACCTTTAGAAACCCATGATTCACAGCTATATAAAATCTAGAAGAATATTGGTAGTAATAATTTTTTTATTTTTATTTTTTGCTTTTTGGAGGGGGAAGTGCAGGACAATTGGGGTTAAGTGACTTGCTCAAGGTCACACGGCTAGTATGTGTTAAGTGTCTGAGACTGGATTTGGATTCAGGTCCACCTGACTCCAGGACCAGTGCTCTATTCACTGTGCCACCTAGCTGCCCCTGTAGTAAGAAATTTCATTTCAGGAGAAGCTTTGGGTCATTGAAAATATCATTCAGATAATACAAGCCTGTTCTCTTTGTTCTATTAAATTCTGAACCCAGTTCATCATCTATTCACAGCATCTGTCCAAGGCATACACACTATCTCCATCCATCTTTATATCATGGCATCTTCTATAATTTTTACTAATACACAGGAGAAATCTTATGGGAGAACAGCTATTAACTCAATATCCTGTTGCACTGAAGTAAATGTTTCTGTGTGTGTGTGTGTGCGCATTAAACTATCTACAAAAAATATAAAATTTTGCATTTTCTGTTCATTTAGTCAATTATGCCATTGTAAAAATGGGGTCAGCTATTAAATACAATGTGCAGCGAATAGAGCACCAACCCTGGAGTCAGGAGGTCTGAGTTCAAATCTACCCTCAGACACTTCACCCTTAGGAGCTATGTGACCTTGGGCAAGTCATTTAACTCCAATTGCCCTGTCTTCCCCCCTCCAAAAAGAAAAAACAAAACAAAACAAAACTAGTGAATACAACCTGTTAAAGTTTATTTATTCCTTTCTATTTCCTTATGTATGTAGATTATTCTCACAGAGATTTTATAAAGATGCGTTCATAGCTTTTTGTTTTCTCAATAAACATTTTTTCAGGCATAATAATATTCATAACTCTTTCAAACATATTCTACCCCTTTTTCACATATCTCAAAGAGTTACTCACTTGGGTTTGCAAAACCATCTCACATTTAATATGGACATTTTCTATATATACTTGGCCTTGTCCTTTTGTTAATAAAAGCTTTGTAGTATTGTTTAACTGTAGTTTTTTAAATAAAAAAATTTAAGCGTCTGCATAGAGCCTGTTAAAGATACAAAATTGTCCATGCATAATTGAAAATAAAAAGAAACCAAAGAGTTTCAGAGTTAGAAGGCTTATCAGGAACTATCTAATACACCCCTTACCCCAGTATCAAAACTGAGTGTTAAAGATTTTAGATTATATGTAGTGGTAGAACCAGGGCTGGAAATTAGTTCTCCTAAGTACCATTCTTGTGATTTTTGCACTTCAGTACAAAATAGGCTTATAACCTCACAGCATCAGAGACTTAGAACTAAAAGGAGTCTGAGAAGTAATCATGATAAACACCTACATTTTATACTTTAGAAGAGAATACAAGCCCTGCTGAGCTCAAGGGGCTTGTCTATAGTTACACAGGCAGGAAATAGCAAAACCAAGCAACGCCTTGAAATCAGGTCCTTTGTTTCTGAAGGTAGAATTCTTTTCCCATTGTGGCATGCAGATGCCCTATGATTCCATCTTTTCCATGGTTTTGAGGTTCTGTCATAAACCCATTTGTTCTGTACTCACCACAAAGGGTAATACAACTGACTTCAAATTCAATTCTATTTGGAATTATCTTTCTTTTAAGGTCAACCAACTAAATTTAATACAATTAGGTGAAAATCCTTTCAAAGCACAACCCAAGATGTGCATTTAGCTCTTGTGTTTTGTGAATTTAAAATTCATCCCATTTTCAGACATCTATACATTATTTTCAAAGATATTTTGGAAGTAATAAGGTGTTAAGCATTGTAACTAAGAAAAAAACAAATGATGGTCTTTTCCATCAATTAGCAAGCAACTTTTAAAGCCCTGATGTATGCATAGCATATGAACACTTGTTACAATGATGAATAAATAGCTTTTTACTTTAGATAGAAATTCAGAGCCTTTGAAAAGGGATAAAATAAAATATAAAAACCTTCAATTTAAAAGATACTTGTCTTCCAAGAGATCAATATGTCTTTTAAGGACATCCTTTGACGTGATTGAAATGGTAAAAACTGGGCCTATGATTTTATAGCCTAACAGTCCCCATGCCTTTTTTTGTTGTTGTTGTTTTTGGAGGGGGGAAGGTAGGGCAATTGGGGTTAAGTGACTGGCTCAAGGTCACACTGCTAGTAAGTGTTAAGTGTCTGAGGTCACATTTGAACTCAGGTCCTCTTGACTCCAGGGCCTGTGCTCTATTCAATGTGCCATCTAGCCACCCCTCCCATGCTTTTTTTTAATGGAACAAAGAAGGAACATACTGATAGAATAGTCACTGCTTTAGTATAACTAGTCAAATCTTGGTTGTTTTAAACTTGTCAGAGTTGGCCTAGCTGTGTCCTTGCAATTGTTATTAGTACCTCATTGATTAACTCAGGAGAAAAGAAGTTGCTAATGAAGTTTGTATTTTTCCTCTTACTAGTATGCTTGTAACAGGAAGTGAGGCTAACAAACTACTCAGAGTTGGTGAGGGGAAAACATGAAAAATGAAAACCATTGCCACCATAGTGAGTAAAGACAAAAGAAATTATGATTTATTTCTGAGGAATGGGTCTAAGAAAAAGCTAAACTTACAGAGAAAAATAGGTGATAGAAAAAGCTAACTTAAAAGAAAAATGTGAGGGGAAAAATGACTGAAAAACTGAGACAGGTCAGAGGAAAATGAAACATTTACAAAAGCCTCAATTGCCTGCTTGGAGTAATTTGACAATCTTAAAGAATTCATCCAGCAGTAATGAAGGTACATAGGCAGCCCTCTGGGGGGAAATGCTAGAAGTGAAAATATATAGATTGTCCTGTTGTGGGAAGTTATTCTTCCACTCTTGGGGAATTTTTCACTTGTTCTGAATGAGTTTCTAGATGTTAATGACAGAGATATACAACTGGAAAACATGAAAGAAAAGTAATAGAGCTGATGATTAAAACTTCTACTAACAGCAGTCTATTGGTATGACATTATGCACTCTAGAAATGAAAAGACTATATTGGTATGTAACTAAGTACCTATTTTTTTCTTTTCTTAATAAAGGATTCAGTGATTGATTTTGTTGAAATAAAATGGCACAATTGATTGGATCCATGGAATAGTTTATCTGAATCAGCAATTAAAGTCCTCAAACATTAGATTAACTATCTGCTTATATAGGTGGCAGTTTGTTGGCAGTGGAGAGAATTATTACAATTGTGTATTTTGAAAAACAGCTCTTTTTATTAAAACACTTTTACCCATGATGCCTATTTGTTTAAAAAAAAAAAGATGATTTCTAAAACTGAAGACATATGGTAGGCAAGCACGTCAGAAAAGAAGAGCATGGGGTCACTAAAAAGAAGGGTAATAGGTCACTCCAAATAGGCCCAATAGTCACTTTAAAGGGTAATAAGTCACTCTAAATAGTGATCAAATAGGTCACTCCAAATTAGAAAAAGCAACCTATATCATAAGATGGTGGTCGATCAATGATGTGGAATTATGAAAATTATTTGAACAATAAAGTTTGAAGATAAAAGATAATGCCTGTAATTTTGTTAATATGGAGAACTTCCACTATAACATCTCAGAGAATCTCTTGACTGAGAATCTCAATGATTTGCCCACAGTCACAGAGCTAGTGTATGTATAACTTAAAGTCATCTTACTGATTCCAAAGCTGACCTTTCATTCACTTCATCATGTTGCCTCCTAAAATATCACTAACTAGAAACAGCACTAGAAAAAAAGACTCTATGTAAATATACAATCAAAAGGATATCCCTTAAGCAGTATTTTTTATCACAATAGTCTGATGCTCAAAATATTCTTAGTCTCCTTGCTACCTATCCAGTCAAATACAACCTCCTTGGCCTGGCTTTAAAAGCTCTCCCTGAAGTGTATCTACTGTACATCACCAGCCTTATTTCCCTTTCAGAGTCTTGTATTGACATCAGATAGATAGACTATTCTTTTCAATATCCTGAAGGACCCCCTCCCCCATATTATGCATTCCCTCTGTGCCTCTGCATATGTTGTTCCCATACCTTGAAATGTCTTTTCTGTTTTCTACCCTTAAAATACAAAACTTAGTTGTTCTTCAGGCCCAGGTTGTCCCTTTAGAAAGATTTTTATTTTTATTTTTCCTGGCTAAACCAGCCCTCCTTTATCTTTCCCTTCTCTTAAATACTACATTTTGTAATTGGTTACACAATTTAGCATTTAATTACATAATCTCGTAATTGTTTTACTTGTGCTAGCTATTTTCCTTTTCAGAAATCTCATTTGATGCTAATAATCCAGTGGGTAGATTGTTATCTCCTTGAGGACAATAACACCCCATTTTACTTTTCATATACTCTCTTTATTGTCAGGCACCATGGTCTGAACTTACTCTACCAAGACTTCATTTTGCATTTCTCATACCATTGATTGCCTTTGTTCCTACAAATAAACTTCTGAAGGAATCTGGAGAAAAATCAGGATACCATGCTGACTGGGGTTCATTACAAATGTATGTCACACAATCTCACTGAAGTAAGCCAATCTTTTTACACCTTCTTAATTAATTTAGTGCCCCTCTCAACACAGAAGCGCTTCCAAACTTTCATTTCTGCACAAATCTCCCCAGGCTCTCCCTTTCTCATCATCCTCTTAGATAAGAACCTTTACTCATACTTCACTGAAAAAAAAACTATTCAGTAAGAACTCCCCTTCTCCTCCCCTCCTCATCTTATGTCACCCCAATAAATGCCTTCTCCTGCTATCTCCTCCTTCAACCCTATCTCACATGATGACTTAGATCTCTTTGCCAAGGTAAATGAAGCTATATACATGTCACATTATTAGATCTCATCTTCTCTAGTGCATTGACCCTTCCAACATCTTCATCTTTTCACTTATTGATAATCTCTTTTTATCAACTTGTTTCTTCCATACTGTCCACAAACACACCCATGTCTCCCCCAAGCTCAAAATAACCTCCACATATTCTGTCCTTTCTCACTAGATATTCCATATCTCTCCTCCCTTTTGTGGCTCAACTCCTGGAGAAGACTGTTTGTATTTGATAGCTCCACTCCCTTTCTTCTCATTCTCCTTTTCAATATCTACAGTGTGCCTTCTTACATCATCATTCAACTGAAACTGGTCTCAACAAAGCTAGTGATAATATCTTAACTGCTAAATCAAATGGCCTTTTTTCAATCCTTATCTGACTCTCTGTAGCTACTGACACTATCAACCATCCTTTTCTCTTTCAAGACCTCTTTTTTCTAGGTTGCTGTGACATGATTCTATTTCTCTCTACTCTCACCATTAGTCTCAGTTTCCTTTGCTAAATCTTTATCCAGATCATGACCACAAAAAGGAGAAGATTCTCCAGGACTCTATCCTGGGCCCTCTTTCCCCTGTGTACTATTTCACTTGTGACTAATTGGTTCTAATGTGTTCAATTATCATCTTAGATGATTCTCAGATCTACTTTTCCAGATCTAACTTCTTTTGTAAACTCCACAATCCCAACTGTCTATTAGACATCTCAAAATGGTTGTCTTATAGACATCATAAACTTAAAATGTCCAAAATTTAACTTATCTTTCTCCCAAAAAACCTCCTCACTTTCTCTCTTCCTTATTATTGGTAAGGTACCACCATACTCTCAATCACCCAGGCTTACAACATAGGTGTCATCTTCAACTCCTCTCTGTCTTTTACTGATTTCACCAAATGCAATCAATTACCAAGACCTATCATTTTACATTTTTAATAAGCATCAAATAGGCCTCCTTTTCTCTTCTGACACTCTCTTCAACCTCTTGCAGACTCTAATCACCTTATACCTGAACTATTGTGATATCCTTTTGTTTCATCTCCTGCCTCAGGTCTCTCTTCAATCCTTTCTGTCCTCCATTCAGCTGTCAAATTCCTCTTCCTAAAGGGCAGATCTGACCTTGTTCTTCCTATTCAATACACACCAATGGATCCCTATCACTTCCAGGATAAAATGTAACATCACAATTTCCCTCAACCCAAAGCTGAATCTCATTTTCTGTGAGAAGCTTGTCCTGATCCCTTGTTATGCTAGTCATTTCATGCTACTGACAATTTATCTTGTATATGTATGCATATATACTGTATATGCATGTATACATATTATATGTATACATATATAAATTGTATAAGACAGATATAATATATATAATACAGAAGACAAATATATGACAAAAACAAATCTTACATATATATAGTATGTGTTATATTATCTTTAATATCTTACATATAACATAATAGATACAGTTTATGTAATATGACATATAAGTACTTGTTTATATATATAGTGATCTCTCTCTATATATATAGTGAGATATATAGATAAATATATTGATTATATATTGTTTTGATGTTTTCTTCCTTATTAGACTATGACTTCCTTGAGAGTAGGAATTTTCCTTTGCTTTTCATTGAATCTCCAGTGCTTAGTACCTTGTCTAGTATATAGTAGGCCCTTAATAAACGCATATTGCCTGACTGACTCATGTAACAAATCATTTTTGAAGCATTGTCTTTGAGTTGTAGTCAAATGGATCTGTATTTAGATTTTGGAGATTTACCTGCCTTATTCATGGACTCAATGACTCTCTTACAAGCTTACAATTTCTGTCCTATCCCTAATCAGTAGATGAGTGGCTCTGTATCTGTATTCTAGCAAATAAAAAAAAACACCCAACTATCTTTTGTATACTTATATGTGTATAATTATATATACTTTCTGTCTTGCCAAAGGATTCAGCTAAATTCTCCATTAAAATCGTATTTAGAATCTCATTTCACTGATCCATACTATTTATATCTACTTTGGAAAATGTTTGTGATCCAAGAGATGAGTGAGTGTTAAAACAAAAAAAAAAGAAAAGAAAAAGTTATATTCAGATGAACAAGCAAAAAGCATTCTAGGAACTTGTAAGAATAAATCTAAGAACGATAAAGCCCAGAATGAACCGAGAAAAGCTAAGCATAACAATGAAGATTTTCTAATGACTTTTGGAAAAAGAGGAAGATGAAAGAAAATATAGAGCCAGTGAGGGGGAAATGGGCCAATGATAACAGACAAGGCATATAAGTTAGAGTTTCACAATTTTCATTTGAGGAGAATGTCCTGGGGAAGGGGGGATAAAAACAAACAAAAGAAAAAATTAATAGAGAGTTAATACCCCTAAATGTAAAGGAGATAATAAATCACTTAGCTGCCCTTGATGAAGTCAAGTCACCGGGCCCAGAACCTCCTCAGATACTGAAAGTGACCATAAAGGTGCTGCAAGCAATAGTGGAAGGATTATGGAGACTGAGAGAAAAGTTGATGAGATTAGGGAAAGCATAAAATAATGAGGTATGGGGTTAAGGGTGCTCAAGACCCCAAAATACCAACACGCCAGGTCCTGCCGAATGAATTTGACTCAAGTCTTCTCTCAGCCAAAGAAAAGCAAAGTTTATTAAAAATTCGCCATAATGGGTAGACTCTTCACGAGCCTAGGTATCTGTGACACTTGCATTGGACAAGCAGGCCAAAATCTTCTGACACAGAATGAGTCTGTGCTAGATCATTCTCTGGCCTTCCTCTCATGGAGGCAAGATGGGGTCTGATATATGGAAAGGTTGTGGGAGGAATCAAGGGTTGGTCTAGAGGAGGAGTTTGGGCAGGGTCTTCAGGAGGAGTCAGATGAGGTCAGACTCCAGTAATGAGTTGGGGAGGGTCTTCAGGAGGAGCCAATGATGTCAGACTCCAGTAATGAGTGACTAAGGGTTGGAAGTTGCTGGAGGCTAACTGGAGACCACAGACAATGGTGGGCTAGGCCAGTTTGAGGGAGAACAGATTTGGGAGTAGATATTTGGGGAGGATCAAGGGTGGGAAATTGCTGGACAAAGGAGGGCTAGGCTTGTGACAGAGATTTGGTCCTAGCTATAATAAAAGGCTTAGGGCCTCGGGCAAATGCCTCAACAAATGGGAAGATTCAATTGGAGTTCAAGGGGGTTCCCAGAGCCTGTACCTCTTCAAAGTCATGTTATTTGAAAGGGTAAAAGCTCTCTCAATTTTCTGAAAAGGGAAGAAAGTGAAATCTGCAGTCTCTATGGAAAATTAGTTATTATGTTATTAAAGATATTGGGTATATATAAAGATATTCAAGAAGCAAAGCTTCTGCTAGGCTCTAGAGAATATCTACAGGGGTGGGGAACCTTCAGTCTTGAAGTCATATCTGGCACTCTAGGTCCTTGTGTTCAGCCTTTTGACTGAGTCCAAGTTTTACAGAACAAATCCTTTTATTAAGGAGATTTGTTCTATAAAGTCTGGATTCCATCAAAGGGCCTCACTGGAAGACCTAGAGGGACACATGTGGCTGTTTAACTGAGAGAGGTAGGACTTGTTCTGTTTTTCCTCATAGGGTAAATGTATGGATATTGTAAAATTTGGGTAAAATAATGGATGGATATTTTCCATCATGCATCACATAGGCAGTCTAGAGGGATCCTATACATCCCTTCTCAGAATAATGTTTTTACATGCACATAACAAAGTATATTAAATTGCAAAAGAATACAGTTATCGATAATCTTTATCTGTATCTTGATATATAGATAGATAATAAAGATAGAGAAATAAATATAATACATAAAGATATGCATATGTATAATAGACATAGAAGTTTATGGACCCCAGATTCAGAACTTCTGCAAAAGAACAACTTTGCTTTGTTGTCAAGATAATTTTCCTGACAATTAAAGCTCTCTCAAATTGGAATGGGCTGCCTCAGGAGAGTCTTCCTCACTGAAGGTCTCCAAGGAAAGACTAGATGACCACTTACTAACCATGTTACAACGGAAATTCTTCCTTGGTAATGAATTGAACTGGACAGTGACCAAGGCTTCTTCTAGCTCTGAAAAACTGTGATTCCAAATCCATTAAAATAAAAGCAAGAATGAACACTTTTATATTGATAAAAAATATATTCATATATAAATCAACTTTGCATATTACAATAATTATTGAATAATACTCTATAACTGATCATTTCATTTTCAATCATAAAATGAAAATGACATTAGCTCCTTGGGAATAGAGATTGTCTTTGACTTTCTTTGTACCCTTAGTACTTAGCATAGTTCCTATCACAGAATAAACACTTAATGGTTGTGTGTTTACTGACAGATGGGAAAATCATTATGTTTCTGTTTTTTTCAAAGTTGTGTTTGACATGTCCAAAGGCTGATCAATTAACCAAAGTTGAAGCAACTAGAAAGTCACATCAAATCTGTGTAGCTGATCCCCACTGCTAGGCATGCAGTGTTTTGGGACAAAAGAATCTAATTAATTAAAGGAGTACTTTTATTTATATACAGAACTATTCTTAGGAAATAGCTAATTACATCAATGCTCAGATCAGGCTATAGTCTCATATACACCTGTAAGTATAGATGGAATCTCAGTGGCCAAGTGCTAGAGTGGATAGATAGAATATGGGGCTAAGAGATAGGAAGAGCTCAGCTAAAATTCTGTCTCAGCTACTTAATAGCTGTGTGAACCTAGACAAATCCCATAACCTCTCTCATACTGTTTCTTCATTCCTAAAGTGAGGATAATAAATTAGTGTATCTCACAATGTTGTTATGAGGCTCAAATAAGAAAAGATATGCTAAGCAGTTTTCAAACCTTAAAATATTATGTAAATGTGAGCGATTGTTATTATATCATAAGTTCCTTGAGGTCAGGAACTGTCTTTTGCCTCTTTTGGTAACCGTGATGGTTAGCACTGTGCCTGGAACAAAATAGGTGCTTGATGAATGCTTATTGAATAATATATACGTATATATATATGTGTGTGTGTGTGTGTGTGTGTGTGTGTGTG
>CM053587.1:35211318-35227456 GCA_028646515.1 Pseudochirops corinnae
ATACTATTAAACAGATCCAAACAAATGGAAAAATAGAAGGCAATGTGAAATATCTCATTGGAAAAAACACTGACCTGGAAAATAGATCCAGGAGAGATAATTTAAAAATTATTGGACTACCTGAAAGCCATGATCAAAAAAAGAATCTTCCCTTTAACTGTTAACTGACAAGAGTATACTAAGACAGTACTGTCATTAACTGTTCTTGTGATAGTTGCCTAGAGCACTAAGGGACAACTGATTTGTCTAGGGTTACAGTCAGTATGTGTCAAAGGAGAACTCGAATTCATGTCTCCCTGGCTTATTAGCCAGCTCTCTACCATACTACACTATCCCTCCTTATTATAAAGACCTGGAAATAATTTCCATAAGGCCCAGAGATGAAATCTTGTCCCCTTAGTTTATGATCACATGTGTTTATTTTGAAGGAATAATTCCAAGGCACAGATATGTATGCTTAATTTCCACATCAGCATACATATACATATGTACATGTACACATATACAAATAATATGTATGTGTGCATGTAAATATGTCTATGTGTGTATGTGTGTATATGGGTGTATGTATGTATGTGTGTGTGCACGTACAGTATGGACACTTTTGCATGAAATTTGAATTAAGTGGGTTTTTCCTCAATTAAAAGTAATGATACAAATAGGTTTTACATGAAAAGTTTTTTTCTTACTTTTGTATTAGATCTGTAATAGTGCCATAGGATTTAATAGAATTGACTGTTCCTACACTTAAACATTCTATACTCATCAAGGTCTCATCTGGAAAAAAAAATCAATCATTTTAACCAAAGCTTCACCCTAGTCTCTATTCTTTCTACTTTATACACAGTGGAATTAAACACTATATACCCAGAATATATGCTTAATTAGTTTGAATTAGCTTTGTTTGGAAGATTTCAAATTTTGGTTTGATGGTATAGGGGGAAGAGCACTGACTCTGGAGTTAAGGGACTTGGGTTCAAATTCTGTCTTTGATACATATTGACTGCATGACCACATGAATGCTCTCTTTCCAACAGCCTTCACAATTAAGTGACAGTGATCATAAGAATAATGAATTTCATATCCTGATTCAAATATTAGATTATCTACAGCAAGGTACATACGTACACACACACACACACACACTTCCATTCTAAAACAAGAGAATCTAAAATAAAACCAACGTAGACAGAATATAATGATTTTGGAAGTTCTGCTTATATAGAAGTAACTATGAGCCAGATAATTACCTCTAAGATAGAGAAACAGAAAATAGAGAAACCATTAAATGCTCAAATGCATCTAGAGATAACTCTGGGTTAATTTCAGGCTCAGATAGATAGATATCATTTTATTTCCCAGGAAGTCTCAGATTTGCTATATCACCATAGCCATAATAATTCAAGATTATAATTGAAATGAGCCTTTGACAAGACTGATCTTCCTTTACACATTTAAAGAGGCACAAAAGGAACAGTTTAAGCATGGAGATAAGAACCTTAAGTAAATTATGAAGATTTATGAAATAAGTACAAGCTTAAATTATGCTTAATGATTGATGATAGTGTTAGATGTTAATTTATTTAAAACTCATTTTGGAAGAAATCCAGGAAAGAATAGTTAGGGAATCCCTCCTTCTGTTGAACATTGAAAAGAGATAGGAATGGAAGCAAGGGAGATTAGGAGAGTTCAAGGATATGAGCATGGGGCATCAAGAAGCACTTAAGTCTATGTTCTATGTTAATGACAAAACTGAAGCCAACCTTTTTGTACCCTAAATATCACTGGAGAGGAAGAATTGCTTATCTAAATAGATATTAGTATGAATAACAACAGTTATAAAAATGATTCTCAATCCATTACAAAACACCATCATTTTATACACATATACAATAGATTTCCCCCAAAAAAACTTTAAAACAGGAAAGAAATATAGCAAATCGATGACCTACCCCAGGACTACCTAAATATTATCTCATTAGATGAGAACAAAAGAATAATAACAGTATAACTGATGTTCATATTTTATAGTTTATAAAATACTTTTTATGTAATAGGTGAATTGATCATTACAATAACCCCGCTTGGTTATGTGGTTCAGGTAATATTATTATTATAATCCATCTTTCTCTTTCTTTTTGAGGCAATGGGGGTTAAATGACTTGCCCAGGGTCACATAGCTAAGAAGTGTCTGAGACTGAATTTGAACTGAGGTCTTCCAGACTCCATGGTCTATCCACTTAGCCTCTCTTTACAGATAAGGCAACTGGGGCAAAGAGAAGTTAACTAACTTACGAATGGTCACACAATCAGTAAACAGGCAGCAGAGATAAGATTCCAATTTAGATTTTTTTATTCTAAATTTGTAATTCTTTTGGCTCAGATCTATTTGTATCAGTTTTAAGAACATAATGCTCAAGTTTAGAAAACCATTGAGTCATAGATCTAGAGCTAGAGAAGGCCTCGGAGAATATTCAATTTAATTACCATTTTACAGATGAGGAATCAGAATCCCAGAGGATAATGTGACTTGTCCAAGGTTGAATTTGAACCCAGATTACTTTTACTCTGGAGTCAGTGCTATTTCTATCACAATATCATTCTCATTCTCATTCTCATTCTTATTTTCTCTCTCTCTCTCTCTCTCTCTCTCTCTCTCTTTCCCCCCCCCCCACCACTATATCACTTTCTACACTATCAATTCCACTTCCTTCTTATAAGATTAATGGAAAGTGGTGAAATAAAACTGACCCAACTGTATTCAACATTTATTGGGCACCTGCTGGTATATTTGACTTTCTGTCAGTTCATTTATTATTCAATTATTTAACTCTTTCATAAGCAAGCACTTATCTTTCTCTCCTTCCTACCTTATCCCACTCCCCATGAAAAAGAAAGAGAAGAAAAACCTTTGTAACAAATATGCATATTCAAGCAAAAAGTCATTGTTGCTTGGTCACCACATTGATGAGAATTCTTAAATATTTCAAATCTGTTTTAATTTTAATTGATGTTACTTTATAAATTATTGTACTGCTCCTATTTATTTTATTTTTCATCAATTCATAAAAGTCTTTCCAGGTTTCTTTTTTCATCCTCTTACATAAAACAATAATTCACCACTGCATCCATATACCACAAATTGCTCAACTACTACAAAAAAGAGCTGCTATAAGCATTTGTCTGTATTTAGACTTATTTCCTCTAAGATATCTAGGGAATAGGTCTAGTGATGGCAACATTGAGTCATAGGGTATATACACCTTTATGACTTTTGAGGGACAATTCTGAATTGATTTGCAGAATATTTGTATAAATCCATTGTTCCACGATCACTGTATTTTAGTGTATCTATTTTGCTATAGCCCCAGCAGCATTTATCATTTTCCTTTTTCTGATGTTGTCTTTGTTAATCTGATGCTTATGAGTTAGAATTTCAGAGTTATTTTAATTTGAATTTTTCTAATTAATATTTGGATATTTTAAAAGATGCTTATTTTTCCCCTTTTGATCACTGCCTGTTTGTTTCCTTTGATCATTTATCAATTCAGAAAATGCTTATTATAAATTTGAATCAGTTGCTTAGAAATAAATCTCAGAAATGAGATATTGATCAGATAATTCTGTTGCCATAAATATACATACATAAGAAAGAAACTGGGAAGCCTTCTGGCCAAAGAAACCAATCTTTATTTAGAGAAACAAAAGTGGGGATCTGTAGCTCACCTAGTATGGCCTAAGATCAGGAGATAAAAAATTCAAAGTTATCTATTGGTCTCTTGATTTATGTATGATATAAATGGGCCTGTTATGTTGCAAGATTACATTTTGCTGGTCTCTATGTACTAACTTGGTTCTTTCCATGATGTCATAATTTTGTTCTTTCTGTACCAATTAGCCATTTGATCTCTCAATTAGCTGTTTATGGGATTTTCTTACTTTATAATTTTAGTGTAAGATTATAATAGTGTGATTCAAGAAAATGATTTAATCATTAAGATCTTATTCTAGGGTCTGTGACCTTTTGAAAATATATATTTCAATAAAACTGGTTTTCTAATATAATCCTTTGTATATTTTTTTTGTTTAAAAATACTACTAAAAAATGAATCTATAGGGTACACTTGCCTGACAAAGGTGTTAATGACTCAAAAAAAAAAAGGTTAACAATTCCTGGGCTATAAGAAAATACTGTTTCCATAATTCTTAGTTAAATAATTAAAAATTAGGACATTTTGGGGAAGATATTCTTGAATCTACAAAATTAAATAAGGCTTTTATAATAATTTCCAATATGAATTATTTATGCTTTTCTTGAAATGAGAATCCTGGCTTGTCTATTCACTAAGGTTAGAATTTTCTGGTATCCAAACATCTTACCCATGCAAACAATTTGATTTCCAAAATCAGTTAATTCAATAACAATTATTGAAATACTTTATTTCTCTTTTACTACTTAGATTGATATTATGATCTTTCAGGTAGTCCAATAATTCTTTAATTATCTGTCCTGGATCTATGGTCCAGGTGAGCTGCTTTTCCAGTGAGATGTTTCACATTTTCTTTTTTTCATTCTTTTGATTTTGTTTATTTCTTGATGTCTCATAAAGTCATTAACTTCTACTTACTCAATTCTAACTTTTAAGGAATTATTTTCTTCAGTGAATTTTTTAACTTCCCTTTCCATTTGGCCAATTCTTCTTTTTAAATTCTTCTCTTCGGTGAATTTTTATATATTTTCCATCTGACCATTTCTGCTTTTCAAGGCATTCTTTTCATCATTAGATTTTTGTGCCTGTTTTTACCATTTGGCCTATTCTATTTTTAAAGTTTTATTTTCTTCAGTATTTTTGTGCCTCCTTTACCAAGTTGTTGACTTTTGTTCATGATTTTTCTTGCATCACTCTCATTTCTCTTCCCAATTTTTCATCTACCTCTCTTATTTGATTTTAAAAATCCTTTTTGAGCTCCTCTTCCATGGCCTGAGACCAATCCATATTTTCCTTTGAGACTTTGGATGCAGGAATTTTTGTTTTGTTTTCTTCTGAAGGTCCTTTGATCTTCCTTGTCAACAAAGTAATTTTCTATAGTTGGATTTTTTTTTCTGTTGTTTGCTCATCTTTCAGTCTATTTCTTGACTTTAAACTCTATGCTAAAGTGGGGCTCTGCTTCCCAAGTGTAGAGGGCACTGTCCCAAGCTTCAGGTTTTTGGAGCAGCTATTTTCAGAGGTAATCCTGGGAACCTATAAGTTTTTAACTCTTTCAAGGTGATATGATCTAGGTAGATATGTTTACTACTCTCCTATAATATATGCTGGTTTGTGATCAACCATGCTTTTCTGGAATTTTGACCAAGGTCTTTGCTCCCCTGTGACTGCAAGCTCTATTGTGCTAGCATTCCTCCTTGTACTGGGACTAAGACCCAGTACTGTGACAAAAATCCAAGTGTAGATAATGTAACAGAGTACTGGCCCTAAGGCCAACAAAGGGACCCCTGTAAATCTCCTTCTGAACCATTATCTTATCTCCTTACCATCTGTAGACTAAGAGGTCTGGAAATTGACACTGCTGTCATTGACTCAGTTACCTGAGGTCTGCTCCTGTTTTGCTGGGGACTGACCTGAGATGGCATGACCTACGCTGCATTGTGCTCCTCTCTTACTTTGGTACAATAGGCCTTTCCTGCTGACCAATTAAGTTGTCTTAGGCATGAAAATCATTTCATTCCACATTTTTGTGTGTTCTACCACGTTAGAATTTGTTTAGAGTCATTATTTAAAGGCAAATACCTTTAAAGGTAAAAATACCTTTAGAAGAATGGGTTTAAGGGAAACTATATGCAAGTCCCTGCCCTTACTCAGCTATCTTGGTTCTACTTCAATTGATGTTATGTAAACAGTAGATTTCATTTGGAGAAACCTTTCCATGCCTTTTGATGAATAATGAATTATTATTTCCCCTCTCCTAAACATTTTTGTAGGACTCCATTACTATTGTTCTTAGGGCAAAGAGTACTTTACTTTAAAGGAACTGAGGTTCTCCTTACATATGAAACTTCTTTCATTTTTTTTTTATGGAGTGTGAAATCGCTGCTGTGCAAATTATCCTTTCTCTCTGCTTTGGAAATGGACAAGATCTTTTAAAATTTCTGTATGCACAAAAGATAAATATTAAACCTCCTGTAGTGATAATCTTTAAAAAAAGTTCATCCATCAGAGGTATAGGAACAATTCATTGATGTCATAATCCCTTCAAACAGGCAGCCTGGCAGGGTCAGCTATAAGGGGAAACCAGACTAGAGAGTAAAAGCTTTTATTCCTGTAAAAAAAAAAATCTAAATGGAAAGTTGAAGGAAATACTGAAAATGTCAAAGAGATTGCATTTCATAGAATTGATTACAGTTTTTCTAGAGCCTAGAAATTTCTTTAAAGGAACAGTAACTATAAAGGGGGAACCAATTTGAAGAAAGCATCTGACAGCTGCATACAGAAAAAAAAAATAACGTACACACAGACACAGATACAGTCATGGACAAAGACATACACAGCATCCCTTGAGTTGTAGCAAAGATAATTGAATAACATGAGATTTGATTTATTTATTGATATTAATTTGAATAACTCACGTAATAAAAAGGGCCATTTTTTGCTGTAATATAATTAATACAATATGACAACCCCCCAAAACTGCTCTATTATTTAGCTGATAACCTAAGGAAGAGTGCGATTAGGGATCATTTTGGAGTAAAAAGACCTAGACTCAGTTTTTGTCTTTGCCCCCTTGCTGTCTATATAATCTTGTACAAGTCATTCAATCACATTAGATTTCATTTTCTTTATCTGTAAAATGAAAGTCAGACAAGATTATCTCTAAGTTCCTTTCCAGCTCTTACTTGTGTCTTTCTTCTCTCTCTCTACGTCAGATATCACACCTTACCTGGCAGTGCTCTGCCCAAAGAGAACGTACATTTTAATATCTGAAACTATGTCGTCGGGTTTTTATTTTTTTCTCTAGACCAGTCAACCTCAAATCACTCTGGTCCCAGACAAGTCCTACTCAGTCATTGTTTGGGCCCATGGGTTTAGAATGAATGTAAATAATAACCACTTCTGTTTTGGCCAGAAATCCTGAGTGTCTTCCCCTACAAGATCTAATTTTTTTTTTATTTTTTAAAATATATATTTATTGATTTTTAGTTTACAACATTCAGTTCTACAAGGTTTTGAGCTCCAAATTTTCTCACCCTTTCTTCCCTCCCCCTTTCTAAGATTGCATGCAATCTAATATAGTTTCTACATATACATTCACATTGAACATTTTTCACATTAGTCATGTTGCAAACAAGAATTATAACCAATGGAATAAACCATGAGAAAAAAAAGAGAGAAAGCAAATAGTATGCTTTGATCTGCATTCAGGCTCCTTCCTTCTTCATCTGGATGTGGATAGCATTTTCCATTACGAGCCTTTTTGGAACAGGCACTGTATTAAGCACTGAGAATACAAGAAGCAGAAAGAAAGACAGTCTCTGCCCTAAAAAGAGTGGGAGAGGAGAGGGAAGGAACCCAGCCTAGGTGTATAATTTAACATCCAACAAGTCAATAATAGGGCTGGGTATTGAGTGACTGACAGATGAACTGGGTATTTTCACAAAATGGAGGTTCAGGAGAAACTCACCAATGGGAGAAAATAGGCAGACATCAGGATAGAATAATCTCCTAGGCAAGGAGGTCCCAGACTCTGAGGGATAATTTCTGGATGAGACAAATATATAGATGGCGAATTTTTGAAGTCTAAAATGTCACTGGCGTAATTCTGAGTAAAATTTAACAAATTACAAAGAATGACTTAATAGAACTAGGAAAAAAGTATCATTCATACACAGGGCCAAAAAGATCGAGAATCTCAAGAGAAATAAACAAGAAAATGAGAATGAGAGGAGTACATAGCTGTGCCAAATCTCAAACTATACAATGAAATAGTAATTGTTTAAAAAATGAAGCTAATTTAAAAATAGATTGAGAAGTTAAAAAATTAAGAATACAATACAGAAAAGTAAAAATATCTCTTATTCTGTTACTTGATAAATACAAAACACTAGCTACCAAGAAAAAGACTCTATTTGACAGAAACTGCTGGGAAAACTGGACAACAGTATGGAAGAGATTAGATTTAGAACAAAAAAAAACATCACAACTTATTCAATGATAAGATCCAAGTGAGCTCTTGCCCTAGATATAACAAATCACATCATAAACAAATTAGAGAAAGATGAAAAAAAAATATTATTGGATAGGAGAAAAGCTTGTGACCAAACAAGGAAGAGAAAAATCACAGAATAGAAAATGGATCATTTTGATAACATAAAATCATATCATTTTTTACAAACAGATAAAATAATGCCAGGATTAAAAATGAAGCAATCAACTAGGGAAAATATTCGCAACAAGTTTCTCTGATAAAAATTTCATTTCCGAGAAACGTAAGAAACTGGTTCAAATTTATAAGATACATTTGCCCATTATTAATGATCTAAGAATTCCACTAGGCAATTCTCAAGGAAGAAGCCCAGGACAAATAAAAAAATGCTCAAATCTCCAACAATCCAAGACACAAATTTATCACCTATTCATCACCATAGCAAAAATGACAAATGAGTGTTGGAGTCATTAAAGGAAAATAAGATCATTGATTCACTGTTAGTGGGCTTGCACAAGGATACAATAATTTTGGAAAGATATTTAGAATTATACATGAAATGTTCTTAAATTATACATGCCTTTTGACCCAATTATACCATTCCTACGCCTATCCCCTACAGGATCAAAGAAAAAAGGGTTCTATACATTCAAATATGTTTGTGCAATTCTTTTTGTGATGACAAAAACCCTAAAAAGAAAGGGAATGCCCATCAAGCAAGGGTAATAACTTAATAAGCTTAGCTATGTGAATATGATGGAAAACTATTATACTACAAGCAAAAAACCCATATATATTATTTAAAATATACTGAAATGTAAACATGCAAAATGATGTGAAGTATGTAGAAAATAGAACATAAGCTATAACTGCAGCATTATAAAACTGAACAATATTAAAGACTTTTATGAACTAATAAACAATGAAATGAGAAGGACCAGAACAATTTTTATAACAATAACACCATAAAAACAACTTTGAAAGTTCTAAGAACCGTGATCAATCCAATATCCATCCATGATTCCAGGGAAAGAATGAAAAAATACGCTATCCATCAGAGAGAGCAAATGCGTTTAGGGTACAGAATGAGGCCCATATTTATGTATACGGTTACTGGGAGAATATTTTTTTTTACCTGACTACACACCTTTGCTACAAGGAATGTGTTTTCTTTTTGTTTCTTTGTGGTTTTTTTTAATGGAATTGGTAGGAAAGAGACAAAATATATTTCTATTCCTTTTTTAAATACAGAGATAGCAGGGTACTACAGATATGGAATGTTCCATGGCCTTTTAAAAAAATTTTATTTTTAATTTTTGGAATAAAACAAGCATTTCCATAGCATATTGCTAAAAAAGATGATTGCACATGAAACTATAAATCTACTATGCACAACTTACTATTTTTTTCTAATATACAACAAAATCATCACATTATTTTTCTTTATCTCCCTCCCACCCTAAAGATGGCTACCATTAGACAGAAATACATATACATATATGTATATGTATATGTACATATGTATATGTGTGTATAATATTTTTATATACATGTAAATTATCCTATGCAAATTTATATTTATCAATTCTTCCTCTGGATACAGATAATATCTTTCTTTACATGCCCTTTATGGTTAACTTGGGTATTTATAATGAATGAAATAACTTATTTGTTCAAAGTGCTTAAAACAATATTGCTATTGCTGTATACAATATTCTCTTGGTTCTTCCCATTTCAATTTTCATTATTCGAGGCCACTATTATTCATTTTAAGTGAATTGTTTTACTTTAATATAAAAAGACTCTTAGGAAGTGGGAGTATTATCTAAATGTTTATGATATAAAAACAGCACATAACAATACAACTTTTGAAAAGTAAAAAAAATGTTGGTAGCTTGTAGGTCATTTTGTCCAATTCTTTCACTTCCTTATAAGTGATACATGATTTTTCACTATATTTTTCTCTATAGTTGCCCAGATAGCAAGTGGCAGAGCTAGGTCTCAAACTGTCCCAATCTCCAATGTATTATACTACTTTCATCCAGGTCAACCTCTTCCTTTTCAATATGAGATAAAGAGAAAGGGCAAGTAACTTTCAACTGGTCACATAGGCAATAATTAATAGCAGATATAACTAGAATGTAGATCTCCTGACTCCCAATCCCTTTTGCCAAACTGCTGTTTCACCAGTTGATTCAAATCCATTATTTCCCACTGATATTAATTTTTGCTGTTTCCTAAACCCTTTAGTCATTTCCTTGCCAAAACACAATTTGGTGATATCATTTCCATCCTCAGTTGTATTAACCTCATGGCTTACCACAACTCCTTCAGTTTCCAACAATGGGAAGATAACTGAATTGATATTTCTTTTCATGTTAAGAATGTAAATCACATGATTAAATCTTTTTTCTGTTGTTGTTCTAAGAGATTATTGGCAGTGAGTTCTGTCAGTGTGGAAAAGAAAATGTGATAGCAATTTTTATTTGCAGCCTAAGGCCTCTTCTACTTGGAACATCCCCTCTCAGGCAGGAGGAACTGCTTGATCTATATAAACATTGCCAATGTACTAAGGAGTCTATGTGTCAGTCATTCCTTGAGAGCATGGACCACCACAGAGAAAAGATCTAAGATGTCCCATCTCCTTTCACAGTTGAACATGGAGCTTTGCAGGAGCATTTTCCTTTCTACATCCGCCCTCCTCATAGTGCTATTTTATTTGTCTCTCCTAGGAGAGTTTTCCTCCATAAAACACTTTCTGATGTTTTACCTTGGTATCAGCAGGATTCAAATCATGCTAGAAAAGGAAGTGCATTGCTGCTATTATATTGCCAGTTATCATAAAAAAATCAGTCTCTCTGTACTCTAGCTTTTGGAAAACGCCACAGAATATGTGCTCTTTACTGCAGGAGATTTGTTTCTGAAGCAAGAGATGGAAAGAATTGGAGGATCTGTTGGGGAAATTGTAATCAGCCTCTAGTTGTCAGAGTTCTTGTTCTTTAAGCACTAGATAGCTGTGTAACCTTTTCTGTTCTATTTATACAACACATGCTTGGCTAGAGTTAATTTTTGGCACTTGCTAAAAATTGTGAGTGGGTAATTTTTTATATTGGTCCCTTCTGTGTGAAAGCAGAGACTCAGTTTTTTACTGATTTGTCTGAGGAAGATGTGGGGGTCGACACCTTATAGAAGCAGAATTAATTATAATTTCAATAGTCCAGGTAATATGCGGGACAAATGCTCAGTGTAATGTTCTGGGTGGAAGGGAAAAATGTCCCCAACTTTGCCAGTTGTACTAACATTAAAATCCAATACAGTTGAAGAAGCAAATTACTTTAGGGACAGCTAGGTGGCACAGTGAATAGAGCACCGGCCCTGGAGTCAGGAGGATCTGAGTTCAAATTTGACCTCAGACACTTCACGTGCGCACGCGCGCGCACACACACACACACACACACACACATACACACAAACCTAGCCATGAGACCTTGGGCTAGTCACTTAACCCCAATTGCCCTACATTCCTCCCTCCAAAAAGCAAAAAGCAAAAGAACAAATAAACAAAAAGAAACAAATTACTTGAGTCTATGTTTCAAGCATGATGGGAATACAAAGGCAAAAATCACAAAAGGAATCACTTCTACTCTCAATGAGCTTACTTTATTTGGGATGGGGGTGGGGGTTCTATAGAAAATTAAATCGTCTGTCAACAACAATTTAAGCACCTTCTATGTGCCTATTCTAAGCATTGGGGACATGAAGAAAGGCAGAAGAAAATTCCTGCTCTCAAAGAACTCACAATTCATTAGGGGTAAATACAGAATAATTTTTATAGGAAGGGAAGGACACAAGTCTAATGTGAAGTGCAATTTGTCAATGATAGAATTAGAATACCAGAAGGCCCACTGAAAGGATAGTGTAAAATGGAATAGGAATGTAGCTGGTATGCATAGATAGATACGAGGGATTAGGAAGTGATGGATAGGGAAGGGGGAGCATTGGTTTAAGCAGCATTTGTCTCAGAATTATAGGGCTTTGAAGTTGAACCATAGGATGATAGGTTATCATTCAGATAACAGTTGCAATGATCATGTTGAATTTGTTATCAATCACTGAGCAAGAGTTGGAGAGGACAATGAGAAGTTGGAAGCCAGAGGCCTGGGATCTGCCTGATTATAACTAGTGCAACTTGTTGAGATACTAATAGTCGGTCAATTCATCTCCATCCTAGATTTTACTCCAAGAACAGCAACATTATTCCTTATTTCATGCAGCATGTACAAAAAAGGCAGAGAGGGTACAAGGACGATATATGTTTTATTCTAGTGGTAGTAGTAGTTAGTTAGGGAAAGGGAAAGAGAGCAGAAGTACAAATAGAACTCTGCCCAGTCCTAATTGTAGGTACCATGCTTAGAATTACACAATTCAATGGAAAACATTTTTTGCTCTGTGGAGAATTAAAAATTCTAATAAATTTATAATTAAGTGCCTCTGTCCTGCAGCCTTGTCTTCTAATTGGTGAATGCCTAGGCTAGACTGACATTTAAGGGAGTCACAACTACGCTCACTTCCCTTTGAGGTCAACTGACTGTTTTGACTTCTCTAACCTTGTCCCTGTCGGTCTCTTCTCAAAGTTTCTTGCTGTGGGGACTCTCATTTGTTTTTGCTTAATTAATTCATGAATATGATCCATGAAATGATGAAATTGTAGCTATTGTACAGCACTTATTTGGCACGTCATTAGGAAATAATTTATCAGATTTTTTTTTCCCGAGAGTCCTATGAGATGAAAATGGATAGGAAGAGCAATCCTAGCCACAAAAGAGAATGCATAAACCTTTAAGAATGCTGAAACATGCCAATTAAAACTCAAATATTGCCAAATAAATGGTAGGGCAGCTAGGTGGTACAGTGAATAGACCACCAGGACTGGAGTCAGGAGTACCTGAGTTCAAATCCAGCTTCAGACAGTTAGCTTACTAGCTGTGTGATCTTGGGCAAGTCACTTAACCCTGGTTGCCCTGCCTTCCCCCCTCCAAAAAAGAAAAAAGAGAGAAAGAAAAGAAATGGTAGTAAATCAAAAGACAAAAAGAGAGAGAAATAAGTCTAAAAGACTGTTCTTGAAATGTATGGAAGTTAGGTTTCAAAACTACAAATATGAGTTTTTGAAAATGCAATTAAAATCATTATGAGATAGAAGCCATGAAAAAGGGGAAGGCGCAATTGCACAAATTCAGATTCGTAGATATTAGATCTAAAAAAAAAAGCCTCAGGAAATATTCTGACTTTGCCTTCAGGCAGGTAAATCATTATCCCAATTTTAATGATAAGAAACTGGAGTTTAAAGGAGACAAGGAACTAGTAAAAGGGAAAGATATGCAATGCATCAAAAGAGATGTATCTATTTCTGTTTTTTTTAATTTTTGTTGAGTGTGTGTGTGTGTGTGTGTGTGTGTGTGTGAGAGAGAGAGAGAGAGAGAGAGAGAGAGACAGAGAGAGAGTCTGTATGTGTATTAAAAGAGAGGACCTTTCAAAATAGTATGGTCTGAAAACTCAAGGCATAGAGAATTTGAAACTCCTCCACTATGTTCCTTATCCAGAATTTCCATTTGGCCGTCAGAAATCTCCAGAGCTTTGATGACCAGCTGGATGCAGAGCTAATCTTGGGGAGAGAATGCCTATGTGATTTCAGGAGCTGTTAATTAAGCATTATTTGTTAATACATTATCAGCAGCTGCCTACTGCAACTAATACACAGGCACAGCTGAACTCAAAGTGATCAAGCTTGGCATACTAATTTTGTACACAATATGTGGCCAAGCACAAATCAGTGTTTGAGTTGTGAGAGCAAATTACAAAAGGACCTCACTCAGAGACTCAGAAAACAATAACCCTGGTGCACAGAATCCAGAAGGAATTGGAATGGTTGTGAGTATAAAACAGCAAAGGTAGATACCTTTCTAGAAACCTGTGTGATGGATCTAACAGAATCTGTAGGAATCAACTTAAAAAGTGGTCTTTAGGAAAAAGAGAGAAACCATTCCCCCAAACTCCTTAAGGAGAATCTCTGAGGGGAAGAGGAACAAAAAATAATGAGTTTAATTCATTGGCAATATAATCATATACGAAAACATATAACTGGGAAACTGTCAGTTTTCTGTTTTGCATTTTTGTTTGTAAACATATGTGTGTGTTTGTGTGTATAACACATATTAATATATACTCAAAATTTTTTAAAAATAGAAGTTAAAAATAAATAATTTAAAAAAAAATCCACAATCTAATAGGGGCAGAAATGTCTAGATAGATAGATAGATAGATGGATAGATAGATAGATAGATACTTATTCCCTTGTTAAAATATGGATTTTTAAAAGTTTTTAAAATTCAAATTTTTTTTAATTTTGAGTTCTGAATTCTCTCCTTTCTAGTTCCTCCTCTACCACTGAGAAGTCAAGCAATATGTATCAATTATATACATGAAATCACATAAAACATATTTCTGTAGTAGCCATGTTGTAAAAAAAAGAAAGAAAATGAAGACATACATTTGTGTGTGTGTATATATATATTTCCATCTGCATTCAGAGCTCATCAATTCTCTCTTTGGATTGAATGTGGATTTTTGAGATCAGAGCCTCACTTGTCTTTTTATTTGTGTCCTAGAGTTTAACACAGTTCCTTATACACAGTAAGTATTCAATGAATGATTTTTTTTTATTTATTCATATGAATGTTAATTTATATAATTTAGGTCAATCCAATTGGATATTTCCACACATGGATTCAGCCTGGATAGCAGAGCACCAATGAAAATTCAGAGTGATCCTGGGCACTCAGCTCTGTTAGTCCTAGAACACTTTGTTTTGTATATGAAAAGAGAAGAAAGTGAGAGAAAGTGAGTAAAAAGAGTTTTTACAATGACTTTTGAAAAAATTAGTTCTGGAATTGGAAAATCATGAGAAGGAAACCAAACTTTTTGTAAGAATATCTTCAAAAGAGCATTGACTTAGAACACTGACTTGCTTTCATTCTAATTTCTGCATTCAATGCTTACTAGCAATGTAATGTTCTGAAAGCTACTATCCATCCTTAGGCATGGGTCCCCTCCTTTTTACGTTTAAGATGTGCTAGATGGCTTCTATCTGTGATTCTATGAGTAATGGGTAAGGTATAGGACACCATACACTAATGATTTGAAAATCAGAGAGCTTAAAGACAATTTGTTTATTCTCCTCCCCAAATGGGGCTTTAGTAGGTGGTGGTAGGATGTTAGAATCAAAGACTTAGAATTGGAAAGAACTTAAGTTGTAAAATAAGAGAAACATCAATATCTCTGTTTAACATTTAGGTTTCTATACATATTATGTTAACAGTTGAATTAGCTAATATTCAATAAAGTAAAACCAATGCAGAAAAAGAACTAAGAAATAACAATGAAATCATAGGATTCAGATCTAGAATGAACCTAAGAAAAAGATTATCTAGTCCAATGACCTTATTTCATAAACAAGGAAACTGAAGTTTATGGAAGTCAGATGATTTGTCCAAGTTAACACAGGAGACAAGTGGCAAACCGAGTATTCAAATTCTTTAATTCCATAATAAATGAGCTTTCCACTATGTTACACTACTCCTCATTAATTTAATGGGAGAAATGAAGGCTTACATCATAATGTTTTAAAATCCTCAAAATCATATCATTTCACAAAATAGATAATTTTGATTACATTAAATTGCAAAGTTTCTATACAAATAAAGCCAAGGTAACCAAGATTAAGAGGGAAGTGGAAAACTGGGAAAGAATTTTTACAACCAGTTTCTCTGATAAAGGCCTCATTTCTAAAATATACAGAGAAATGAGTCAAATCTATAAGAATATGTCATTCCCCAATTGATAAATGGTCAAAGGATATGAACAGCAGTTTTCAGAGGAAGAA
>CM053587.1:35227956-35253397 GCA_028646515.1 Pseudochirops corinnae
GTCAGATTGGCTAAGGTGACAAAACAGGAAAATGATAAATGCTGGAATGGATGTGGGAAAATTGGAACACTAATGCATTGTTGGTGGAGTTGTGAACTGATTCAACCATTCTGGAGAGTAATCTGGAACTATGCCCAAAGGGCTATAATTAAGTGCATACCCTTTGACCCAGCAGTACCACTTCTAGGTCTGTATTCCAAAGAGATCATAGAAATGGAAAAGGACCGGCTTGTACAAAAATATTTATAGCAGTTCCTTTTGTGGTGGCAAAGAACTAGAAATCAAGGGGATGCCCATCAATTGGGGAATTGCTGAACAAGTTGTAGTATGTGAATGTAATGGAATACTATTGTGCTATAAGAAATGAGGAGCAGACAGACTTCATAATAATCTGGAGAGACTTATACAAACTGATGTTGAGTGAGAAGAGAAGAACCAGGAGAACTTTGTACACAATTACAGACACATCGTATCTGTGATGACTACCCTTGATAGACTGGGCTCCTCTCAGCAATGCAAGGTTATAAGACAACTCTAAAAGACTCATCATGGAAAGGGATATCCACATCCAGAGAAAGAACGAGAGTCTGAATGCAGATTGAAGAAAACTACTTGCTCTCTCTCTTTTTTGTTTTGTTTTGTTTTGTTTTCTCTTTCTCATTGTTCACTCCATTGGTTATAATCCTTCTTTCCATATGACTAATGTTTAATGTGAAGGTATTTGTAGATCCGGTATCTGATTGTATGCTGCCATAGGGGGAGAGGAGGAGGAGAGGGAGGGAAAAAATGTGAAACTCAACAGACTGTGGAACTGAATGTTGTAAACTAAAAGTAAATAAATAAATTTAAAAATAAAAAGATAAAAGCCAAAAAAAAAGTAGAAAATCATCCCATTTCAATATAATTATAAACAATCAGAATTCCTCTGCAGTGGCAACAAATAGAGAGAAAAAAAATAGGGAAAATGGCATTTTAAATATTCATTATTGGAGCAGAGTATCTAAAAATCTGACACATTCACATTTCTCTCTCTTCCTCTCCATGATAATGATACTACCACTATCTTTCCAATTATAACTGTGCCCCATAGGGTGGTGGAGAAGAAGAGGGTAAGGTAGTAGAGCTATTGTTTGATAGTCTGGGTCTGACACAGCAATATGTTGTTAGTGTTAGCGCTGATTATGGGCTAGTAATAGGAATAGTATGAGTGATGCTGTATGCCAAGATAGATGAAGGGAATTCCCCTGGCCCTAAGAAGAGGTAGCTTGACTGAAGTTTCTGGGCTTTCCATAATGGTGCTAGGGGAAAAAAAAATCTTTCTCAGTTGCTCTCAGTGAACATGCCTCTGGTGATTGAGGAAGCTTTGAAGTGACTGCCATTGGACTGGAGCTGTCAATCTATGTCCAGCCTCAGGCATATGGTCCCCTTGTTAGGACTGAGGTTACACTTACGGGTTTGAAAATTAGGTCAATGTTTTCTTATGCCCTGGATTCAAATACCTAAAGTGAAATAGTTTTCTTTCTCCACATAACTCCCTCCTGCTCCATTCAAATCTCCTCTAATACAATCTACCAGCTATGTTTTCTCCTTCAAGTCAGCTTTTTTTTTTTCCCACAACACAGAATACATCAAGATTATAAAGGTAAGCCTTATGTGTCTGGGAATGTAAATGTATACATACATGCAAGTGTCTTGTTTCTTGAGAAGAAAAATAAAACATATAAAATGTTGAACAGGGGTTATGAAATTCATCATAGGATCAAATTAAGCTCCGACTATAAAACTGTTACTGAAAGAGAGGTTATTCAAAGCCATGATTATACAACATAAGTCAAAGAGGGTTAAGTTGACAGAACCGATTTACGGCATTGCACTTTATTGAATTTACAAGTTGAAATTTATTAGTCATTACGTGGCTGCATTTGCTTTAATGAGACGGTTAATGCTTTTTTTTTTTTTGTTTAAAGCATACTGGAAGTTCTGGATACTTAGAAGGAAACGTTTTCTCTCTTTGTTAGGGTGGCATGAATAAAATTTCTGGGAATGTCTAATGTTTTGTGCTTTATCTATAAATGACTGTACTGTCTTTATGCACAAAGATTACCCGCTGACCCGACCTTAGGAGGACATGCACTTGAAATTGTTTTTATGTTAGTGGCAATGTTTCGATTGAATAGTCATCTATGTTCTTTTTCCTTGTACCCCCCTGAAGTGGCTGGCAAAAGTTACAACAAAGATAGTAAAAGATCCAAGTGTGACACAAAAGAAAGAGCACTCATCTCAGAGTGGGACAATCTGGTTTTAAGACCCAAATCAGTCTCCTTACCTTCTTGAGTCTTAGTTTGCTCATCTATCAATAGTGAGGATGACAACAATATCAAATACGGTCTATTTCTCAAGGTTATGAGGAGTGATTTCTAGAGGATGAATTACTATTGAGATATGAACTATTAATGAGTAAGGCTTTCTATAGAAAATAAAGGACTGATTCAGGGTTGAAAGTCTTGGTCTTAACCTTGTAGCATCATCTTTTAATCAACTGAACTAAAAAAATCCAAAATGAAAACATAATAATTTTAAAACTTTGGATTTTACTGTATCAATGTCATATTGAAGAGAGAACATACAGCATCGAACTTTTAAAGGAAATACTTAATGAAAATATTCTACCTCCTCCCAATCCTGTTTATATATTTGTAGGACACTGAGAAGCAATGTGACAGTTTATAGAGATTTGGCTTGGTTTCTATTCCTGACTCTGACACATATAAGCTACAAAATTATAGACACTTACCTTCTAAGTACCCTGTAAAACTTTCTAAGACTACAAATTTTAGATCAGTTGCCAATCAGCATAAGTAGAGGAATTTTCCATACTGGGAGTTCCTTTCAATAATGTAATCACAATTATGGAGTCAGAAGAAATCAATGTTGGAGAAAATACATTAAATTTTAAAATATGCATAAAAAATTAAGGGTCAGGGAGGATTCTGGGAAGATAAAGAAGTGGGTCAGAAAATTCCAGACTTTCTCAATTTCTCCCCTCCCCCTAACAAGACAGAAAATTGACTCAAAGTGAACATGGAACAGCAAAAATAAGTCTAAGGTAAAGCAGTTGTCCTCCTAAGACAACCTGAGAGGACATCAAGAAAGACTTTGCCTCCACAGGGCAAAGTTGGGCCCAACTCAAATGAAACACCTTAAGGCTGACCCCCCTAAATTGACAAGAAACAATGGGGACAAGTAGCAGCCTTGGCTGAGAAACTTTCACCATATGGATAATGTGGGGGTCAACCAGTTGAGTAGGGGAAGATGGAAGGACCCTTCACAGTCACTGGATGCCATGCTAGGTGTGTTGACCAGGTAGAGTCAAGGCTGCAGCTGTGGGTGAGGAGTGAGCACGCGCCCAGTGAGGATGGTAACACGGGGATCAGAACCCTTCTAGCTGGGGGCACTTGAAAGAGAGCAGAGTTCCTGGTTTCAGGTTTCGGTTTGAGCACAGAAGGGTGAACTAAAGTTCACAGTCCTGAGAGGAACCACAGAGAGCAAGATTGTTTCGGGGAGAGCATGGCTGGGGGCCTAATCTCTGTTGAGGGGCAGAGAGGAGTGCTTGAGTTTGAGCCGCTGAAGCAATGTAAAAATAACAGTAAGAAAGACCTGAGGCCTGGGATACCACTCCTCACACCTCAGGAGTAGAATCTGATTGCAATAATAAACTGTTAAAAATAAAAATCAGTATGCAAAAGAAGAAGAATCCCACCATATACAGCTACTATGGGGATAGAGAACTATCTGGGTTCATATTCAGAGGAAGATAAAAGAACTTAAAAAAAAAGCCATTCCTACTTGGAAGAGGATTGTCAAATGGTCACAAGCCCAAAACAAGTTCTTGGAAGAACCTAAAACAGACTTAAAATCAACTAAGAGAGATTGAGGAAGAAAATTAGGAAAAAAAATAAGAGAAATCCAATAAAAGCAAGCAAAATTCTGTAAAGAAAGCCAACCACTTAGAAAAAGAGATCCAGAAACTTAAGGAAGGAAATAACTTCTTGAAAACTAGAACTGGACAAAGGGAAGCTAATGACATTCTAAGACACCAAGAAATATTTTCTCCATCATACATTCTGCTTTCACAAGAATGCTGTCTTTTACTGCTTTGTCTTTTATTATGGAAATTGTATCAAACAATAAATGTGTATTCATTCACTATGTAAGTCACTGGGCTACAAAAAACAAGTATTTATCAGCCCCTGACTTGAGCAAGCTTACAGTCTGTCTGGAAAAAAAATATATTCAAGTAAAATTTAAAATAAGTAAACAAGTAAACTTTATTTAAATAGATATACACATATATGTATAACACACATACGTATGTTTCATATATATATATATATATATATATATATAAAAAAGTGGGGAAGGAACCAAGATGGCTGAGTGACAGGAAAAAAAATATAGACAAACTTTTCAATACAAGTCCTTCATGAAGGTATAGAAAATGAGCTAGAATAAATCCTTATTGGGAAATCCAAGAAAAAAATCATTATTTTTCTAGTCAGCATAGTGAGATAGTGAAGTCTGTGCACACTGGAGATTGGAGTCTAGTCAGGAACATGCCACTCAAGTTTGCCAGTATAGAAACTGAAAGTGGAACAAGGCTGTGCAACAGTGTAAAAAGACAAAAAAAAAAAAAAAGATGTCAGACAAACATAGGGGGTGCTGGCCTTGTGTTGGATGAATGAACCATTGCCAACTAACAATTGTTATTCATTACCCAGTTCAGGGTCACAGATCCAGGGAAGACTGACAAGGAGTAATATTCTGGGATAAGAATGATCACAGGGGCAGCATAGTACTGGAGTCAGGAGGGCCTGAGTTCAAATTCAACCTCAGACACTTAACATTTACTAGCTATATGACCTTGTGCAAGTCACTTAATCCCAATTGTCCTGCCTTTCCCCCTCCAAAAAGATATAAAAAAAAGAATGATCACAGGTCCTAGGCTGTAAACTGAGGCAGGAACAAATTTAGAAGCAATGAGTACTTGTGCTATTGACCCCTGGACCAGAGGGGTTTCAGTTTTAATTTAAAGGGCTATCTGAAGCCTGCCAAAGAATAACCATGAAATCCCAGACCTAAAGGGAAAATGCAGTTCTGTCGTTCTGAACCTATAGAACTTCCTAGCTGTCTGACAATAGATGAGTATGATAGCACGCTATTGAAACTCCAATCTGGGAGAAGCTCCTGTGTTTATTGCTCACAAACAAAAGCAGTTCAGGAACTTGCTGAGGTCAGACCAGGAAGATTCGAATCAGATTTTGTGAGGTAGTAGACTCCTTTGGGAGCACTGAAAGGTTGTAGAGGACGTCCTCAGACTGGATTATCTCTGAGATTTTTGAATAACGATACTCTGCCCTCCAAGATGCAGCAGAAGAAATCAATAGGTAATAAGCTCAACCCAGACATTCCCTCAAGAAGTATGCGGAGCATGGCACTAACATAAAGTGGAAAGATAGGAAGAAGGCTGGAAGAATGATTACATAAGCAAAAAAAAAAATGCCACCATAAATAGCTATTATGGTGATAAGGACACTTGAGACATAGACCTTGAAAAAGAAAATGACTCCAAAATATGTGTATGTGTATATATATATACACAAAGCCTCAAAGAAAAACAGCTTTTGCGCAGGCTTAACTAAAATTTCTGGGAGAAAATAAAGAATTTTTGAAAGAATTTAAAATGATTCTAAGTCTGTCTAAAACATACCTATCCATACACACCCACACTCACACATATATACATGCATATTTTATATTACACGCACACACACACATACACACACATACATGTATACATATGCATGCATTCTGTAAGGTAATTTGGGTAAGAAGACAGTAGGATCTGGAGTAATACCTTTCACGTAGGGGCTCATATAAGAGTCCTATTTTAGCTGAGTTTTAAAGTTGACTAAAGGGTCTAAGAGGTAAAAATCAAAAGTGTGGTTCACCTCTTCTTTCAAGAAATGTAAATAAAGTTTAAAGACATGGCAATCTTCTGTTAAAGTATGTTTGTTTCATTTGCGCTGGTGTTAACTCTGCTTAGGAGAGGCCATTTTCTCCTCCTAGGGAACCGACCATTAACTGAACTCATTAGGGTCCCATATTTTCTATAGTAAGGTTATTTTGTGTCCCTTCTTTAAATTTGAGCCTGGGCAGAACACTGACTGACTAAAATCCTCCTGCAGAGATGAAATTAAGTACCTAGTGCAGAAGGTAGTTTATTTGAAATTATTCTAACAAACTAGTTTCAATTTTAAGTTTTAAAAGATGTAGAAAGTCCAGAGGAAGAGAGAAACAGACAGAAACAAAGAGAGAGAGAAAGAGAGGAGGGAGAGCATCCAGGTATGAAAGACAAATAGAGACAACAGGTGAAAAGTAATCCTTCTGATTTCTCTCAATGGAGGGAGAAGAAATAGCCCTAACCCACTTAGTAATGTGTCAGTGAGTGCTGGTTAGGAATTAGTCCTATACATCTCTCTCTCTCCCTCCCTGTCTCCCTGTCTCTCTCTCTCTCTTTCTCTCTCTCTCTCTCTGTCTCTCTCTCTCTCTGTCCCTCTCTCTCTCTGTCTGTCTGTCTCTCTCCCTCTCTCTCTCTCTCCCTCCCTCTCTCTCTCTCTCTCTCTTTCTCTCTCTTTCCCTCTCTCTCTCTCCCTCCCTCTCTCTCTCTCTCTTTCTCTCTCTCTCTCTCTCTCTTTCTCTTTCTCTCTCTCTTTCCCTCCCTCCCTTAGCTGGCCCTTCTAGCTCTTTTAAAATTAGAACAAGTAAATCAGAATCACATTTTTGAAGAGACTGATTTTCAGATCAACTACCCTCTCTTCTGGGCACTTAATTTCATCTCTGCAAGAGGATTTTAGCCAATCAGTGTTCTGCCCAGGATAAAACTTGAAGAAGCAACCCAATATAAGCCCACTATAGAAAACATGGTACTCAATTGAATTCAGCTAATTAACAGTTCTCTAGGAGGAGAAAATGGCTTCCTCTAAGCCGTGTTAAGGGCAGAGCAATTAAACAATCATAGTCTAACAGATATTATTGTCACCTCATTAAACTTCATTTCCATTTATCACAGAAAAAAAGATGAACCACACTTGATTTTTTTTTCAATTTTCACCCTTTGGAATCAGATACAGTAATAAATGAGCTACTCTGTTGTCTTTTTTTCAGGTGCTTCACCTTCTTGGAAGGTCAGATCCAGTCTTTCAAAAGCAAAAGCAAAAGAAAAGAAAAGAGATGATCAGAATGAAGAGTAGAGATTGCCCAATCTAACCCTCTCTTTTTACATGTGAAGAAACTGAGACCTGCTGCTAAAACAACACATAGAAGATTACATAACTAGGCAGTAGCTGAGCAAGAGCTTGAATTTCCAGTCTAGTGTTCTTTTTAGTATCTCACATTAGCTCAATTGAAATCAAAGAATCAAGATTTAGAAATGGAAGATATCTATGGAGGATGCAATTTTACATTTTACAGATAAGGAACCTGCTCATCAAAGAGGGTACATGCTAGTCCCAAGTCACCCACTTTGTAAAACCAATTTGAACCAGGTTTTCTAAATTCAAAGACACGGTCTTTGCTAATAAGCTATGCCACCTTCTCTACTCAAATGACTAGGATGAAGGTCATGATCTTTCTAAGCCACAAAATGATTACATGCTTTATATATGAGGAGAGTTTGAACAATGAACAGAGAAGACTTGAGGGACTTAATCTCAGCTCTCATCTATATAAACTACCTAGTACCTAGATTTCCTGGGGGAAAGAGAAAAAAAGATGTTCTCTGTGAGTACAATGCCCACTGATGATCTATGTGTTTTTTTGGGTTTTTTTGGTTTTTTTTTTTGTTTTTTTTTTTAGCAATAGTCCAAACAATGACTTTGCTTCTGAAAGATCCATGGTCACATCTCCCATTTTTCATGTTTAGTCTGTATCCTGGCATTAACTGTTACTTTCTCAAATATCAAGAAATTATTCACTCTCCCTAGCCTTCAAGGTTTTTTCATTTTCTCTCAGAAAGCTGTTTCTATTCACTCTTCTATTACTAATGCACACAGTATTTACAGTTTTATGCAAACTGCACTTAGAAATAAAAGCAGCTAGAATGTTCTCAGAAAAGAAAATTCATAAGAAGAGAAAAGAACACTATGTGGTTGTTTTTCCTGAAAAATTAAAAAGGTAGAAAAAGGAGGATAAAAAAAGATTAAAACCAAGGCTAACACCGCCTGCTAATATTAGAGATTACTTCATATTTTCAAAGGAGTTCGTTTCCACAAATGAAATTACCTTGCCAAGGCCATTTTCCTAGGACCTGTAATAAAGGAACACAATGAAGCTGCCAAAATAATACTTGTAATGGATGTTTCTGTGATATAGTCTAGACCTGATATAAAAATAGAAGACCATTTTAAAACAAAACTGGCTAATAATGGACATGGGAAAGCTCCAAGTACAGCATTAAAGGAGATGAAAGATGATGCTTTTTCTCACTACTAGATACGCTCTTCTTCCTATGAATCTCCTATTAATCTATAGCCTGACCTACTTAAAACACTTAAAAGTTATAGATCATGAAAGGATGCCCTGTCCAATGTGTATTCTCCAACAAAACGAGCTAATGTCTTTGAAGGAAAATAGTTATATCATTCTCTCTAGTCATCAAAAAATATATTGGCCAAAAAACCTGGTATTTTTGTGGCCTTGAACCTTATTTAACTGTTATTCATATTTTAAAATTTTACTTTACTTTTTCTTTATTTTTGCCTGGAGTTGATTTTGTGAGGGCTGGGGTGGGGGTGAGGTCCAGTGAGATAGATGTTAGACCTAGTTGTTAGTGACTCATCTGTAGAGCACACTCAGGCTCTTTAAAAAAGTTATTTGAAAAGTCAAGCAAAATTTGTTTAATGCCTCAGCTCTAACCTACATTAGTAGAGGACTTCATCTAAAACTCAAATAAAATCAGACAAAACTTGTCCTCTTACTCTTGAATCAGTCACCAGGAGCCATTTGCTAAGGGAATTTAGGAATCCCCTTGCTTTTTCTCCTCCAGTATAAAAACAACACCCAACCAGACTTCATCAATGTGTATTGACTTTCTAATTATTCTTAAAAGGGAATTAGGTTTTAAAAAGGGGAAGGTGCAAATTACCTAAGCATCTGAAGCTCCTTTCCTCTTCTTAACACCCTATTGGAAGGGAGTATCTCTGTAAGGGGGTGAATCAGTTAAGCTTGACCGATAATTCTTTCTTCATTGAAGTCTCCCTAGTGATTTGATTGCACTCATCTCTGCTCAGGCACTCCCATAGCCCTGGGCAGCCATTACTAGTAGAACTTTCTGAACTCACAACAAAGAAACAAGATGCATTCCCTGGCTATAGACAAAATTGATGGAGAACAAAAAACTCATACCTTAGGACCCACATTTCCCAAATACTATCATTCCTTGTCTTGTCATACCAATAAAAATTAGTTCCTCAGTCTCCTCCCCTACATTTTATACATGTTTAATACTCTACCTATGCACAGTTGCTGTTGATAAATCTCAAAATCATTGTTGGAGACTCAGAGTTTGCATTAACCACCATGCACCTAATACAGATCGATCTCACAAAGTCATAGAGTCTCAGAGAAGGAATTAGATCAAGATCATTTTTTCCTTGTTATTGTTGTCTTTACATAGTTGTCAATTTGTACATTTTCCTTTTGTTTTTGTTTTCTTCACTCAGAATTATTTCACATTTCTCTTCATGCTTTGTATTAATAAGTCTTCTTTGACTTAACATAATTGTTGCTGACCAAAAGTTGCTAATGGTCAATGCAAACAGAAACTGAACATAATTGATATGTATAAGGGGGTCATATGACAAGATATCTAGTACTGAGAGGACATCAGAGGCCTTCTTGCTCAATGTCCTCATACTGCAGGTAGGTGACCTGAGGACTCAGGGGAGCCCAAACTTGCCCAAAGTTGCCCACATAGCAAGCATCAGAGATAGGGTTTGAACTGAGGTTCTGTGACTACAGATTAATCTTTCCATGACTAAGCAATATCTTGTCAAAACCAGTTCCTTTTAGGAGATGCTGCATTTTCAACATAGTTTTTTGCTATTAACACCTCCCTAATACTATAGATTTGGGAGATGGAGGTAAATATTGATTTGATTTGAACTATCTTGTCACAATTTTATGGAATTCCTCTAATATATGCTCTGCAACATCTGTAGAGCATGAAATAGAATTATCTTCATGGCAGCCTGCCTGTTTATGCTTTCTATGACGTCTTCAAGTTTAAGTGATCAAATATCTTCTAAAATTATGTTTTTTAATGTTTTTCAAGAATAAAAAACCCTATATGCAACACCAAAAGGAAATTAAGTTGAGTTAGTGAGGCTATCATCCTGCTTTCCTCGGCCCTGATGAGATCACATTAAATATTGTGCGCAGTCTAGCTGCCAAAATTTAAGAAGGACATTAATAAACTAGAGATCATACAGGGGAGGGATATCAAGATGGTAAAGGGCCTTGGGGGTATTGCACATGAAGACAGGATGAAAGAATAAGAATATTTAAACTAGAGGGACTTGATGACTATGTTAAATAAAGCATGGGAAGAGTTATATGGAAGAGGGCTTCTATTTTTGGGTACAGGTTTCATAGAGGCAAATATTGACCTAAATTTAGTTTAAAAAAAAAACATGCAAAAATTTATCTCATTTAGACCTATGGAAAAAAAGAATGTTTACATATTGAGGCAGTGCGGTCCCTCAGTAAATGAATGGCAGCTCAGTGGTCTGGTAAATAAAACTAGAGTCAGAAATACCTGAGTTCAAATATAACCCCAGATTCTTCCTAGGTATATGACTCTAGCCAAGTCACTTAGTAGCTCTCTGCCTCAGTTTCCTCAACTGTTAAGTGAGGGTATCAACAGCACCTAGCTTATAGGGTTGTTATGAGAATCAGATATGATCATGTTGATAACATAGTTTGCCTACTACATGGTAGGTACTTAATAAATGTTTGTTCCTTTCCTTTTCCCTCTTCAAGTAAATTTTGATTTTGACCTTTTTCTGGGTTGTCTTGAAGAGGCAATTTTGTAGAGTTTGGACACGAGTTGAACTATATGACATTTAAGGTTTCTTCACCTCTGAAATTCTATATGATCCAAAAAAGGCACTAAAGTGCTTTGAACATAGTAGAGGCTAAATAAATTTCTGTGAAATTAATTAATTTAGACTTAATTGTGGGGGCATTCCCTATAAGAATGTACTCTGAACTAAGGAAGAATAGAGTGATCATTGCTTTGCTTTGTTGTACAGCAGATGAGATGGATAAAAGGAGCTAGGAATATGGGATCATAGGGTTTGGGATTATTATGGTTCCCTCAATGCACCTCTAGTCCAAGGCTTTGTGACTACTTTTTTTTTAATTGCTTCTTAGAAGAGGTTTGCAAAGCTATGGTTGTCACTCAAAAGTGCCAGGTGCTTCCCTAAGAATGTGGTGCAACCCTGAGCTGTTCAAACAAGTGAAGGACCTAGAAGCTGTTGAAGGCGGCAGGTGACATAAGAATTCTTTTATCAGAGCTGGTAAAATGGGACATGACAAACATACTATAGACCTTGGAGAGCCTATACAGAAGCTCTATCTCCTCTTCATTGTTTAGAAATCTAAGCATGTAGATGATTTCAATTACAATTCAATTAACAAAACTACAATTACTTCTGTAATAGTTCCCTGAATTGTGGTTCTCCTCTACTTCTTGCAATAGAGTAGATGTTTAATAGATACTTATATTACAGTTATCACTTCTATATCATAACTTTCTCCATCACATTTGATATATCATGAGTTGTAATAAGAAATTAAATAGGAATTTGGGGGGCCTTTGCAGAAGCTGCACATAATAAACAAAGGCCAGAAGACAATACGGAATAAATTTAGAAACTCAGAAATGTATAAAACATATCTATAGCACAGTGTAATAGCAACATATCATAATAATTCTGACTTGTCTGGTACAAAGGGAGGATTAAAAAATTTTATATGGATTTTCCAGATCATGGGGCATGATGACCTAAACTTCAGTGACGTGGAAGGGATAATTCTATTATGTCATTTGCAGTGTCCAGTGGCTTCTGTCTGTTCTGCTATCTAACCAGTAGTAATCCTTGAAGAGGGGGTGATCAGTCCTCATTGTCTAGGGAGCAGATAGAGTCCTGGTTTTTTCCTTATGCTACTCATAGAGGAAAAGAATTTAGTACCAGAGGAGTTCTGTAACCAGGGGCAAGTTATTTAAATGAATGCCTTGTTCTGTAATTGTAAAAATGGAATAAAAATTTCTTCCCTCTCTATATTGCACATGAAAAAAATGAGAGAAAAAAGAGAGTAAATGTGAAAGCATTTGTGAAATGGTGTGAAGTTAGTGCAGCTCCCAGGAAATTGATATTTTTAGGTGACTTTTTATTTAAGCAATATTATGTTGCAGCCTGAGAGAGGAAGGAGATCTCTTTAGTATGCCTTAATAAGACTGTGCATAAAGGTCTATCCGTATATTTATCTAGCATTTCAATATTTCAGCCCATACACCCTTCTCTGAAATTAACTCTAGCCATTGAAGCAATTTATTGGTAAATAAATTTAATGGTAAGCAATTTTCAATTACTACAGGGTACCATGAAATGCAATACCAGCCAATACTAAATGTCCATGGGAGGCAACAGAGATATGTGAAGGTTTGCTGTGAGGAATAATTGTGGTAACTCAAAACTTCACAGGGAGTATCATTGTGTTTAATTGGATTAACATGCACACATATGTCTCTTTGTGTTAAAATGCCTGAATTTAATAATAGGAAACCTGATTATTGTTCTATAGAGAAATTCTGAGGCTGGGTGAAGTATATAGGGATATTTCAGTCTCTATGTTGTTTAGAAAACTGAACAAATGTCACTAATGGTTGGCATAGTCATATAGATGGAAAAGACCATAGAGATCATCACTTCATTTTACAAATGAAGAAACTAAGGCCCAGAGAGCAGAAACAACTCACAGAATACCATATAGTTAGTAAGAAACATTACCAAGATTCAAGTTAAGGTCATTGCTGGTCAATGGTACATTTCTTTTCAATCCTTACACAGAAGAAGTGTCCTTAATGAAGTATGTCATAGAAAAATTCAATAGGATATAATAGGTCACCTCACATCTCTTCTACTTACTCTCTCTGTGTTAAAAAGAAAATTCAGGATAACACAAGACAGAAACAAAGTATTTGAATTTACCTTTAACTCCTTCAATACTTGGGGAAAAGCTATGATTTCATTAATGTGGCTTCCCTTCCTACCCATGCCACTTTTTTTTTTTTTAGCAGATTGTCTTCATGCATCTCTGATGTCTAAAGTATGGGGATGACCATGGTTTCTCAGAAGCTGTGCTAGCAGAATGTAAGCTTGAACAAGGCCTCACCAACTGAAGAGATTTGGAGTCTAGGCCTAGAAATGAATTGCATAAACTGTTTTCCCAGTAGCCATCTGCTTTCTGCTTTGAGTTTTGTCTGTAGTCCATTACAAACGAAAGAAGAAAATAAAAATTTGAAATGGTGACCCCATGAAACTAGTTTATTGAATAAAGAAATATCAGCATCATCTCTTTGAAGTTTGGTTTCCCAAAACAACAGACCCAGATGACAAGAATACAGTCATGTTAAAAATGGAAAGAGGGAAGACAAAGGTCTTAGGGCAGTGGTTCTCAACCTTCCTAATGCTGTAACCCTTTAATACAGTTCCTCACGTTGTGGTGACACCCAACCATAAAATTATTTTCGCTGCTATTTCATAACTGTAATTTTGCTACTGTTATGAATCATAATGTAAATATCTGATATGCAGTATGTATTTTCATTGTTACAAATTGAGCACAACCCACAGGTTGAGAACCACTGTCTTAGGGAGAGGGAGAGAGATGTGGGAGGAGGAAAAGGAATGAGAAATGAAAAGCGTGATAGGAGAGAGGGAGAAGATAAACATTAATAAACATTACTACTTAATAAAAGAGCCCAAACTAAACAAAATTAAAGACATTTAATGAATTTTTGTCAATAATGGATCAAATGGGGATTTACTGGGCTAAGCACTTGATTTACAGAATAGAGTAGGAATTTTCTAAAAGCCAGATATTTCCTTTTGGTTAGAAAATATAGGATATACCCCATTTTAGGTAATTAAGATGTTTTGAAACAAAATCATTCAATTCTATTCCTTGCTTGTTTGGTACATTTCTGACCAGTGTTTGCTTACCAGGAAGGGACATAGGAAGAGATGGAAATTTTATCAAAAGCTATATTCATAGTGAATGACAATAATAAACCATCACTTTCTCCTAAAAACTTTAAAATGGTTTAACAATAAATATGACTACGATGACATAGGTTGTTATTAATTGATAGGTAAAGAATTTGAACAATAGATAGAGAATCTTAAAATGCAATCATTTATTTAAAAAAGTTTAATGAAAAGAACAATAGATTTGCAAGTCCCAGTTAAATTACTTACCAATCATGTGAACCTATGCAAGTCAAATATGCTCCCTGAGCTTTAGCTTCTTTATTGATTGAATAATAGCTAGAATTCCCATAGCACTTCAATATTAGGAAAGCATTTTACAAATTATCTCATCTTACCTTTATAAGAGCCTTATGAGGCAACTTCTATTATTATCCCCATTTTATAGATGAGGAAATGGAGGCAGACAGATTAAGCAATACGCCCATGGTCACGTAGCTAATAAGTGCCTACAGCAGCATTAGAACTCAGGTCTATCCTCATTCATAGTCCCACATTTTATCTACCGTGCCACCTAACTAGCCCAATAAGGATGGTAATGTTTAAATCGCTTACATTTTCTAGATCAGTGGTTCTCAACCTGTGGTTATGTTCAATTTGTAACAATGAAAGTACATATTAGATATTTACATTATGATATTAGATATTTACATTATGATTCAAAACAGTAGCAAAATTACAGTTATGAAGTAACAGCAAAAATAATTTTATGGTTGGGGGTCAGCACAACATGAAGAACTGTATTAAATGGTCATTGTATTAGGAAGATTGAGAACCATGGTTCTAGGTTATTGTGGAGATCAAATGAGGTCACACACACACATATACATATTATATATGTATGTATGTATGTATATGAAAATCATACAAAATGAAAATGAATTCATCCAAAGAACTAGAGGTTATTCTCTAGGTATTTTATCTTTCTGTTTGTGCCACTACAGTACTATTGTTTAGCCATCTAGTGTCCTTACCTCATGGGCAACCCATCTTCTTTGTTCAATCATACTTTTGTATGATAATATTCTATAACACCACTTTAGAGGGGATTGGGTGCCATTAAACAAGTAAGCATTATATGCAGGAAAGGAAGTGTTCATTCATTTCTGAGTTATTATGCATTATATATACTTGCAGGAAAGTCTTGAGAGACATTTCTTATATGTAATTTTGGGAAAGCTAAGGGCACACGGATCACACGAAAATCATAGAAGTTCAAATGTTCTCTTCATGTTATTGTCAAATCTAAATCAGGATATTCATAGTAGCATTTGTGGGTTGCAGCCTATGCTTTACTCTAGCTTCTTTTGTTTTTCTGTCATACTTTTCTCTAACTATCCAACATATATCCATCAAAAGATGTTTAAATTGTTTTAAGTCTTTAAGTAAATAATGTTGCATTAACCTATATGGAATTGCATCCTGATAGCAGGCAGTTTTCTAACTCTGTTTCAACAAGTCTTCGATCTATGATCTCTGTTCCTTTGTCTCAACCCTAGTATGTTCCTCCCCTGAGAATCTTTGGGTTCCTTCAAGGTTAACCTCATGTGTCACATTTTGGAAGAAGCCATTCCTCATCCACCTATGTATTAGTGTTCTCTTACTCCTCAAATTGTTTTGTATTTACTTACTTATATACATCCTGTATCTCTCCAGGAAAATATCAGTACCTCGAGAGACTTTCTTGTTAGTCTTTTTATCCTCAGCATTAAGTGCAATGCCTTTCACTTAATATAATCACAACAAATGCTTATTGAAATTAATTAAATTATAATTTAATTGAATCAAATAACCATATGGAATTCTGTCAGGAAAGAGATTTTTCCATTGAAATAGAATTTCCAAATAATTGAAGTTTACCTCCTTTAGCCACAGAATGATGGCCTGAATTGGGACAAACACAGCTACTTAACAGCATATCTGGTTCTAGAATCTAGGTCTCCTGATTACCTTGATAGTGCTCCTTCTCCCCTACTGTATTCCATCATATCATCTCTTTTAAATGATTTTATACTGTTGTTGATAGAGTGTTTCTATCTTATCCTTTAAAGTTTAATTTTTCTCTGTCATAAGGAGGTAGCCAGGTAGCTTATTGGGTAGGAATCAAGAAGACCTAAGTTCAAATTCAGCCTTAGAGACTTGCAAACTGTGAGACTTTAAACAAACCACTTACTTTCTATCTGCCTCAGTTTTTTTAACTGTAAAATGGGACCAATGATAGCACCTATCACCCTGAGTTGTTGTGAAGATTAAATGAAATAATATTAACAAAGTGCTTGGCTGAATGCCCCGTATATATTAATAAATGTTTATTTACTAAATGTTTATTCCTTTTCATAAGGTGCCACCTGCATCAAATATGCCTTTTGTTACTACTACTGCCAGTTGATATTTACATCATTGTTTTGCAGAGTTCTTTGTGTCCATTACTCATTTGATCCTCCTAATCACCTTATGAGGTAGATGCTAATATTGTCTCCATTTTAACAATGAAGTGAGTAAGGTTGAAAAAGGTTAAGTGACTTTCTCAAAGTCATATAACTAAGTAAGCAGACCTGTGGAAATCTTACTCCACATTCAACATTCAATCCACTAACTGGGTGTTAAATGAAACTGTACAAAATCCTGGACCCAAGGAAAACCTCTGTGAGCCTCATAGCACTTGTTAAGACTCCAACTTGACCATTGAGAGCAATTTTGGGAAATCACTTATATTCCATGACCCCATAATCTTAATTTCTTTACTTACTGCCCCACAGTGGTAAAATGAAAATAGTGGGAAAATAAGAGATAAGATATACAGTAAGATTCTCTGAAATCTCACAGTTCTAATTTATCTATCATGTTCCAGTCAATTCAACAAGTTGAGACTCTCAAATTCACTGGAACTGCAAGTAGTTGTGATGAGGTCAGATGTCTGAGAGTCTTACACAACCCTCTTTGGAAACAGAAAAAAAATCACACTCTATGAGATTCTGTCATTTTCTGGTTTCTATAAAATTAATTAAAGGAGTTGCAAATTTAACTTTCATCTTCAACAAACTTTTCAGCCTTAGCATCATTAAAACTTCTACATTTTCTCATTTTTTCTTCCTTGAAGGAAAAAAAAAAATCACATCATTATCCAGACTTTAAAGGTTTAGCTGAAGAAGTTGCTACAATTTACAATTCCTTTCTTGACAACTCAATATCCTGGATAAACACAACTAAAATTTCCTACTAACAAGGATGGAAAGGTTATAAAATTGACCTCCTAATATCATCCAGTAAATTGTTCCTCTTTTTTTTCTTTTATTAAATAAAACACCTGACAAGTTATGACCAAGATGAAGCTGAAACTGGATTACAAATGAGTCATTGTTTGTATGGGCAGAGAGAAGAGATTAGGAAATATGACCTTGGCGAGTGGTGGGATTCAATAAAGCTCTCCAAAAATGCTTCCTTGTCAATCAGACTATAATTGTTCAGAAAGAAATTCTATTATGCCTTGTGGTGCTACTGTAGGGCCTTTCAACTAGAAAGTAGCCTGAGAAAGATCAGTTTAGAGTTTATAAAACTTATGAATTTTATAGGGCTATGCATCAATTGATTGCATCCCAGAAACTCAAATGGGGAGGAAAAACCCTTTCAAACTTTACAGGGTGAGTTGAAGACCAAAAGAAAAAGGTCTGTATATCCCAAGATAAATGCTAGTCTGAAAATATAAATACAATAAAAAAAGAATTTAAGTCAATTCAAATAGGATAAATTCCATAATGGATTAATACGAAGACAATCTGGATTTAAGAGACATTCCTAATTTTTGTTATTTGTAATCCTGGAAGTCAACTGTGTTCTTTTCTCCCAAATATCTCTCAGATATTTGGTTGTCTGATATTTCATAGGATTGAAAGTTTTCTGTAGAACTGTCCTTACTTTCCCTATGCACAGTCAACTACCTTAGAAAAGTATTATATTTTTTACTACAAGTGATATTTCTAACTAAAAGGAACATAGTATCTGAAACAAATGGGGCAAATTAATCAGCAATACATAATAAAAATGACTGCAAAGTCACTATTGTAGTGGTGGTTGTTGAGCAGATTCACCTTTATATGTAAAGATATGCCTCTGGGGAAAAAAAAAAAAAGATCTTATAAGGACCTGTCTTCATCACAAATTATTTGAACATCCTACAAAGATTGCAGAAACATTTTTTTTTTTGTGATCCTAATGTCATTCTCCATTAAGATCTCAGTGGTATCTGAATTAGTAAGACCAATACATCACTAATCTGGCTTGGTTGTTCTTCATTTTCAAAGAATAACAAAATGACATCATTACGCTAGAGTCAAGTTTCAGTGTGTCCAATGGTGGCTGATCAGAACAATATGAGTTTAGAATGCTCTACCACAGGTTGAATACAAATAATCTATGTGAACATTTGGGATGGATTCTCTAAATTTGCACATCGTGCATTTCCTTTGAGTTGTTTCAATTCTGCTTTGCTCACAAAGCACAACATTTCTCTGATGTGGGCATGACATGCTGAGTAGTCCTATGCCAATATTTCCCATTCACACAATTCCAAAGTTCTTAAGAGAGACCTTCAGAATATCCTTGTATCACTTCTTCTGATAACCATGTGAATTCTTGCCCTGTGTGAGTTCTCCATAAAATAGTCTTTTTGGCAAGCTTGTTTTGCATTTAAACAATGTGGCCAGTCCTTTGGAGTTGCACTCCCTGAAGCAGAGTTTGAATTCTTGGCAGTTTAGTTCAAGTAAGACCTTCATCCTGCAAGGTGATCTTCAGAATCTTCCTAAGACAATTCAAATGGAAGTGATTGAGTTTCCTGGCATAGTGCTGGTATGATATCCAGGTTTCACAGGGATACAACAAGGAGGTCAGCACAATGATTATGTAGACCTTCAGTTTGGTAATCAGTCTAATACCTCTTTTCTCCTAAACTTTTCTTCAGAGCCTCCCAAACACTGAGTTAGGTCTGGCAATGCATGCGTCAACCTCATTATCAATGTGTACATGCTGGGAAAGGACACTACCAAGGTAAGTGAACTTATCCACAGCATTCAAAACTTTTCCATATACTGTAACCAATAGTTCCACACATGGATGCTGTGGTGGTGGCTGATGGAACATGTGTTTTCTTGTTGTTAACTGTTAGGCCAAAATTAGCACAAGCAGCAGAGAATTGATTCACACTTTGTTGCATTTCAGCTTCAAAGGATGAATTGAGTGCATAACCATCTACACACAGAAAATCATGCATCACTCCCTCCACTTTGAAGTTAGATTATAGCATTTTCAAGTTGAAGAATTTTCCATCAGTTTGGTAGCTGACTTTGATGCCATGTTCACCCTCATTGAATGCGTTTGACAATATGGATGAAAATATCATGCTAAAAGGCATGGGAGCAAGCACACAGCCTTGTTTCACTCCATTGGTGACTGGGAAACCCTGAAAGCATTGTTCATTATCCAGAACCTGGGCAAGCATCCTGTCATGAAATGGACATACAATGGTGATGAATTTCTCCAGGCATTGTGTTTTCCCTTAAAAGAAAAAAGTGAGGAGGCCAGGGTCATTGCACTGAAGAGTATATTGAGGGAATGTTTGGTTAAGACTAGAAGAGTAGGGAAGGATAACTTGTTAAATGTTTTGATTTCTCATTTGATCCTAGAAATGATAAAATTCCAGTGTTATTTACTGATTGTGTGTGTGTGTGTGTGTATATGTGGGGGGGGGGGGGCAAGGAAGAAGTAACATGGTTGAACTTGAACTTTGGGAAAATAACTTTGTCAGCATGATAAAGAATGGACTGGAGTAGGGAGGAAGTTATGGCAGGGAAACTAAATAGCAAGAACAGTAGTCCAGGAGTGAGGACATGTCCTGAAGCAGAGTAATGGGAGTGTCAGAGAAAGGAGAGTATTGAGTTAATGTTGTGAAGATGAAATTGCCATGCACTGGCAACAGATTGGCTATGGGGGCTGGGAGACAGTAAGTGGAGGATGGTAGCATCAAGACTGTGAGCATGAGGGACTGAAGGATGGCAATATCTTAAGCAGTAATCAGGTAGTTTAGGAGGGAGAAGGGTTTGGGGAAAAGATGGTGAATTAAGTTTTGGACATGTTGAGTTCAAGATGTCTACAGGACATCCTGTTGGAAATGTGTGAATGACAGTTGGAGATGTGATTCTGGAGATCAGCAGAGAGGTTAGAATTAACTATGTACCCTCCTTCCTCATCTTTCCAGTCTTTGGGAAACCTTACACCACACCCCTATCCCTCCAAACACACAATCTGATCCATTTGACACTGGCTTCGTTGCTGAACAAAATACTCTCTCTCTTGGCTCCAGATATTTTCTCAGTCTATCTCCCATGCCTAAAATGTTCTTATTCTTCAGCTTCATCTCCTAACTTTCTGGTTTCTTTCAAGTCCCAGTCAAAATCTAACTTCTACAGATCTTTCTCAATCCTGCATTTTGCTTGTTTGTAAATAGCTGTTTGCATGTTTTCTCTCCCATTACATTGTGATTTCCTTGAGGGCAGACACTGTATTTTGCCTTTCTTTATAACTTCAACATTTAACAGAGTGCCTGTCACACAACAGGCATTTAATATTTATTTACTGACCTGACGTAATAAACTAGTCAATCAAAAAAAAAACAAACCTGAGAAATATTTATTGACTATATCCTATGTGATCTTTACCACAAAATCCCGACCTTTTGGACCAAATCTAATTTCAAAAAAAGATTTCTCCTCTCCAAATAACTTCAGAAATGCCCTCTCTAATCTTCCAAACAAATCTTATCAGCAAAATGACATTTTCACACTCATTTTCCACTTATATATTGATGAAACAAGCCTATACCCTATCTGCCTCCCCAAGACAAGTGATACATGATATATGTGAAATCATATTGAAATCTTCAGGTATGTAGAGGTATCTGAGAGCTGACCTCAATATCAGGAAGACTTGTGTTTAAGTCTTTCCTTTGACATGCACGGGCTTCCTGTCCCTGAATAAGACACTTAATCTCATGCAGGGAATGCTGCAGACCACTGCCTGAGACAAGACATTACTGAGGAGGTACCAATGTGCTCTGGAAAAAAGATAGTTTCATCAGTAGAAACTCTAAACACCAGCAAAATGACAAGTCTACATCCTTGCCCCTGCCAAGAAATTCTAAAATTTATGCAAAGAGGTAATTATTGTAATTGTTGTATCTTTATTGTTTATTCCTACATATACATCTTCTCTTCTTCACCCCTTGTAATGGTTAAAAAAGAAACTGAAACCCAAGATAAGTGTAATCTCCTAGAAGGCAGTTATCCTATTCTGCATGTGGGTGAGGGTAGGCCTTGGCACATTTTCAAATTGATTCACCCATTCTGGGAGCAGGTCAGAGTCTTTATACAGATCTTATTATGCTGATATAGAAGGCTGTCGTTGAGAAGTCAGTTCTAAAACTCAAGGAAGGTAGCCATTGCCACCTCAGATGAACTTTCAGTAGAAAGCTGATCTTACAACTTTCAAAAGACTTTTGAGAGTCTTTGTAGTGATGCTAACTTCCTTTTCCCAGTGAGATCTCTGCATTCTCAGTGTCTGAAGCATGAAATATTCACATCCAGTGAGACCCACTTGTGCAACATTTGATTTCAGAATGAAGGACATACTTTGAACCTATATTTTCTCAGATTTTCCTCTTTCCTTAAGGCAGTTTGGGACTAAGTAATCAGTTCTGAAGAAAAATATGAGAAGGGGAACTTTCATTTCTATAAAATACTGTTAAGACATTCTTAGTGAGTCTTACGCAAATTTCATTCTTCACCTCAAAATTGCTTGTAACTCGTGAAGTTTGCGGGATTCAGTTTGTGACCGCCTATGCATATGTCTAACATGCATAAGGTGCCCCAGTGTTTCCTAGGATTGAACTAATTCTTTAATTGATGTTTCTTCTCAACCTCTGGAGAGCTAGGATTACATCCTTTAGGTAGGCAGGACACCTCAACATTTTTTCCAAGTATAGTTGAAAGGCATGAATCATGTTGAAAATAAGGTCTGAATCCATGAACTGCCTACTCCCAAGTTAATCACAATGGAAAAGCAAGTGCTATGGTAAAAAGTTCCAATTAGGAGCTACAGGATTCAGGGGTATGTACTGTAGTGCCATTTAAGGTAGAAGAAGAAGCAGATATTCCTCTCTGCCATAGCTTTGAAATATCCCTTAGGTAAGATGATCTACGGTTCTATTCACTTCTGGAACACAAGTGCCCAAAGCATTATCTGGGGGGAAAAAGAACTGTCTAAAGTAACAATATACTGTGAAACAAATGCAAGACACAGATTTTTTTCAATCAAATTGCCTCAAGGTATATACTGTTACCTACTTCATTCACTTTATTTTTTAATCCAATTACTTATTAGTGATAAGAAGTGTTCAAATCTTATTTCCATACTCTGCCAGGCAAATCACCTAAGATCTCCAAAATGTACAAGGAAAATCATATAAATGCTCTGAAGTGAACTTTGGAATACCAAAATCAACATTACATTCAAATTATCCTTAAAACATCTGCAATCCAAACTACCCCCAATCCTATATTTCCCCAATGTAGAAAAAAAAAAAATGATGAGAGTGGGGAGATGAATCTAGCCCTTCAGACTAGGTAGCTCTAAGCAGAAATAGATGGGTCCAGACACTTCTTGGTCCCCTATCTGGTGAGTCGATCCTTTTGAGTTCCAAGAAGGTAGAACTTCAGATTGTAATTTCTTCTCAAATCTTAGGAGCAGAAACTAAGATTCAGTGTTTTTTTTTTTAAAGGGAACTTCAAATCAACTTTTAAATAATGTAAGTGGTAACAATATATTGAAATTACACTTTGAGATGACTAATACCAAGCAGGAATATGTTTCTAGATCACATGCAATGGCATGCTTTCAAACTCAATTTCCATTTTTAAGAATTTCTTCATCAATTTCTTAAGTCTAGAGTCCATTGATGTGAAACTCAAATACAAATGATCCTTTGGGTACTTAATGACTTAGAAAATCACAACTTAGCATTATCTATGTTATGTTGTCTTTTTATTAATTTCCTTAAATACTACCCAATAACATTTTGATGTAGGCAGAACTCCAGAATTTTTCAAGCAGGTTAGTGCCTCTGGCAATAAATTTGACAATTCTGGATAATCAACAAATTAATAGACCAAATCCTAATTTGTAGCAGTTGTCTGTTTCTTAGACTTTAATGCTCACACTAAAAAATTTAAAAATCACTTTTTGAAGGTTAGTCTGAGCTGCCTCTAACACATCCTTGCTTCCAAGTGTGTCTCACACACACGTACAGGCACACACACACACACACACACACACACATACACAGAGATAGACAGACAAAAATGCTGTCCATCTTGAATAGCACAGATAGCAAGGGATCAAGATAACTAGATGTATTCATCAAAAGTACCTCGTTATAAGACCTATATAATCAAGTTGTTTACATGTGTAGGTGCTTTGAGTGTACATGCTAATTACAAATCCATACAGAGTACCTCATGTTAACTATGCTCCTATGGCACATTACAAAGTGACATTCAGGTATGAATTAGACATAATAACAATGAGCACAGAATGTGTAAGGAGTAAAGGACATCCAGGACCAGACTAGAGAGCTGTAAAAAGGCAGAGAAAATCAAATGAAGGTTGTTTAGAGATAACCTCCAGTCAAAGAGAGGGCTGTAATGCTAAAGTTAGTGGATCACTTAGCAAGGTGCCAGACAACTGGAATAAGACAATCAAAAGGGAAGTGCTATTAGGCAGCTGTGCAAAGAAAAATAGGCACAGTGGCAGGGGATACACTAAAGTTAACTTGGACTATCACAAGAAAGGATATCAATGTTGTTTGACATTAATAAGTTCTTTAACAACATGAGCTATACATGATTGCATTGGAGTATAGAGAATCAGGTGCTATATAGGGAGTATATTTCAGGTTTGGTCATTGGTGGTTTGAATCAAGAAAAAAATTCAGTTAAACTTCCAGAAGCTGTCTGATGAAGAAAGAACAGACATTGACTCAAGTTTTTAAATGTTGGGAATGTGTTTTCAAAGACCAAGATAATCCCACCCACAGGGCAGTATAGAAATGCAACACCAGTGAAACAAACAAAAAATTAAATGCCTACTTTATATAAAGTAATTGATACTATGCCCTGGAGATGCAAAAAAAAGAAAAAAAACAAACGTAAGGCAGGAAAAAAGGAAAAAGAAAAGGAGGGAAGGAAGAAAAGAGGGAAGAAAGAAAAGAATGAAGGAAGGGAGGGAAGAAGGAAGAAATGAGAAGGAAAGAAGGATCAAAAGAGGGAAGGAAGTAAGGAGAATGGGAAGGAAGAGAAGGAAGAAGGAAAGAAAAGAGGAAGGGAGAGAGGGATAAAAGGAACAAATGAATAATGAAAGAAGAATTGAAGAAATTAATGAAGGAAAACATAGTCAGCCTTCAAGGAGCTTCTGTTTTACTGGGTCTATTTTACTACACCCTTCTGATTTCCATTCACTGATGCCTCTACATTTTTTTTAATTAGTTGGTCTTGGGTTTCATGTTAACCCAGTCTGTGGACACCTCTATGTGGATTCTAGAGGAAATAATTCAATGAGTATGCAGGTCTAGTGAATAAATTCAAGTTCTTGAGTCAGGAAACTCCATGAAACAAAAAAAAAATGAAGATATTAATAATTATGGATTTTTATCAAGAATTATGTACTTTTATTTTGTACTTTTACATATTAGTTGGGAAGAAGAATGAAAAATATAGTAGTTTCTATATGTTGATTTCCTTAACTTATTTTAGAGACCATTTGTCCAAGCAAACACTGCTTGTTTGGACCAGAGGCCAAGTATTTTAAAACTGGACCTAATGAGATTTCTTCAATCAAAGAAAGAAGGGCAAAAAGAAATTGTAATGTTATATTACAATATATGCACAATACTAAATAATAATCTCCCCTGCTACATAGTCTGTGACCTTTCAAAATAAAACAAAGTT
>CM053587.1:35253497-35265092 GCA_028646515.1 Pseudochirops corinnae
AAAGCAGCCAGTAAATCATTCTCTCAGCAAATATTTATTGAGAATTTACTATGTGTTAGTCACTGTGCTAATCTAATACAAAGAAAGGGAAAGGACAGTTCCTGTCCTCAAGGAGCTCACTATCTAATGTCCTGATACATTGAGAGAGATCGGTTGTATAACATAGAGAGAGATACAGACCCTGGGATTATGTGGTTTATGCAGATATTTAAAAGTCCATCTATAGAAAATGCTTAGCTTTCTTTTTTGTTTTGATTTTTTTTTTTATTTCTTCTATTTGGTAGTTTAATAGCAATTCAGGTATCCCAGAGGACTTAAAGACATTAAGAGATTTTTCCATTTGAGCATTTTCCAGTATTAGTTTTAGCATTATGTCCACTATTGCAGGTAAGAAGGTGCTGTGTGGCTTAGAATTAATTGTCTTGTGACGGCAATCTTAAGAATTATCCCTAATCACTCTAGAAAGAAAAAGTAGGTTGAGCATCTGTTAAACTGAATTTTGTTAATCCTGCCTGACACCAGATAACTTTCCACATGTACTGTTCACATGCTTAGGTTTAGGATAAAATAGAGAACCCAGGAAATGAAATTCCAAGTACATAAAATATAAATATTAAGAGTCGATTTCTGTAAAGATGTTCCCTGGATGATTCTTTTATTAATACATGACCAGTTTTCCCCCATGCCATCTACAATTTGGCCGGCCATTTACCCACATTGTCCAAACAGTGTGTGCTCAAAAGATACAAAAATAATCAGTGAGGCAAATCTGTTGCCAAAAGATTATACAATTCAGTTCAAAGTCAAAGAGAAATGGGGTCAACTGCAAATAAGCAGAGCAGAAAAAAAATAAAATTTCAATTAAGAATGAAAGTCTGATGACAAATTTACAAGATTTTGTATTGAGGAAGAAAAGGAGATGAGTGAAGAGACTGATAAGGTCAGCAACAATTTCCCGTCTTTTACAAAGGACTATACAGAATATGCGCGTGTGGCTGATTCACAGAGGAGGAGGAAGACCATATTATGGCATTGTCCTTTGAGGATGATATCAAAGAATACTAAGGTCCAAGAGGAGCAAAGGCTTTCCAAGGATATAATAAGAAAAGAGGTCTTTTTGAATAGTTATATTTGTGGCGAAATAAAGATGAAATACATGACAGAATAGTGGATAAGATGATGGCAATGAACAATAAAAAATAAGTGTAGATGTACTCACTTAATTTTATTTCTATTCTCTTCATGTGAGAGGATGGTCTTCACTCATAGAAGTACAGAATGAAAATAGTTAAGTTGGAAATTAAAAACCAAGACAAGCTTACTAAAATGATTAATGAATGGAATGCCATAGATATTCATGAATGATTTACTCTTTCAGAAGATATTATATCCTTGTGTTGAAGATGAAGAGAGGGGAGTAAGATAGCATACTTCTTAAGACATAGTTAAAGAAATCAATGACATAATTATTAAATTTCACCACAGCATTTAACTGAGACTTGAATTAAGATGATTAATGATAACCATCACATCAAAAGATCTAAATGTATTTGAACAAGAGGTCAGACTTAACAGGTAAAATTTAATCAAGATAAATATATCCTATAATCTGGTTCAAAAAGTCAAGTACACAAGAATAAGTTCTTGGAGATATATCTAAAGAATATTTCATGTGAAAAAGAACTAAGAATTTGAGAGGCCTTCAATTCAATATAAATCAATGGTATGAAATAGCAGACCCTCCCCAAACCAGCCATCAGGTGTAGAATCCTTTAGTAAAAATAGAGGCTCTAAAATGGTGGAAATTTTAGTTATTCTCTGCGCGATCCAGACCCCACCTTCAGCATTGTATGATTCACTCTGGGCACAATGCTAGAGAGGACATTAAGCCAAAATATGTATACTGTCTGACAATCAGGATGGTGAATGGTGAAACCTTACCATAGCAAATTAGTTGAAATCCCCCCAAAAATTAAGCATAAAGAAAGGTGATTTACAGAGGAAATGATAGTTGTTTTCAAATATTAGAGAGATTGATTATCAGGTAGAAGAGGGATTTGATTTTTTTTTAAACTAGGCCCTGGAGTGGAGATCAGGGAAAAATAGATGAAAACTTCAAAGGAGCAATTTTCAGACTCTAGAAGAAAAGAGAGCTGGTTCTGAAACCAGGAAGATTTAACTTCAAGTCTAGACTTTGACACATATTGGCTATGTGACCCTGGGCAACTCTTTTGACCTCTCAGTGTACTAGGTTATCTCTCTAAAATATATCTTTCAGAAAAGGTGTCAACTTTCATTGGTTGAGGCAACTTCCTCCTTGGAAATTCCCTATATCAAGGAAATATGAAGGTTTTCACATTTATATTTCTCTATCATACTGTTATCCCTCTCCACATCCCATAGAAATAAAAAGCTTCTAACATTTCAGATAGTCTAAAAGGTAAATGGTCTGTTTCAGAAGGTGATGGGTGGTGGGAATTGAAAGACTGCAGAATATGTTCTAAGGGTTATTGCTGCTCAAGCTAAGGGTTGGATCATTTGACCTCTGGGGTTTTCTTCCAACTTGAAGAGCTTATGATTTTTGGAATGCTTTAAAGCCATTTTTTTTCTGGAAGGATATTTCTTACACTACTGCTTCTTCACTTGATAGGATTTCTCTCTTTCCATTTCTGTGAATTTGGCCTCTTCTCCAGAGATTCTATTTATTTTCAAAACCAAAAATCACAGAAACCCTTCAAGCGACTGAAAAGACTGATTACTTTATATACTGTTATATAACTCTCCCCCCAAAAAACCTTTTCTAGTGATGGCTCAAAACACTTGGAATTCAGACAGATTTTTGCTGAATATTATAGAACACTGCACTGTCAAATTTCTAAACACTAAAAAAGTTTTTAGTCTTTTCTTGACTTCTACCTTCTGAATGCCCTATGATTACCAATTTTCCATATCACCAATTACCAGTCAAAGAATGTAAGAACTTAAAGGATCTTAGAAATCATCCCCTCCAACCTACTCATTTAAGAGCTGACTCTGTCAGGCACTGTATTAGACAATAGAAATGCAATCATAAAAGGCAGACAATCATTCCCTTCAAAGAGCTTACATTCAATTGGAATGACACAAGTAACTGAGAAGTAAGTGCATGGGGGTGGGGTGGGGCATGAACACTTGGGAGAATGAGGAAAAGCTTCTTAAAGGAGGCAATGATTGAATTAAGCAATGAAACAATCCTTTCATGGTTGTTATGAAGACCAAATGAAATAAACTTTGTAAATCACTTAGCATATTGTCTGGCATATAGCATTATTGCTATTATTCATCCATTTCAGTTGTGTTTGACTCTTCCTGTCCCTATTTGGGGTTTTCTTAGCAATGATACCGGAACAGTTTACTATTTCCTTTTCCAGCTCATTTTATAGATTAGAAAATTGAGGCAAACAGGGTTAGATTACTGGCCCAGAGTCACACAGCTATTAAGTATATGAGGCTGGATTTGAACCCAAGTCTTCCTGACTCCAGGCCCAGCATTCTATCCACTACATCATCTTTTTCATATCTATTTATAAATTTTTCATTATGTATACTAGTCCATTGGTTCTCTGTCATGCGGTGGACAGCCTTCTGTCTTTTGTTTTTATCAGTTCTTAGGCATCATGATTGATTAGTTGGTCATAACTCATAAGTCTTTCAAAAATGTTTTTATAATATTGATGTTATAGTACAAATTATTCTTGTTCTACTTCACTCTACTCATTTTATTTAAGTCTTTCAAGTTTCTTTGAAATGATCTTTTTTCCCTTTTCTACAAGATAGAATTCCAATACATTCATATATTACATTGTATCTAGCCACTCCCCATTTAATGGGCTTTCTCTGTTTCCAATTTTTTGGTGCCACAAGAAGAGCTGATATGTATGTAGATAGGTAGGTAGATAGATAAACACATATATCTGTGAATGTGTGTATATGTATCTATCTATTTCTCTATTTCTATCTGTAAATATTTTCCTCTTGGTTTGATTTCTTTGACATATAGATATAGGCTAGCAATAGTAAAATTGGATCAAAAGACATACATTGACTAACACCTTTTTCATAAAATCCCAAACTGTTTTCAAGAATGGGTGGAACTATTCATAACTCTAAGAGGACATCAATGTGTCTATTTTCTAAAATTTGTCATTCTTTAAAAATATCCTGTCAATTTTATATGTGTGAGATGGAACCTTAGAACTGCTTTAATTTGTACTAAGTCCTCTATTGGTGTCCAGAACACTTTCTTTTTCAAAAGCCTATAAATAGACTGAGTTTCTTCCCTTCAAAACTGTCTATTGATATCCTGAGGTCATTTATCAATTGGGAAACAGCTCATTCTTATAAATTTGAATCAGTTCCTTATATAGCTTGGGTGTGAGACCTATATCAAAGAAATTTACTGCAATAACTTTCCCCAGTTAACCTTTTACCCTCTAGTACTAGAAGTATTTGATTTGTTTATGCAAACTGTCAAGTTTTATTTTAGGAAAATCATCCTTTTTTCTTCTCCTTTTTCTTCTTTTCTTACCTACTGATTACCTACCTCCAATTCTTTTCCAAAAAAAGATTTCTTCTTCCCCCACCTCAATGATTGCCTGAACCATTGAGATGCATAGTTCCTTCCTCTGGTATGACAAGAAAAATTAAATCTAGAAATCTTGATTATGACATTTCTATTATTAAATTGGTTTGATGTATGTAAGATTATGATTTATTATGCCAATAAATTCCCTTTGTGTGCTCTGGTGGACCTCATGTAACCATCATAAAGTTGGCTGTGTTGGCTGGAGAATCTTAGGCATAATGGTTAGGTTCAAATATAATTGGGCTATTATAAACTATTTACTTTTTGTGGTATTCCACAAAAACATAAATCACATAATGGCACCATGTGTACGTGTGTGTGTATGGGTAAGTTTGTATGTATGTAAAGAATTGGTAAGAAATGGCATTTTTTGGGGGGAGGGGAACCAGTAGAGAAGGGACATCCTGAAGATGGCAGGGGAGAATGAATAATGGAGAAAATTTCTAGAGTATGGAAGAAGGAATAGGATTAAAGTCTCCCTTAATCTTCATATATTTTTCATCCTTCTTCCTGGGACAGTCCATTGTGGCATAGTATTTACTGTATCAGTCAGTTGGTACTCCAACTAACTCTACATATCTTCCCCAAACCTGGGAAAATTGAAAGATCTCTCTGGTCCTTCAACAAATGGCCCATGGAAAGCAGTAGAGAGAGATAGGAAGCGTTGATTAAGTTCTTATTATGTAACAGACCCTATCCTAAACACTGGGAATACAAACATCAGAAAATGAGAAGAATTTATATTGCCATTGAGAAAGATAACACATAAAAGGCTGTTGAAAAGGTAAGCAGAAGGATAGCCATTAAAATGTTTTCTTTCTTTTACTTTCCCACATTTCTTATTGTTGGAAGTGTTAGTTGGCATATATGACCATGGGTTATGGAGAAAGCAACTAAGAGAAGGAAAAGTAAAGCCCAAGTATTAAACTACAAATTATATCATTTACTTCTCACTGAGCCCTTGTTTGTATCTGAATAGCATCTGGCAAAGAACTTCAGAGTCCAACATGCAAATAAGGATATTAGTAAAATCTCCAATGAGCTACTGGGAACAAAATAAAGGCATGCAGCCCATTCAAATAATCATTAATTTCTTCTTTGCATATAATCTGATACAAATTTAAATTGGCTGGATATGGGTTCTTTGGACGTTTTCCTTCAAATTGCTTATGGAAAGTGGGTTTGTTAATTAAAAGAAGATAAATGCTATATTAATTTGGAGAGAACAACTTTTTAGATATTGAGAAGCATCTATTTGTATATAATACAGATGTAGTCCAATTACAGCTTATTCTTATCTATATATCTAGACAGATTTTTATTACTGTTCAGTCATTTCAGTTGTGTCCCATTTTTTGTGACCCCACTTAACATTTTCTTGGCAAAGTTACTAAAGTGGTTTGTCATTTCCTCTCCCAGCTCATTTTACAGATTAGGAAACTGAGTCAAATAGGGTTGAGTGACTTGACCAGGTCACATAGCTAGTAAGTGTCTAAGGTCAGATTTGAATGTATGAAGATGAATCTCCCTGACTTCAGATCAGGCACACTATCCCCTGAGCCACTTAGCTGCCTTAAAAGATAGATTGTTTATGATTTCAATAGGTCATCTTTGATTTTTCCAGTTAAATTAATACAATTGAAAATAAAATGTATTTCTTTGTGGAACAATCCATCTTTGTGGCATTTTACTAGTTTATACCAATCTGTCCAAATTACTCAGAAAGGATTAGGTTTGATCTGCTTCTCAAACTGCTCATCATTTCAATTTCTCTCTCTCTCTCTCTCTCTCTCTCTCTGTCTCTCTCTCTCTTTCCCTCTGTTTCTCTCTCCCCATATATCTGTATGCATGTATGTATATATACATATGTGTGTATCAGTGATAACATAAAACTTCTTTTATTTCTTTGATTGAATTACACCCAAATGATCTCCATCACACATTCCTTAATCTATTTCCTTGGTTTCATTGCTTGAATATAACTACTTAGTGAATAATCCTATCCCACCACTCATTTTATCTGTTCTTGTTCTTTTGAATAAGATATACTCTTAAAGATATATATTACAGGTATTGGTCCCTTCTAAGTGTCTCAATATCTGTGAGGTTAAATTCACCTTCTGGATATACCTGTTAATCCAAAGCATCATTCTTTAATATTTAAAGTCATCCATATCATCATTCTTTAGCTTTTAAAATCGTCTCCAGTCTTGATCCCAGATGACTTTCAAGTCTAATATTTTATGACTTCCATTCACATACTTTGTATTCCAGCCGAAATGAACTAGTAGCTGTATGAATGATGAAGGCTAACATCTGAGTCTAGAATCCATTGACTTTGACTCCATTTTTCAAAATGGAGATCTTTTCAAGATCTTCTTCAAGGTACAGCTCTTGGCTTTGATTATAATTAATCAATCAACAAGATTTAATCAAGTACCTACTACAAAGAGAAACATGAAACTGTCCCTGCCTTCAAGGTGCATAAATTCTAACAAGAGAGAAAACAGGAATATATGTAAGCATATGAAGAATTTATTTTAAAAAATAGAAGATAGTTTTGGAAGGGAGTGCACTAGCACCTGGAAGCATTCCTTAACCAAATTGTTTAAGGAAACCTGAAATTTGGAAAGGTAGGTCTAGAAAAAAGAATATTCAAAGTGTGACCAAAAGCTATTGCAAAAGACAAAGATGGAAAATGGAGCACTCTGGGTAGAAAATAGCACATAGACCAGTATGGTTGGACTGTAGAATTTCTGAATTTTTTTTATTTAATTTTTTCAATTATCAAATTCATGCATTTTTTCCTCTTATCTCCTTCTACCTACATAAAAATAATAGAAGGAAGGAACCATGGAAGGGAGAAATGAGGGAAGGAAAAAAGAAAGTAAGACAGAAAAAGAAAGAAATTGTCATATCACATAAGCACAGTCAAACAAAACATATCCCCATATCAGTTACATCCAAAAATGAATGTTCTGTTCTATATAGCATTACCTTATTTCTAGAGGACTGAAAAGGTGGGAAGGGATCAAAGTATGAAGAACCTTAAATTCCAGAAGTACAAATTCATATTCCATCCTAAAGTTAATAGAAAGTGACTGGAATTTATTGATTAAAGGCAGTGGCATATACAGTAGGGAAATCCTTTTTAGTATTTGTGTGCCAAATAAATTGAAATGGTTAGGAGGTTGAAACAGAAAGGTCGATTAGTCAGCTATTGCAATTGTTCAGGAAAAAAGTGATGATGGCTTGAATTTCGATAGTGGCTATGAGAAGAGAAAGCAGAACATGTATGACAAATCCCAAGGAGACAGAAACAAGATCTGTTAACTAATTGTCTACATGGGGTAAATGAGAGTGAGGAATTGAGTACAAAACTGAGGCAGTGAATCTTGACTATGGAAAGGATTTTTGTACCCTCAATAGTAATAGGGAAGTTAAGAAGAGAAGGCTGTTCCAAGAAAAAAATAATGAGTTCTCTTTTGTAAATGTTGCATTTGTATATCTATGGTACATCTACTCAAACACATTCATTAGACGAACTCAGGAGAGCCTAGGGTTCTAAAAATATAGACTTGGGTATCACATGCTTAGAGATGATAATTAGTCCAAAAGAATAAGTGAGGTCATCGAATGACAGAATCTAAAAAGAAAACAGAAGAGGGTGGTGTTTAATAAAGTACTGTTAAATTGGGGAGGAGAAAGTTTGGAATATTAACTATGAATAAACCAGGAATCCAACAACGACTTCCATGACACTTCCATAAAGATAGTGTCTCCTTTTCTTTCCTAAACATCTCAACTCCTTTTAAACAAAATAGAATGTGTTGCAACTACCCACACAGGCAAGGTTCTTTAAAAAGTTGGACCAATTTGAGCGCGTAGACATGGCTTCAGTGTATTACCTTTAAGGAAGGTAATTGATTGGCATATAAATAGAAAGGAGATAAACCTAGTACCTTAATGTAGATTGAAGAAGAAGAGAGAATAAAAACTTAAGTTACAAAAAAATCAAGCTTCATGAATGAATCAACCTGAAGAAGAAGACTACCTTAAGTTAGATAGTCTATTTCCATCCATCTCTAGCTAATTTGGAAAAGCAGCATTCCAAATTGCTTCATGTTAAATTAAGTAGAGTGCTACTGTAAAAGCAGCAGGCAATCCCAGAAACAGACAATTATGACTCTTAAATAGAAAATATGACATATCCCTGGCTATAATTTTCTTGCAATAATGTTTCTCTATTTTCTTTCTAATTAAAAGGCCCCAAATGATTTTCCCTTACTATGTTAGTCACATAATGTCCCTGTGACTAAAATACTCTAAACCATCTGCGATTTCATCAAGGTGGATTCTCTCTCCATTGACTCAGAGCCCTTATCCTCTCTAAAGCTCCGTAAATAGAATTCTGTGGCCAAACAAAATGATCAACTGGTGGACAACATTCTGTGAATGAATATCTCTGAATTTTGCTTCTTCTTCAGTGATAAAGTTGTAATTGATTCCATTATGAATGTCTTTCTAGCTTCATAGGACCTGGAATGCCAGGCACTTGGTTAGCATAGCTTTTGGCAAATCAGCCTCACCTCCATGGTACTGCAAGCCTCTGGAAGGGATTTTATTTTTGAAAAAAAATTAAAACATTGTTAATATTCTCTTTTTTCTCCCTTCACTTTTCACTTGCCATTGACACTCCATTCCTCAATTGGAACTGCCACATTACAAATAAATGTGATAAAACAAATAAACCTATGGTCCATATCTAAAAAGATCTATTCTTTTCATGCTCATACTTAACTACCTTCATTCAAAGGAGGGGTAGTTCTTTAAAGTCATGGCTACTGACTGCTTTATTTTGAATTCTGACACCTTTCGAAGTGTTTTATCTTTACATTCTTGTGGTCACTGTGTCCATTGTTTGCTGCTTCTGTTTATTTTTCTCTTTCTCAATTTATGCAAGTATTCCCAAGTTGCCTGAAATTCTTCATCCAGGTCATTTTCTTCTTGTACAATAATATTCCATTACATAAACACATCACAATTTTTAATCATTCCCCAATATGTGGGGCACCTATTTTCCTGCTAGTTCATTAATACTATTTCTTGTATATAACTTTTCATCTTTGTTAAACATCCTTGGGGATAGATGTCTAGAGGCATTATCAGTGGGTGAAAGGGGTATATATGATTTGTTGACATAATAAATAAAATTCCAAATTGATTTCTATAAGACGTTGACATTCACAGATTTACCAATAGTGTAATAACATGCTACCTCATAACATGACATGACTCTAAAGAACTGATTGTTTTTGTCTTTTGTTGTATTTGCCAATTTGAAAGGTAAGGCAAAACCTCAAAATTGTTTTAATTCGTATTCGTCTTAGTACTAATTTGGAATGGTCTTTTTTCATGGTTATTAGTTCTTTAAAATAATTCTTTTAAAAATTCCTTATGACTGTTTATCTTTTATATATTTGTTTCAATTCCCTAACATGGACATCAGATATTTATCAGAAATATTTATGAAAAATATTTCATCAATTAGCCAGGTGCTTCTAATTCTAGCAGCATTGCCTTTGTTCATATGAAATATTTTAAATTTTATAAAATAAAAATTGTCCACTTAATTTTCTAATATCACATCTATACATTATTGAGTTTATTTCCTTTTTTCTTTTTTATTAATTAATTAATTTATTTGCTTGTTTACATCATTAATTTCTGTGAGATTTTGAGTTACAAATTTTCTCCCCATCTTTCCTCTACCCAACATCTCAAAACAGCCATCCCACTGTATAATCCCTCTCCCAATCTGCTCTCTTCTATGTCCTCCCCCTCGTCCCTCTGACTTTCTGGTAGGCCAGGATGGATCTCCCTACCATGGTGCCTGTGTATCTTGATTACCAGGTAGATGTAGTTAATAATAATAATTATTATATATATATATATATATATATATATCATTTTATTATAGAACTTTAAATTCTAGATTCTTTCCCTTCCTCCCTCATCACCCACCACCACGGGAGGGACAAGCAATTAAATATAGGCTGTACATGTGTAATTATACAGAACCTCTCCACAGTGGGCATATTGTGAGAGACTGATTATAAGTCCCTCCTTCCTATCCTGCCCCCCTCCCCTTTTATACTCTCTACCCTGTCCCTGTCCTTGTCTCTTTACAGAAGTGTGTACTTCCATCAACCCTCCTCCCCACCCTGCCCTCTCCTCTGTCATCCCACCTCTTTTCCCCATATCCCTACTCTCCTGTGTGGCAAGATAACCGGTTTACAGTTTATGTCATTTCTTCCCTAAGCCAAGTTCAATGAGAGCAAAGTTGACCCTTTCCCTTTTGCCTTCCTGTTCTTTCCCACCATCATAACAATTATCCTTTTCCTCTTCTATGAAATGATTAACCCCATTCTGTCTCTCCCTGTCTCCTCTCATTCTAATCCTCTCCCACCTCAGAATTGCACCTTTTAGAGTATTGTCCCTTCCTATTTAATTTATCTTGTTCCCTCTATGTACTGATATATATGCCTACTCAGATATGTGTTTGTACGCATATATAAACCCTCCTATATAACTATGTGTATGTGTGTGTGTGTGTGTGTGTGTGTGTGTGTGTGTGTATATATATATATATATGTATGTATGTATATATGTACATTTGTATTCCCTTCACCTATCCTCATACTGAGAAAAGTTTCATAAGTTACAATTATCACTTTTCCACATTGGCATGTAAATAGTTCAACTTTGATAGGTTCCTTATGATTTCTTTCCATGTTTACCTTCTCATGCTTCTTGTATTTGAGTGTCAAACTTTCTTTTCAGTTCTGTTTTTTTCAGCAAGAATGTTTGAAAGTCCTCCACCTCACTGAATGACCATATTTTCCCCTGGAACACTATACTCAATTTTGCTGGGTAGGTGATTATTCATTTTAATCATAGCTCCCTTGATC
>CM053587.1:35265592-35276491 GCA_028646515.1 Pseudochirops corinnae
CATATCCTTTGACCATTTATCAATTGGGGAATGACTTGTATTCTTGTAAATTTGACTTAATTCCCTGTAAATTTTGGAAATGAGGCCTTTATCAGAGACATTGGTTGTAAATATTCTTTCCCAATTTCCCACTTCCCTCCTTATCTTGGTTACATTGGCTTTGTTTGTACAGAAACTTTTCAATTTAATGTACTCAAGGTTATCCATTTTGCACTTTAGTGAGCTATGGCTTCTGAGTATGTGGACTGAGGCCAGGGCCAGGAAATCTCGGTGTTTCCCCTGAGTTACCTGAGGCCTGAGGTAGTCTGTTTCAGGTTTCTACCTCTTTCTCTGGGCTGCTTCTCAGGCAGGCTCACTGTAGTAGAAGGGTGGGGCTGTGGTTTGCTGATTGGCCAGGTGGTTTTAAAGCACACCTGGGCTTTTGTGGTTAGCGCTTGCTGGCTCTACCCACCTGGGTTTAGGCTCCCTACAATACAGTCTCCCTTCTCCCTTCCTCAGTGATTTCCAAGCCTGGGACTGTTTACACTAATGCAAGAATGTACTTTAGGTGGGGCTTTTACCTCTTGATTTTTTTGTGTGTCTGGGAGGGGGATGAGAGCCCCTAGATTTCATTACTCCATCCCAACTTCTGCAAGTCTGGGCATGTAGCTTCAAGAATCCAGGCCACGGGTTTCTAGCCCCAGGAAAAACCGCTGACCCTGCTATGCGTCCTTCGTTCCCTCCTACCCAGTTCTGTCGGTCCTCACCTCAGCTGTGAGAGGGCTGCAGAAGCCTCCAGCTGGGTGAGTCTGCTGGGTGGGGCTTCCCAGTCTGCTGCGCTCTGCTCTCAGGTCCGCTCTGGTGCCACTCCTGTGTGCTCCGTTCTCCCTGCCCCGACCTGATTAGGCACTTTTCTGGGCTGGGAATCTGTTACTCTCTGTCTCACAATGGGTTCTGTCACTCTTAAATCCGCTCAAATTTACTTTTTAGTTCCCAAGGACGAAATTCTTGGGGAGCTTGGACAAGTCACTGCTTACTCTCCGCCATCTTAGCTCCGCCCCCCTTCAACCATATTTTATAGCATCATTATTAAAGCAGAAGGAAAATGAATCACATTTCTTCATGCTCTAATGTGAAAATCTAACCATTTGAAGACTAGATTTGATCTTGACCTCAGGCTATATATCAGTAATCTGATGCTAAGCTTATCAGGATGGATTCCCATCTGTGCCATACCTCTTCTGTTTTTAGCTGTGTGCAGCTACTGTCACCAAGGGGCTGGTAACACAAGTTATTTCTTTGTCTTGACATCTACAGACTAGACTGATGATTTTGCCTTTGGGACATATACAGTTTTTGCCAGATATTTTTTTTCACAGTTGTATATTGCCTTAGGCCTGTTAAGCCCCATGGGTAATAGACCTAGAAGTTTCTTTTTCTATGCCTTCCTCTTCTCATGATTTTACTGCCCACACTCTGATTTTAAAGGAATAAGAAAGGTACATTTATTCATTTGCATGCCCGGAAAACAAACAAACAAGCCCCCCCCCCCCCAAATAAAACAACTCTAGAACAATCAGAATAATGTAAAACTCAACTGAGTATAGAAAGAAAAAGAATCTAAACACAGCTTGGCCCTTTTTCCCTCTGTTCCCTTAATTTCTTTTTTTAAAAATTTATTTATTTATTTACTTTTAGTTTACAATTCAGTTCCACAAGCTTTTTGAGTTCTAATTTTTTTCTGTCTTTCTCTCCTCTTCCCTCCCCTCTCTATGGTGGCATGCAATCTGATCTAGTTTCTGCAAATATCTTTACATTAAATATTAATTAAGTTGTAAAGAAGGATTATTACCAATGGATTGAACAAAGAGAAAGAAGGAACAAGACAAAACAAAAAAGAGAGAGAACAAGTAGTTTACTTCAATCTGCTTTCAGTCTCCATAAAATTTTCTTTGGATGTGGATAGCCCTTTCCATCATGAGTCTTTTGGAGTTGTACTAGAGACTTACATTGCTGAGAGGAATCCAGTCTATCAAAGTTAGTCATCACAGATAGGATATGTCTGTAATTGTGTATAATATTCTCCTAGTTCTGCTCCTCTCACTCAGAATCAGTTTATATAGGTCTCTCCAGGTTATTATGAAGTCTGTCTGCTTCTAATTTCTTAAAGCACAATACTATTCCATTATATTCATATACCATAACATGTTTAGTCATTCCCCAATTGATGGGCATCACCTTGATTTCCAATTCTTTGCCACCACAAAAAGAGCTGCTATAAATATAAATATATGCACACACACACACACACACACACACACACACGGATATTGCAGTTAAGTGACTTGTCCAGGGTCATACAGCTAGTAAGTGTCAAGAGGCTTGTCAGAGGTCAGATTTGAACTCATGTACTCCTGACTTCAGGACTGGTGCTTTACCTACTATGCTACCTAGCTGCCCCTGCTATAAATATTTTTGTGCATATGGGTCCTTTTTCTACCTGTATGGTCTCTTTGGGATACAACCCTAGATACAGTATTGTTGGATCAAAGAGTATGCATATTTTTATAGCCCTTTGGGCATAGTTCCAAATTGCTCTCCGGAATGGTTGGATCAGTTCACAATTCCACCAACAATGCATTAGTTGTCTAATTACCCCACATTTTTTCCAGCATTTATCATTTTCCTGTTTTGTCACATTAGCCAATCTGACTAGTGACATGTGGTACCTCAGAGTTGTTTTGATTTGCATTTTTCTAATCAATAGTGATTTAGAGCATTTTTCATTTGATTTTAGACATCTTTAATTTCTTCCTCTGAAAACTGCCTGCTCATATCCTTTGACTGTTTATCAATTGGGGAATGACTAGTATTCTTATATATTTGACTCAGTTCTCTACATATTTTAGAAGTGAGGCCTTACTCAGAGACATTGGTTGTAAAAATTCTTTCCCAATTTTCCTCTTTCCTCCTAATCTTGGTTACATTGGCTTTGATTGTACAAAACCTTTTCAATTTAATGTAATCAAAATTATCCATTTTGCATTTTTAAATGCTTTCTGTCTCTTGTTTGGTCATAAATTCTTCCCTTCTCCATAAATCTGACAGGTAAACTATTCCTTTTTCTCCCAGATTGTTTATGGTATCAGTCTTTGTATCTAGATCATGAACCCATTTAGATTGTATTTTGGTATATGGTATCAGATATTGGTCTACGCCCAGTTTAGCAGTGCCTTTTTAAAATCTTATTCCTCATACATTGCTTTTCATCTCCTACCTCTATGTATTTTCAGGCTGCCTTTCCTGTTTAAATGACTTCACTCTTACACTTTACCTTTTGGAATCTATGACTCCTTCAAGGCTCAACTTAATTTCTGCCTGCTGTAAGAGGTCTTTTTTTATTCCTCAATTATTACTTCCTGTATCAGTGTGACCTTTTTGGAATATCCTGTATTTATTTATCTGACAATATGTTTTCATGTAGTATCATTACTTTCCTTGGTACCTCCCCTAATCCAGAGGAAGATAAGTTCTTTGAGAGCAAGGGCTGCTTTACTTATGTATTTTTATCCCCAGCACATAGTACAGTGCCTGGCATGAGGCAGGCATTAAATAAGTGCTTGTTCATGGATTAACTGATATTTAAAATGTCAAGACTTCTTCAGATTTCTCATGGCATTTTCTCATGAAGTTATTAGAACTGATTTTGAATTTAAGTTGTGTTTATGTCTTTCTGCACCTACTATATTGTAAGTTGCTTGAGAACGAGGATCAGGTTGTTGTTATTTTCTTTGGATTCCTCTCATTATCAAGATGTCTATTAGTTGGTCGCCCATATATTTTTATCTAAATAGACTTAACGACACCAAGTTACATAACAGTTTTGAGGTATCAAGCTGGTTGATTAATGGGATATGATTTAGCCTATTTTATATCTTAATACTCCCTTATTATTTCCTTGTTGTGGTGAATAGGCTTGCATAGTTCAATGGAACTATGAGCTATGCTGTGTAATTACCCCAGATGGACAGTTCGTACTAGATAAAAAGGTGATCCACTGAAGAAGGAAACAGAAAACCATTTCAGTTCCCTTGCCAAGAAAACTTCATGTATAATATTAAAATGATAAAAGTTATGATACTGGAAAAGGAGCCTCTTAGGTTGGAAGGTGTCCAACATGCTATTGGGGAAGAGGGAAGGAAATCTATAAGTAGCTCCAGCACTAATGAAGCAACTGGACCAAAGCCAAAAAGAAAGATCAGCTGTGGATGTATCGGATGATAAAAAAGAAAAAAAAAACATCTGATACTATAAAGATCAATATTGCAAATGAACCTGAAATTTATGATCTATGAACCAAGGTGAGTTGGATGTAGTCAAACATGAAACGGAAATATTAATCGTCTCCATCTTGGGTGTCAATGGACTTTAAATGAATAGGAATAGGTTAATTTAATTCAGGCAATTATTACATATATTACTGTGAGCAAGAATACCTTAGAAGAAATGGAGTGGCCCTCAATATGGTCAATATAAGGGTGAGAGAAGTAGTGCTGGGATATAATGTCTAAAATGACAGAAAGGTATCCGAATCTAAGGCAAACCATTCCACATCAAAGAAATGCAAGTTTATGTTCCAACCACTGATGTCAAAGAGGATAAAACTGATTAGTTCTATGAAGACTACAACATCTTCTAGAAATTACATTAAAAAGATGTCACATTCATCATAGGGGATTGGAATGTTAAAGTAGGAAATAAAAAGATAATTGGAATAACAGGCAAATCGGACCTGTTACAAAATGTAGCAGGATGGGAATTAATATACTTTTGTCAAGGTAACTCACTGGTCATAGAACATACTCTTTTTCCATCAACCCAAAAGGCAACTCTACACATGGACATTGCCAGATGATTACTACTGAAATCAGATTGTTTATGTACTTTGCAACCAGGTATAGAGAAACTCTGTAGAGTTAATTAAAATAAGACTTGGATCTGACTGTGGCTCAGATCATGAGCTTCTTATTGCAAAATTCAGACTTAAATTGAAGAAAGTAGAGAAAACTATCAGACCACATATGAATGAATTAAATTATATCCCTTTTCAATATTAATTCAAGTGATAAAAAGATTTAAGGGATTAGACTTTGTAGACAAAGTACTTGAATAACTATGGACAGAGGTTTAAAATATTGTACAGGAGGCAGCAACAAAAATGATTCCAAAGAAAAAGAAGAGTAAGAAAGCAAAATGGTTGTCTGGGGAGGCTTTAAAATAGTTGAGGAAAGAAGGGAAGTGAAAGGTAAAAGAGAAAGGAAAAGAAATACCCAAATGAATACCAAATTCCAGAGAATTATAAGATAAAAGTTTTCTTTGATGAGTAATGCAAAGAAATGGAAGAAAACAATAGAATGGCAAAGACAAGAGTTCTCTTCAATAATATTGTAGATATTAAGGGCACATTTCATGAAAAAAAATGGGCATGATAAAAGACTAAAGTGGTAGCAGATTAATAGAAGTAGGAGAGATTAAGGAGGCAAGAATATGCATAACTATGCAAGAAAGATTTTTAATATCACCAATAAACATGATAGTGTGGTTAATGATCTAAGGCAGACATCCTGGAGAATGAAGGCAAGTGGGCCTTAGGAAACCTTGCTAATGATAAGACTAGTGGGTAATGATGGAATTCCAGATGAGCTATAGTTAAACTCCTAAGAGATGATGTTGTTAAAGTGCTGTAATCAATATGCCTGCAAATTTGGAAAATTCAACAGGGGCCACTGAATTGGAAAAGATCAGTTTATATTCCAATCCTAAAGATATTCTTTGGTAGGTGGTGCTGTTATTACAAAACAATTTGGACCCATTTCACACATCAGCAAGGTTATACATCAGGTTATTCAAACTAGGCTTCAGCACCATGTGACTCGGAATTATCAGAAAAGCAGACTGGTCTCCAAAGAGGCAGAAGAACTAGAGACCAAATTGCTGACGTTGGCTGGATTATAAAAGCAAGGGAATTTCAGAAAAAATGTCTACTTCTACTTCATTGACTGCTAAGGCCTTTTACAGCATGGATCACAACAAAATGTGGCAATTACTCAAGTAGATGGGAAAACCAGATCATCTTACTTTTTTTTCTAAGGAACCTGTATGTGAATCAAGAAACAACAATTATAACCAAACACAGAACAACTGATTGGCTTAAGACTGGAAAAGAAGTATGAAAAAGCTGTTTATTGTCACCTTACTTATTCAACTTATATGCAGAATCCATCATGTGAAATGTTTTTGCTTAATGAATCAAAAGGTGGAATTAAGGTTGTTGGGGGATATATCAACAATCTCAGATATTCATATGATACCACTCTGATGGGAGAAAATGAAGAACAATTAAGAAGTCTCTTGATGAGGATGAAAGATTCAGGTTTTATTTATGGGAGGAAAAACTTTCTAATAATTTGAAGTCCAAAAGTGAAATGGTTTGCTTCAAGAGGCCGTGGGTTCCTTCTCACCTGGAGATCTTCAAGCAAGGATTCATCACTTTTTGCATATGTTGGAGACATTCTTATTCAGGTGTGGATTGGACTAGATGTACTTAAAGGGGCATTCCAACTCTGAAAATCTGTGATTCAGCAATGTCTTCTCAAGATAGAAAGGTTTTGAGACTAGGTACAGCTCTGTAATGTCATCCAAGGACTGCCTTAACTGTTTGAAAATCTTTAAAACCAGAAGATTGTCCAAGGAGTATAATCTGTGTTTGTTTGTTCTTCCACAGCAATTGATCAAACCATCTGCTAATGCATGGACCAATTGTAATTTCAATAATAAAAAAAAATTATCAAAGGTAAATGGAAATATTGAGGTACACTCGCCTCTTTGTAACAGAGAGTTGGACCATGGCTTTATTCTCCCAAAGTAACTATATTCATTCCAGAAGTATCACTTTTGTTTTATGTTTTCATCAATGGAAATTCAAGATGTTATTTGAAAGCTCCATGTAACACTATATCTAAAAGAGTATGATTTATATGAGGTATATTTGGGATTCATCCTAAGAGGGTTTTATTAAAAAATGCCTAGTTTTATAAAAAAAAAAAATGCCTACCCTTTGACCCAACAATATCACTACTAGATCTGTTTCCAAAGACAATTATGGGAAGGGAAAATAACCCACATGTTCTAAAATATTTATAGCAACTCTCTTTGTGGTAGCAAAGAATTGAAAATTGTGGGGATGCCCATCAATTGGGGAATGACTTTGTCGTCATTAAGTTGTGACATATTATTGTGGTGGAATACTATTTGCTATAAGAAGTGATGAGTTGGATGTTTTCAGAAAAATAAATACATGGATAGTTGCGTGAAATAATGAAGAGTAAAATGAGCAGAAACAAGAGAATATTGTGGACAGTAACAATATTCTTTTAGAAACAACTTTAAGCAAATAAGTCATTTTGATTATTATAAATATCAAAATTGACTATAAAGTATATACGTATGTATATATATATATATATATATATATATATATATACATATATATATATATATACACATATATTTGTGTCTAATGGTGTCCATGTCTAAGGTGGGAGTGGGGAGGGACAAAAGGAAAAAAAATACATTTACATAATAACTATTTATTTAAAAGTGATAGCAAGTTTTATACAATAGATCTGCAGTTTAATGTGCAAACTTCTTTTTGTCATAAAATAATAATATTTTTATTCCATAAATTAAAATATTAGAAAATTTTAAAAGTGCCTAGTTATAAACTATTATTTTTTCTTTCACTTATTTTGAAGAGACTGGTGGTTTCGCTTGTGTAAATAACTACTGTTAGGAAGCATCTTCTACCAATCCAGATCACCTACTGCTCTATAGATTTAGCCTGGGCAACTGAGAACATAAGTAAATTATCCAGAGTCACACAGCTAGTTTGTATCAGAAGCAGAACTTGAACCCAGATCTCGACACCAAGGACAGCTTTCTGTCCATCATGTTGCTGCCTATCATAAGTAGTTTAAGGGAAATCTTTTTGTATTGAGCAAATGTGAGTTGTTCTTGCTCCTATTCTCCTTTCCCCATGGAATGGACCCAGAGTCTCCTTTATGTTCCTAACTATGTAAATTGGAAAGAAATACATAATATCCAGAATGGGCAAGTGAAGCTGACTCCCTTCCTTTGACAGGAACAATCAAGAGATTTGGATGGAAAGCAACGGGGACTTGAAAGGCAGCTAATGTGGTCAGAATTCTAAGGGGAAGAATAACTCAAAACAATTACTCTGATAGTAACGAATCATATCATAAGGTTTCCTCAATGATGGATGTTATTGCCAGCTGCTATAGTATGTCTCTCACCATCTGGAGGTCTCTAAACTTCTGAATTCATGGACTTCCCACAGGGATATGAAATTATCAGGGAGAGATGATTCCGTTACCCCTCTCTGGATGCTTTCCATATTTATAGCTAGTGTCACTCTTTTTTCTTAACTATGGAGCTGTAGGCCTGCTTTGTTGGATTTGTGCTTGGTATTGCTGTAGAAGAGGGAGGATGATGGTCTTCTTACGTCATGCCTGCTCTCTTCTTACCTTAGCAGAGCTCTCTTCTCTACAGAGGGAAGAGACATGATGCCACAAGAGGAAATAAAGTCATTTAATTAGCAATGGTAATAAGAGTTTAAACTAAAGCATTGTATTCTGGGGCATGGAAAGACATCAGGGAAGAGTGGGGCACAATTATGGTTTCTCCAGTTAGGAAGCATGCTCTAGGAAACTGAAAAGATTCTACACTACTTAAGGACTGAATATTGCGAAAGAGATCAGGGATGTAGTTTATGGGACAAAGTAGCATGCCCTGGGATACTGGGCATATATATATATAATTTGTATTTGTCATATCAATTGATATGAGGATAATTTATATGCTCTACATTTTGTCTGCCTGGAATAAATCCCAGGGTGCTCACTGTAATTACCAATCAGTCAATAAGCATTTATTAAGTGCTTCCTATGTGCCAGAAAGTGTGGTAAGTACTGGGAATATAATTAAATGCAAGAGACGATTCCTTATCTTAAGAACTCACAGTGCAATGGAGGGAACAACATAAAAAAAACCATTAGTTCATTACACATGAACATATTGATTAATTGGAAGAAATAAATAGAAGGAAGGCATTAGCATTAAGGGAGATCAGGAAAGGTGTCTCGTGGTACGGGGTATTTTAGCTGGGGCACAAATGTTTAGAGTCAGAAGATAGAGTGTGAGAGGAACAGTAAGAAGGCATGTACCACTAGAATGAAGATTATGTTGTGGGTTAGGGTGAAGGGGGCAGAGTAAATTTCAAGAAGACTGGAAGGATAGGAAAGGGTCAGGTTGTGAAGGCCTTTGAATGTCAGAGGATAGTTGGACAAATTAACTTCTTATGATCTCCTTTATTTCTTTCAAATTCTCCTTTTTGATTTTTGATACTAGTATTTTGCTTTCCTCTTAAAATATTAAATTAGCTAATGGCCAATTTGGCAGTGTCTCAGACACTAACTAGCTATGTGACTCTGGTCAAGTCATCTAACTTCTCTCTGCCTCAATTTCTTCCATGTCAAAAGATAATAATACCTACCTCTAAAGGTTATTGTGAGGATTAAATGAAATATTTTCAAGCCTCTTAGCACAAGACTTGACAGGTGGTAGGTGCTAAAATACTTGTTCCATTTTCTTCCCTGCTTTATCTATTTTATTTTTAAATAGCTCTTAGTTTTATTTCTTTTTTCTTCTTTTTAAATTTTCAGTATTACTATATGGGTGTATACTTGAGATATTTAAATTGTTGATTTTCAAGTATTTTTTATTTTATTCCCAATCCAATATTCTGTTCTTTAAAAAAAAACTTTTTAGCAACAACAATTTTCTCTTAAGAATTGTTTTGATTCTATAACCAAGATTTTGGCATATTGTTATCTTTAATAAAAATAATTTGTCATTTATATAATTTGTTCTTTAACCAATCAATTCTTTTTTTAAACTTTTTTTAACCTCAATTTTTAAAAAATTGAGTTCCAAATTCCTCCCTATAGCCATTGCCCCATCCATTGAAAAGGTAAGTAATATATCAAGTATACATGTCAAGTCATGTAAAACATATTTCTATGTTAGCCATTTTGCAAAAAAAAAGAAAGAAAGAAAGAAAAAAAGAAAGAAAAGTAAAGAAAAACAAGAAAATAAAAGCTCTGCACTCAGAGTCCATTACCTCTCTGTGTGAATTCAGAGAGCATTTTTCATTGTTAGTTCTTTGGAATTGCCTTTCATCATTTTCTTGAAGAGAGTAGCTAAGTCTTTCACAATTAATTATCAGTCCTATTCCTGTTACTGTGTATAATGTTCCCTTCATTTTACTCACTTCACTTAGCATCAGTTCATACACATTTTCCCAGGTTTTTCAGAAACCGTCTTGCTCATCATTTCTTAAGTCACAATAGCATGCCATCAAAATCATAACAAGACTTGTTCAGCAATTAACCAATTGATAAATATTCCCTCAATTTCTAATTCTTCACTGCCACAAAAAGAGCTGCTATAAATATTTTTGTATATATAGGCCCTTTTCAATTTTCTTTAATTTCTTTGAGATACAGGCCTAGTAGTGGTATTCCTTAATCAATGGACACCCACACTTTTATGACCCTTTGGCATAGATCTAAAATAAATGTATACAAATCAGAATTTATATATGATATTCATAAAACCCAGCATAAAGAGAAAGAAATAGAAATTCATTTAATAATAAATATGAAATATTAAAATATGTGGTGTTCAGCATTTCAAGATATACACAAGAATTGTATGAATGTAACTACAAACTACTATTTGTAGAAATAAAAACACAAATAATTGGAATATATTTCTTGCTCA
>CM053587.1:35276591-35289524 GCA_028646515.1 Pseudochirops corinnae
CAAATAAATATAATAATAAAACTTATATGGTGGCAAAACGTTAAAAAATAAAAGGAGAAATAATGAAAAAAAAAGATGAGAATGAAGGAAGCATACCAGTTCCACATTTTAAACTATACTGAAAATTAATAATGATCCATACAATTTAGCACCAGATAAAAACAGATCATACATTAAATAGATTAGGCATACAATATTTAGGAAAAATATGCTTAATACATTAGAATTCAATAACAGAAAGAAGCAGATACTGGAATAAAAACTGACTATTTTGTATAAATTTCTGCAAACACTGGAAAGTAGTATGAAAAAAATAGGATTTTGACTAATACCTCCCAGCTTATTATACCAAGATAAGCTCAAAATGGACGCTTGACCTAGATAAAAGCATATCACAAAAAAATTAGAGGAAGATGGAGAAAAATTACCTATCAGATCTGCAGTTATCAGAAGAGTTCATAATCAAAGGACAAAGAAGACCACAGAAGATAAAATGAGGGATTTTGTTTATGCATATATGTTATAAAATTCATTTTTCTTTTAATTGTGTGGGGAGTGTTAAGGAGAGAAAATGAATTTTTGTTGATACAATACTTCAAAAATAGAGAAGTAAGGAAGGTGCTACAGGTGGGGAATGTTGACTATACTTTCAGAAAAGTCATTATTGTTAGTTTAGCTGAATTGTTTTACTTTATTGAAAGATAGTTTTCACTGGTTGGGGAGTCATCTGGGAATGGTTGTAATATAAAATAAAATATGGTTATGAAGTTTTCAAAATGATATCAGAACTTGTACCAACTTTGAATTCAAATTGAGTTCTTTTCCCATAACACCAAGCTCATTTTTCCAATTTTCTATTAAGTATGAGGAAAATACAGAGGTAGCATGTCATAGTGGATGGAGAACTGGCTTATGAGTTAGAAACACTTGTTTTAGATCTTGCCTTTGACATACACTATTTTTGTTGATTTCAGGCAAATTATTTAACCTTTTACAGCTGCAGACAACTCTAAGATTAAAACTGGAAGAAGTTCTTGATCCCTGTGTTAATGACATTGTAGGTCTGGCAAAGAAAAATAAAAGTGTGGAAAATGGCACAACATGAGATACCTGGAAGGCTTTTCAACCAACAGTTTTCTCTCTTATTTGTACTAGTGTCTTCTAAATTCAGGAATACCTGAGTAAAATCTGACCTCACACACTTATGTACATGAATCAGAAACCCATAGTACTACCAGGGCCTGGGACCGCTAGTGACTCAATGAACAGCTGCGTAAACCTGGGGAAATCATTCAACCCTCTTTGCCCCAGTTTCTTCATCTATAAAATGAGCTGGAGCAGGAAATAGCAAACCACTCTAGTGTCTTTGCCAAGGAAACCCCAAATAAGGCCATGAAGGGTCTGACATGTCTGAACAATAGCAGCAACTCCTTTCTAAGTGCCCCCACTTAGAACAGCGGTTCTCAACCTGAGTATTATGTTTAATTTGTAACAATGAAAATACCTCTTGCATGTCAGATATTTACATTACGATTCACAACAGTAGCAAAATCACAGTTATGAAATAGCAACAAAAATAATTTTCTGGTTGGGCGTCACCACAACATGAGGAACTGCTTTAAGGGGTCGCGGCATTAGGAAGGTTGAGAACCACTGACTTAGAAGAACCTGTTGCTTGAAAGGAAATCATTGAATACTTGTTATGATTGATCAGTCAATCTTGGGGGTTTTTGCTTCTTGTTATAAACCTTGTCTTCAACAGAATGAATTTAAAATAAAACATTTCTTTTTTGTTCCCTTGACAAACAAAGCAATGATAAAATTGCCTCAGGTCATCTATTTCATTTGTGTGTTTCTAAATCAAAGATCAATGGAGAGGAACTGAACTCTCTCTGATTTTGATTTATATTTTCAAAAGTCTGTATCTGTGTGTTTGTGTGTGTGTGTGTGCGCGTGAGTGTGATTACAACAAAGAACTGAATAATTACATAGACAAAAACATAAATAAGACAGCTGGATATCATTCTAATTTAATTGTTTCTTTGTTAAATGAATAATAACTCATTAATATAGCTCTTTATATTTTATTTGCTCATGAATAGGATAAACCTTCTTTCTCCTTTCTCACCTAATGTGATAAGAAAAACAAAGCCTATAAATATGTATTGAAATGATGGAGGCAGGATGAGAGCCAGGAATTTTGCCTTAGCTCCTCCAGGACTACCTAGAGAAAATGTTTCAGAATAGGTGTTTGGGTGTGATAGCCAAAAATGCTGAATCTCACCTCACCATCTTAACTGTACCTGCATTTTAAGTTCTGAAAAAAAAATATTTCATAATCATTGTCTCATTTGAGTGTCACAGCAACTCTCTGCAGGAAGTAGTATTATTCTATCTATTTTAAGATAAAGAAAACAGCCAGAAAGAGGTTGTGACTTGGTCAGTATTGTACAAAATCTGAATATATGAGGCGGGAATTAAGCACGTCTTACTTTTTCAAAGTCTGGCACTATTGCCACAAGAGAGTCTTCATATTGTCTCCCTCCTATTTTTATGATAATTATTGATAAATCATCTTGGAAGTACTTCTTTGGGAAGTAAAAAACAGAACAAAACAAAACTATCATTGCAGAATTTGCCATTCCACACGACAAAGGTGATGTTTATTCCATAGGCAAAAATTACTTAGTATTATAATATAGCACATGGAGTCAAGTGGTGATCTCAGCTCACACAATAAGGAAATAAATCCCATGTAGGTAAGTACTAGGTACCCTCAGGCCTCTAGGGGAACCTTGGAGCTCTGTGTGTGTATGTGTGTGTGTGTGTGTGTATGTGTGTGTTGGGGGGTATCTTTTCCAGAAGTATATCTTCTCAGCAATTTTCACTGAAGATATGTTCTATTCCTGGCAAAGACTGCTTTGGTGGGATCTTCAAAAGAGGAACCAAGCAAGCCATATATAATCAAGCTGTGTTGTGGAAAGAATTTGAAATAGCAGAAGAGAGATGAAAGATCAATATTTTTAAAGAAAATCTGTCTCTTATTCTCTCATTGCTATGTATCTGTATTCAAGCTGGAGTAAAGAAGGGTGTATATTTTTTAAAATCCATATACATGAATCAGAAACCCATAGTACTACAAAGGCCTGGGACCACTAGTGACTCAATGAACAGGATATTAGGAAGACAAATGAATCTTTTCTATGTCTCAGCTTCCTCATCAATCTACTTCACTGGTGTGCTGGGAGGCTGAGTAAGATAATTTACATTTATAAAGAACTATAAGACAGCTTGCCAGGAATAACTACAAAATGTATAAAATGGTGCTCTGTGTATATACATACAAATATATGTGTATATATACATATATATAGATATAAGCAAATGTGTGTGTGCACATAAACATATGTGGATTGTACATGACATTGCATATTTAGTTATAGAGATAATTTAATCATTTCAGAGGTGTAGTTTTTAGTTCATGGCCAAAAAAAAAAAGCCACTTTCCAAATTTATTGTTTATTACTATTCATTAATAATAATAGAAACCAGGCCAGTAAAGAGGTGTATATGTTATAATAGTAAGCATGGGAAAAGACAAAAAAAAAAAAATAAGGAGCCAAAAGCCTGTAGTCCAAGAGAAGTTGATTGAGCTAATCTAAAGAAATATACGTTTCATACATGAGACGTGTATACACACACAAACACACACACACACACACACACATATATATATATATATATACACACACACACATATATACATATGTGTTTTAAATGAAAGAAATGTTCCATTTATTAGATTAAGGGAGGCAGGAGGAATTCATTGTATGGTCTATTTCAAAGGAATTATTTTGATTTTTAAATGTTACTTAAGAAAAAAAAATAGGAAAATGCATACCTTATAATTCAATTTGGAGACTTTTAGGTTCTCCTCAGATATAGATTCATTAGAGTTATGAGGGTATCATAGAGTTAATGCTATTTAATATTTTTATTGGATAAAGGCATATATTCAGTGGTGTGTTGGAGCCAGGGCACGCTGGCTGCTAAAACATAAATGTTAAATTTTTAATGGGGGCATTTAGATATCAGAAATTGTAAAATGCTAAAATCTAGTCTTCATTATTATTTTGTTAATGATTTAGACTTAAGAATGCTATGTACAGTATGTTAAAATGTAGATTAAACTTAAAAGTATATCATGCAAATATATTTTGCCCCTCAGAGAAGCATTTCTTAAACTTTAACAGTACATTTCTATATATATAGCATGTTAATCATTTGCAGCCAACTCAAAATTGAGCTAACATACTTTATGATAGTGAACATATTAGACATTGACAGTCTAGAAAATTTGATTAAATCGAATTAGATGAAACTGAATAGGGATAAAGGCAAAGTCTTAAACTTGGGGCTAAGACTCAAAAAAATTGTATATATTAGGTGGGGGAGGCAGTTTTAGAGAGTTATTAGACAAAAAAAAATCTGGGGTTTTCAGTAGACTCAAAAAGCTCAATATGAATCCATAGTGTCACATGGCAGCCTTAAATCAAATTCAGTATGTGGATGCATCATGAAAGAAAAAAAAAAATCTTCAACAAATAAGGAGGTGATAGTCCCATTGTATCCTTGCCACATCGTACCACATTTAGATTATTATGTTCAGTTTTGGATACCACAGTTTAGGAAGAACATGGAATTTGGAGAAGATCTAGGATGGAACAAGCAAAATGGTAAAGAGATCATAGGTGTAGATATTTAGAGCTGGAATACAACTTAGAAGCCATCAAATTCAGTCCTTTCATTTTATACTGATGCATAGAGTTTAAGTGTCTCAGGTAGGATTTGAAGTCAGGTCTTTCTGACAATAAGTCTAGTGTTCTATCAACTATATCATCTAGGGCCTTGAATACATGTCATTTGGGGAGCAGTTAAAAAAACTGAATATCTTGAAATAGTCAATCAAGTAACATTTATTAAGTGCTTATTTTGTGCCAGGCTATGTTAACTAGTGAGGATGCAACCAGGGAAAAGACAGTCCTGTTCGAATGGATCTTATAGTGTAATGGGGAAGACAACTTGGAAACAACAATATTTGTACGGGATAAATTGGTGATAATATCAGAAGGAAAACAGCAATATTGAGAGCCCAAAAAGAATTCTGGATATTTAACTAAAACTTGAAGGAAAGCCAGGATAGCTGGGGGGTGGAGAGTAGGAAGGAGAGCCTTCAAAGAATGGAGAACAGCAGCAAAAATTTCTAAAGGTGGGAGATGGACTAGCTTATGTGAGGAACAGCTGGGGTGTAGTGTCCCTGGACCACAAAATATGTGGTGCTAGTAAGGTAGGGATTATGGTATAAAAATGAGTAGAAAGGTAGGAAGGGACCAGGTAACAGAGGGTTTAAATGACAAACAGAAAATTTTATTTTGGTTGCTACAGGCAATAGGTAGCCATAGTATTTTATTGAATGGGGATAGTGACGTAATCAGATGTGTTTTAGGAAGATGAATATGACTGCTGAATGGAAGATCCACTGGAGTGGGGAAAAACATGAGACAGTGAGAACAAACAGCAATCTTCTGTAATAGTGCGGGAATGAACAATGAGGAAGGGCAGAATGTGTACCAGGAAGACTGAGGAATAAAAGTCTCAAGTGGAAAAGATATCTATCTTTAAACACCTGAAGGGTTGACAGATAAGTGATTAAATTTGTTCTGAGTGGCTCTAGAGAAGAGAACAGGAATTAATAGGCAGAAGTTACAAATTGACAGAATAGACTTGACATCAGAAGAAAAACAATATGAATCTTACTACCAAATAGAATTGTTTTTAAATGAATGACTCATAAAGAAATCAGTGCCTTCCCCATAACTTGGTGGTGGGTCTCTTTTCCTTTACTGGGGCTGATTGCAGTGCCTTGCACATAGTAATAAGTTAACAAATGCTTGTAGATTACTCCCTTAATTACTGAAATCTGAAAATTTTTTAACAACCTACTTTTGATAAATCCTTCACACAGGACACATTTTTTTTTTTAGTTTAAGCTGCATTTTTAAATTTTTCTATCAGTTTCCTAACCCTAAACAAACAAACAAAAATAGATAAATAAAATCAGGCTTAGATTGTACTACTTGCTGATTTTTAACATGTAAATGATCATATAGAAAATTAAAAAATCAGGCAAGTTTGAACTGGTTACAGCATATCCTTACAATGGGCTTTTCTTCACCAGTGTTGGAATACCTAGTGATGTTGTTGTTCAGTCATTCAGTTATGTCAGACTCTGTGATCCCATGGATCATAGCACACTAGGCCCTGCTGTAACCCACTATTTCTCAAAGTCTACCCAAGTTCATATTCACTGTTTCTGTGGAACTATCTATGCATCTCATCGTTTGCCATCCTCTTTTCCTTTTGCCCTCAAACTTTCCCAACATCAGGGTCCTTTCCAATGAGTCCTTTCTTTTCATGATGCTACCCAAAGTATTTAAGTTTCATTTTCACTATTTCACTTTCTAGTGAATAGCCTGAATTAATTTCTTTTAAGCATTGACTGATTTGATCTCCTTGCTGTCCAAGGACTCTCGAAAGTCTTCTTCAAAAATACAATCCAAAAGCAATGAAACACCCAACCTTAGTCCAAATCTCACAGCCATGCAATGCTACTAGAACAACCATACTTTGACTTTATGGACTTTTACCATCAAGTTGATGCCTCTGCTTTTTAATATGCTATCCAGATTTGCTGTAGCTTTCATTCTAAGGAGCAAGTATCTTTTAATTTCATGCCTCTAGTTACCATCTGCAGTGATCTTTGAGCCCAGCAATATAAAATCTCATGCTGCTGCCATTTCTTTTCCCTTTATTTTCCACAAAATAATGGAACCAGTTGCCAAGATTTTGGTTTTTTTGCTGTTAGACTTCAAGGCAGCTCTTGTACCCTTTTCTGTCACCCTCATCAAGAGGCTCCTTTATTCTTCTTCGTCTAGGGATATAATCAATATTATCTGGGCAAACAATGAGATATATGGCTTTAATGCAAAAGTTTTCCTTATCCTAGTCCCTCTCTGGAAGCGTCCTCCCTAAATCCCCAAACTGAAGTGAATATTCCAGGTGTAGTCTGACTAGTGTAGAGTACAGAGGGACTTTGACAAGTCATTTCATTTTTTCTGTGCCTTGATGACTCCATCTTTAAAGGAAGGGATTAGAGAAGAGGATCTCTTAGAACTCTTCCTTTTCCAGATGTTATAATCCTTAGGAAAATCTTCATTTTGGACACCATATTTTTCACAATAGAGACTGATGGTAAGTGAACTTTCTTGTCTTCCATTGTATGCTTTGAATCACATTGAGCTTGGTAATCAATAAAACCTCAATTTTGGGGGGTTGGGGTTGGGGAAAGGGAACTTTTGTCCAGATATGCCTTCTTTATCTCATGCTTCTGTATTATCCAACTGAGAATATGTGATTGGGGTGGGGGCATGATCACATATATGTACACATTTGGGTTCAGAATGCTTTTGACTACCAAAATAACATATTGTTATATCATTTGCAAATCTGAGAAAAATTTCATCTATACTTTAGTCAAATCATTGATAAAGGCCTAGGGCCAAGAACTCCACTAGAGTTCTCTCTACAAAATGACATTTTATATTTAACGAGTAGTCATGTTTTGACATTCAACTGATTTTGAATTCAAATAATTATGTTATCATTTTCTCCATATTTTCTAGAATAATAGAATGAAATACTATGTCAAGTGGCTTGTTAAATTCTAGGTAAACTATATGTATAATGTTTCTTTGACCTACCGTGGTAGTAACCCATAAAAAGGGAAAGAAAGATAGTCAAGGCATGACCTATTTTTGATAAAGTCAGGGTGGCTCTTTGTGATTATTAGTTCCCTTTCTACATATCTAGTATCTATTTAAAAACAATACATCCCAGATGTTTTTCAGGAACCAAATAGAATATTAGTGATCTAATGTTTATTTTATATATGTTCTATTCCCTTATTTGAAAATTGGAAAATATATCCTTTTTCATTTCTGAGGCCCTTCTTTCATTTTCTCTTTTTAAAAAGTGATTACTCACAGGAGCTTTGAAATCAATGAATAAATTCCTTTAGCACTTTGAGATAGAGTTCTTCTGAGTCTTATGACCTCAGATAAATTTGATAGATGATGCTTAGAAGATTAGATCCCCAAGGGTTGGGTAAATGACTAAAATCTCAATGGAATGAGTCAATGGTTCTGGTATTTGGACATAGATGGAACTGCTGCAGAATCATAGATATAAACTGTTTTATGATGAAATAATGTTCAGTGTTCATAGCAAGTCATATTTGATTCAAATAGTATTAAAAATGTCAACCCTCCACTACTTAGGAGGTGAGTTCTTAGCTGATAGGTTATTTATCACTATAGATGATTGTATCTGGAAATGGATGGGATCTAAGGGAACCTCCACTCTAATCCCTTCCTTTGAAAAACGGAGTCATCAGGGCACAGAAAGATGAAATAACTTGTCGAAGGTTATACACAGAGTCAGTGACAATTGACACTATGAAAATTTCATTCATTAAAAAATGTAAAATATGTGAAATTTAGGAAGATTTGGGCAAGTGCAAAACTTTATAATAGAAAAAGCCATGGAAGAAGGGACCAAGTATAATATAAAATATTCATATTTTGAATTCCGATTCTATGTAAGAGATAACATTTTTGCTTAATTATATTTTAGTAAGTACAAAAACCTTCACAAGAAAACCAACTCACAAATTTCAGTTTTACACAAATTTTTAGTAACTGTCATCATGGTTTTGGAGAATAATTTTAATTTGTTTCTAAGCATGTGGTCTGCCTGGTTTGTGCTTAACTGATCTATGAAATTGGCAATGTATTAAGTGTCCTGGAAGTTTTTCCTATAAGGTGTGAGTTGGTAATGAGAATAGGGATCTCAAAAAGCAGTACTCCTTACTGGACACACTTGCATACAAAAAGTTTTCAAGTTACAATGATGTGTTCACAGCTTTGCAACTTTTCAATATTCCATGTTTCTAAATAAGTTCTCTAGAAATGATGGCTTTAGTAGAGAGCCATGACGCATGGGATTTTGTTTATACTCTGAGAAGCATGGAAATAGTCCTAATATTGATTTGTTGATGGGTCAGAAACAGACACAGGTAATAATAATTATTCTCTTCCTTCCATCCTTCCTCCCTTCCCTCCTAATCAGGAACATAAGGGGACAAGGTTTTTGCTTTGGTAATAAAAACTAAAAATGAAACAGAGATTTATAATTTCTCCTTTATGTAAAGAAAGATTGAGTGTGTATATGTTTGTAATTTATTTGATAGACATTGGGAGAATTATCTAAAGTTTGTAAGAGGAAGAATAAAACAGTGAATAGGGAGCTAGCATCAGATCGTGTGTGTATGGGGAGGGCATAAGCATTTAAAAAAATAACTATGTGTCAGACACTGTGTTAATTGCTTTACAAATATCTCATTTGAAGATCTGGGTTCAAGTTCTTTCTCTGACATATGCTGCTGGATAAATCAGTCAACTCCACAGCAACTTTATCAAACTTGAAGACTATAAGATGCAGAAGAGCTTCATTTGCATTAGTAATGAGTTTCCTTATTAAGAATTTTCTATGACAACGGCAGCAAATTAGAATTTTACCTACCTTGATCTGTGTAAAACCAAAGCAAGGAGATGTAAAACCAAAATTTATGTTGAATAACTTGATAACTACAGTTAATTAGGTACTTTTATAATGATATATTTATATTATTTTTACCAACATATTTGAATATATTAAAGACATAATATATGCATACATTAAATAACATATAACAATTTCTACAGCATATTCATAAGGGATAGTAGAGTATAGCAGGCAGAGAATTGGCCTTGGAGTCAGTAAAACCTTCAGTCAATCCCTATTTTTGACTACATATTGGCTCTATTACTGTGGTTGAGTCATTTAATCTCTGTCTAAATGCCTCAGGCAACTCTGTAACCAGTTAAGTTACAGAATATTTCTTGATCTTCATTAGTAGTAGTTTCCTACTTAAATGAGATTGTAGCACTGGACAAAGTTATTATGACTTTATGAAAGATAAAGCTAAATCCCAATACTTTAATTCAATCGCCAAAAAAAAATATAATCCCAAACATTTTTCTTCCTGCGCAATAACTCACTGAATATTAAGCCCAAAAGTATGATATCAGTATGAAAATGATGATATGTAATACTTATGTGACACCTACTGTAAGCCAACCACTGTGCTATTACTTCACAGATATGATCTCCTTAGATTTCCATAACAACCCTGGGAGACAGGTACTAACATTATCCCTATTTTACAGATGAGAAAACTGAGGGAAACTGATAAAATGACTTGCCTGAGTCACACAGCTATTAGATGTATGAGGCCAACTTTGATCTCAGTTCTTTCTGACAACAGGCCTAATGCTCTATGCAGCGCACCACCCAGTTGCCCCAAGCAGATCAATTGTTCTAGGACTATTTCGATCTGAACTCCATCAGATATAAAACTGGGAATAACAATGAAACTTTCTAGAGAGTTTGCGAAGTTTTAGGCACTTTCATATACATTTTAAAATTCTGTTCTTATGAAAACCCTCTTACAGCAGGTCAGACAATTTGGAGGTTAGACTAGTTGACCAGTGAGGTACCTGTCTATTCAAGATTTATGATCCTGTGATTCCCCCTTGAACTCCAGTCTCATACCTCCAATTCCCAATTAAGCATCTAGAACTAGACATATCATAAACCTCTTAACCTCTTCAACTTATTGTTAATTTCCCTTCTTCTGTTGAGGGTACTACTGTCTTCTCAGTTATACAGGCTCATAACCTAGGAGTCTTCCTTGACTCCCATTCTGTTTTACCCATACCTGTAACCAGTTACAAGTCCTATTTTTTTTTCTGCCTTCATAACAGCACTAATATAAATAGATCTCTCTTTTCTAACACTACCATGACTCTGATGTATGCCCTTATCACCTCACTCCTGGCTATGACAATAGCCTTTTGATTCATCTCCCTGCCTTATGTATCTCCCACCACGGGCCACCGTTCATTTGACTGTCAAACTGACCTTCTTAAAGTATAGGCCTGACCATGTCAACACCCTCCCCCTATTCAATAAATTCCAGTGACTACTTATTTCTCCAAGATAAAATTGAAAACTCTGTTTTGTTTTTAAAGCCTTTCATAATTGGCTCCCTTAATATTTTTCTATTATCACACCTTACTCTCCTTCATGTATAGTGCAATTCAATGACTTTCATTCAGGATTGTTCTCCTGGTTGTTCCTTCTACAAGACATTTCATTTCCAATCTTGGTGCATTTTCTCTATCAGCCATGGCTGGAATGTTCTTCTCCCTCATTTCAACCTCCATTCTTCCCTGACTTCCTTTAATTCTCAAAATCCTAAATTCTGTAAGAAGTTCTTGTTAATTCCCCCTAATGCTAGTCCCTTCTATTTGACATTCTATCCAATTTATTCTAGGCAGCTAGGTAGTGCAGTGTATAGATTGCAGGGCTTGGAGTCAGGAAGACTCAGATTTCTGAGGTCAAATCAGACATCAGATTCTTACTAGTTATGTGACCTTGGGCAAGTCACTTAACTTTTTTTGCCTCAGTTTCCTCAACGGGAAAATGAGATGGAGAAGAAATTGGTAAACCACTCTAGTGTCTGTGCCAAGAAAACCCTAAATGTAGTCACAGTCAGGTACCAACAAAAACAACTGAACAACAACAAAAAACAATTTATCCTATCTATATTCCTTGTTTGTAATTGTTTGCCTGTTGTCTTCCCCATTAGACTGTGAACTCCTGGAGAGTAAGGATTGTCTTTATTTTAATTTGTATTATTATTGTTTTAGCACATTTCCTGGAGCATAGCTAACTTTTCATAAATGGTTGTTGACTACCTTTGACTATTTGAATGAAGAAACTGAGTGATTAAGTGACCTTTCCACAGTCATAGAGGTAGTAAGATTTTTCTTCAAGAAGAAGACAGGTGATGCCTTGCTAGGGATAGTTATGGGTTGGATTTGATGACCTCTGGGGTCCTATTCATCATAGGTTCAATGATTCCATAATTTACCAGGATCAGGAGTAGAACTCAGGACTCTCAGCTTTTCATTCATAATTGGTTCCTCTGTACCACAATGTTAAAGTGCTTAATAAGTTGGCTCCCTTTCCCCATAATTCAAGTCTTCTCACATGCTACACTTTCATCCTTCTTTCTCACCATCTATGATGCAATGATACTGATTTTCTTGATGTTTCTTGAACAATACACCTCATCTTCTGAATCTATACCATTTCATTGGATTTCTCCCATGCCTTGAACTACCAAACACACAGACACACACTCTCTCTCTCCTTCTACCTCTCCTTCTCTCCTCTCCCTCTCTCTTGCCCTCTCTCCCAATCCTTCTCTCCTCTCCCTCCACCTTTCTCCTCTCCCTCTTTCCTATCCCTCTCTCCCTCCTTCTCCCCTACTTCTACCTGTCTCCTCTCCCTCCCTTTCTCTTCATCTCTGTCTACCTTCTTTGACTTTTTCCAGTCCATTCTAAAACTGTACTTTCTACAGATAGCCTTTCCTCATATTCCTTAATTTTAGTGCTTTCCCTCTACTGAGTCTTTCACATTATTCTATATTCAGTTTGTTTGTACATAGTTTGCATGTTCTCTTCCTGATTAGACTGTTAGTTCTTTGAGAGCAGGGACTGTGTTTTACCTTTCTTTATATTCCCAGTGTTTATCACCATGCCAGACAAATAGTACATATATAATAATTCTTTAAAATTAACTTAAACTAATACTGGAAAAAGAAGATATGTGCTAAAGAAAGCATTCATGATGCCAACATTAACTTGT
>CM053587.1:35290024-35315280 GCA_028646515.1 Pseudochirops corinnae
ATATAGGAGGGTTTAATATATATATATATGTATGTATGTGTGTGTGTATGTATATATATATACACATACATATATATGTCTATATAGGAGGGTTTATATATGCGTACAAACATATCTGACTGTGTATATATGAGTACATAGAGGACACAAGATCAATTGAATAGAAAGGGACAATACTGTAAAAGGTGAAATTCTGAAATGGGAAAGGATTAGAATGAGAAGAGACAGAGAGAGACAGAATGGGATTAATCATCTCATAGAAGAGGCAAAGGATAATTGTTACAATGGAGGGGAAGAACAGGAAGGTGAAAGGGAAAGGGTCAACTTTACTCTCATTGAACCTGGCTTAGGGAAGGAATGATGTAAACTCTAAACAGGGTATCTTGCCACACAGGAGAGTAGGGTGGATGGTGATGAGAGGTGGGATGACAGAGGGGAGGGCAGGGTGAGGGGTAGGGTTGATTGAAGTACACACTTCTGTAAACAGACAGGGACAGGGACAGGGTAGAGAATAGAACAAGGGGGGGGCAAGATAGGAAGGAGGGACATATAATCAGTCTCTCACAATATGCCCACTGTGGAGAGGTTCTGGATAATTACACAAGTCCAGACTGTATTTAATTGCTTGTCCTTCCAGTGGGGATGGGTGATAAGGGAGGAAGGGAAAGAATCTAGAATTTAATGTTCTATAATCAAATGTTAAAAATATATATGCATATATATAAAATTAATATTATTATTATTATTATTTTATTAACTATATCCAACTGGGAATTAAGATACACAAGCACTGTGGTAGGGAGATCCATTCTACCCTACTGGAAAATCAGAGGGGTGAGGGGGAGGACATAGCAGAGAGCAGATTGGGGGAGGGGTTATACAATAGGATGGCTGTTTTGAGGTGTTGGGTAGGGGAAAGATGAGGAGAAAATTTCTAACTCAAAATCTTGTGGAAATGAATGATGTAAACAAGAAAATAAATAAATAAACTTAAAAAATAAAATAAAAAATAAAAATCTTTTTACTATTGTTAAAAAAAAAAAGAAATACAAATTGTATAGCTGTTTGTAGGATAAATTGGAGGGGAGAAAGATTGGAAGCCACGAGTCCAATTAGCCTATTTGTTCCAACAGGCTAGATGAAAGGTGATAAAGGCCTGATTTTGGTTATTATCAACATGAGTGGCAAGGAGAGAATTTATAAGCAAGAAATATTGTGGGGACTAAAATCAAGAACATCTACCAGACTGCTTTGATGTGAGTGTCAAGATACAAATATTACTCTGAAGCTGTGAGCATGGATGTTTGGAAGGACAGAATTAAAAAATAATTGAATTTTAGCATCAAAAGGGGTATCATCCACCAACTATTCCTGCTCAGAAATGAAAAAGAATCCCTACCACAATATATAGGGCAGGTGGTCAACCAGCCTCTTTCAAAGGCCCCAATTGCAAATCAAGGATCTTTCCTTTCAAAGCACAGTAAACACAGCAGTTACCATGTCTGAGAACTCAACTCTATTTGTTAGTTCATGTGAGGAGTCAGTCAGTTTAAGTACAAAGATAACGAACTCCGTTTTAGGAAAGTAGAGTTTGAGATATACATGGAACATACATGGAGGGATATTTAGCAGGTAATTGTTCATTGGCATTGGAGCTCAGGAGAGATTCTAGGGAAGGCTATTAGGAACATACAGGTATCTTCATAGAGATTATAATAGAACCTATGGGAGTTGATTGGATCACCAAGACAGAGTATATAGCATGAAAATCTGAGGGCCAAGAACATCTACAATTGGGGGCAGAAGGAACAGCATGATACAGCAAGGGAGGCTGACAAGGCTCTTATGAAGAACCAAGAAAAGTTGTTAACTACTATAAGCTTTAATTTTGCTAACAGGAAAATCAGTAAACTTTTAAATGAGTAAATCCTTGAGTCTAAGACAATGAATAGTGAGCACCAGCGGGTGGAAAGCAAGGGTTATTTGTGAATTTGTGTGGGTATTTGCCAGGTAGCATAGCAGCACAGTCAATAGAGCACTGGGCATAAAGTCAGCGTGATTTAAGTTTGAATTCTGCCTTAGGGACACTTTACTAACTTGAACAAGTCACTTAATTATCCTGTGCCTCAGATTACTACTCTTGACAATAGGAATAATAATAGCATTTCACTTAAAAGATTGTTGTAAAGTTCAAATGAGATAACATTTCAAGTGGCTTGCAAGCCTTAAAATACTGTGCTAGCTATGATTCCTGACTTTGTGGGTGGGCTTTAAGTACTAGATAATGACTTTTGTTTAGATAGCTCTTTACATTTTTCAAATTACTATTATTTGTGTTATCTTATTTGATTCTCATAACACTGTTTTGGCATAAGCAACAAGAGAAGACAGGGCCACTGAAGTGTAAAATCTGCCTACTTGAGTTTTTTTTTTCCAGAGTTCTGGTGAATGATTGTCTCAAAAACATCTAGCAATAGGAAGGCATTAGGAATTAAGGACAGAGTTGGGATGACAGGACTTTGGAGTGCTACAAGTTTCAGCATCCTCTGGTCCATATCCCAGTCTATGCCAGGATAACATGGCCACACACAGACTCTCTTCAGCTTTGCCCCTAATCTTCATTGACTGTTGATTTTTTTTTTCATGTAGAAGAATTAGGAAGAGGGATACAGAGAATGTTTGTGAAACTGGGGAAAAAAGGAGATACATACAGCAGCTGTCTGTCAATGGGGAAAAAATGGTGAGTTATTCTCAAGAGATCCACCTCTCCCTTTTTCACTCTACCTTTCCCTCTCCATTTTTATTATGGGCACTCTCATTTTTTTTCCCCAAAAGACCCCTAGAACATATTCTCCTCTCCTTGAATGGAGAGGTTATCTTTCATACAAAATGAAGGAAGTGGAATTAAAGTAATCAGAAAAATTCCTTTTCCTTACTCTACACTGAACCTCAAAAGCACTAAATCAGAGTGGGGTGGGGCAGAGTTTAAAAGCTCTCTGAAAGCATTTCCATATGTTCCAGCCATGAACTTGCATTTATTATTTAGAAATCTCACAAACTAGACTAAAGTCTATATTTACTTCATTTGGGGGGAAATGAAGAAACCTCAGGGGTGTTTGAGCTTCTCAGATTATAAACTCCAGCTGACAAATCAAACCCATCAAAACACAAGATGAAAGCAACATTGTTTTTCCCTTAACAGTTGAAATCCACGGTTGTCAGTTGTTTTACATATTTTAATTAGGGATTTTTATTACCATATCCCCCAAGGCTTTTTATAAAGATTGTAATTTTATAAGTCTAATGATGAAAATAATTATAATAATAAATCCTAAGAGGTGGAGACAATCTCTGGATTTCTCCTCCTTGGTCACCTATGTCCTTGATGGAGGACAAATGTGGCAAGTGAAAGTCTGAGGACTACAAAGAGGAGAACAAGCTGAACTTCATAGAGTGGTACTGAGAAAAAAGTAGACTTGGAATCAAGAGAGACGGGTTCTAATTCTGCCTTTCATACTTACTAGCCATGGATTCACAGGTAAGTTTTGCCTCTCTCTGAGCAATGTTTTCCTATAAAACAGAATGACAAAGAGGGATTGTCACAAGGTGAATAGAGCTGGCCTTGGAGACAGAAAATGGTTTACAATTCTGAGAGAGAGAGAAAGAGAGAGAGAGAGAAAGAGAGAAAGAGTACATATATAGATATGTGTGTGCAAGTGTGTATGCGTATATATGTGTGTATATGTATATATGTGTACATATACATATACATATATATGTATGTATGTATGTCAGAATAATAGTACCAATTCACATTGTTCTTGAGATGATCAAGTAAAGTGATGCATGCAAAGTGTTTCAGGAAGGTTTAGATACTAGGTACTAAGTATCCCAAATTTATCCCTATTATTTCAAGGCAGATGCCCAACTAATCCTTTCCTTGGCTTTCTTGCATATGGAATCTGAAAGGATAATGCAGGAGGACCTGGTGGAAAGAAACATTGTTTAGCTGCATGCTCTCTGACCCCAAGAAGCCCATATCCTATGATTGTCCTGGCTCTACAAAACATGCTAGTAAATTCTTTAATTTTGTCATATCCCATAGTTGGTGAGGTACCACATCTCTTTTCCTCTATTTAGAAAAGGATAAATAATGCATATATCAGAGGAGTTAGAGCTAGAAGGGACCTTTGCTGAAATCTAATCCAATCTTCTTATTTTACAGATGAGGAAACTGAGATTTGGAGATGAGTGACTTTACTATCATACAAGTAATAAATAACAGAGCTGTGATTTTTAAATATATATTATTTTATGTATCCAATTATATTAAAACTATTTTAATATTTTATGTTTTTTAAGTTTTGAGTTCCAAATTCTATCCCTCCTTCCCCTACCCCCCTCCCTGGGACAGGAAGCAATCAGATTTGGGTTTACACATGTGCAATCATGTAAAATATTTTCATATCAGTCATTTTGTACAAGAAAACTAAAAAAAAAAAAGAATGAAAGAGTGAAAGTTAAAATAGAATACTTTAATTAGGAGAACAAGTAATGGTTAAATTGTCAGATCTATAGAGAACAGAAAATTTTATGACCAAACAAGAAATAGAGGACATTATGAAACACAAAATAGATCATTTTGATTATATTAAATTTAAAAAGTTTTGCACAAAGAAAGCCAATTCAACCAAAATTAAAAGGGAAGCAGAAAGAGGGGAAATTTTTTTTTTTTACAACAAGTATCTCTGATAAATGCTTCATTTCTAAAATATATAGAGAACTGAATCAAATTTGTAAGAATACAAGTTATTCCCCAATTGATAAATGATCAAAGGATATGAACAGGCAGTTTTCAAAGGAAGAAATTAAAGCTATCTCTAGTCATATGAAAAAGTGTTCTAAATCACTAACGATTAGAAAAATGCAAATTAAAACAACTCTGAGGTATCATGTCACACCTATCAGATTGGCTAATATGACAAAATGGAAAAATAATAAATGTTGGAAAAGATGTGGAAAAACTGGAATACTAATGCATTGTGGGTGCAGTTGGGAACTGATCCAACAATTTTGGAAAGCATTTTGGAACTAGGCTTAAAAGGCTATAAAACTGCATACCCTTTGATCCAGCAATACCACTACAAGATATGTTTCCCAAATAGATCATAAAAAGGGAAAAGGATCCACATGTACAAAAATATTTATAGCAGCTCTTTTTTGTGTGTGTGGTGACAAAGAATTAGAAATTGAAGGGATACCCATTAATTATGAAATAGTTGAACAAGTTGTGGCACATGAATATAATGGAATACTATTGTTCCATAAGAAATTGTGACAGGCAGATTTCAGAAATCCTGGAAAGATTTACATGAACTGATGCTGAGTGAAGTGAGCAGAATCAGAACATTGTACACAGTAATAGCAACATTGTGCAAAGGTCAACCTTGATAAGTTAGCAATGCAATGATCTAAGACAATTCCAAAAGACTTGTGATGAAAAAAGCTATCCTCATCCAGAGAAAGAACTATGGAATCAAAATGCAAAACAAAGCATACTATTTTCTCTCTCTCTCTTTTTTTTTTTGGTTTTGCTTCTTTCTTGTGTTTTTTCCCTTTTGTTATGATTCTTCTTTCATAATATGACTAATATGGAAATATGTGTAATATAATTGCGCGTTTATAGCCTATATCAGATTGCAGGCCATCTTGGGGAGGGGGAAAGGGAAGGAGGGTGAAAAATTTAGAAATCAAAATCTTATAAAAGTGAATGTTGAAAGCTATAAATGAATAAATATATTTATTTAAAATAGTCTGTTTCAGTCTGTATTCAGACAGTATCAGTTCTTTCTCTGGAGGCAGAGAGTATTCATCATTAGTCCTTCAGGATTGTGTTCGATCATTGTATTCTGAGAATAGCTTAGTTATTCACAGTTCTTCATCATATAATATTGCTGTTGCTGTGTACAATTCTCTTTTGCTCTGCTCACTTCACTTTGCATCAATTCACATAAGTCTCTCCAGGTTTTTCTGAAATCATCCTCCTTGTTATTTCCTACAGCACAATAATATTCCATCACAATCATATACCACAGCCTATTTAGACATTACTCAATTGATTGACATCCCTTCAATTTCCAGTCTTTACATACATATACACATATACACACACAATAGGTCTTTTCCTTTTTTTTATCTAGAACAATAATTTTAATTAAAGTCTTCAGGAACATATTTAAGAGTATAAGAATTGATCACACCGATACCTCCTACCACTACCAGATGTTAGAAGATATTAGAATAAGAAATTGTATTTGAAATCATTTGGCCATCCTCCCTCTTAATTTTGTAGATGAGGAAATTGGTCCAAGTTAAAAGATTTACAAAGCTTCAGGTGCCAGCTATGTGATTCTGGCAAGACCCCAGTTTCCTCATCTTCAAAATTGAGTTAATCCTTAAAACGACCTTAATCACATAACAGTCATAAAAACTTTTCTTAAGATTGAGAGTTTTAATTTCCACATACCTCCAAGAAAATAAAGTAAGTTTTACAAAAGTAGGATTTATCCAGCTTTCTTTTTTATCTACTGCAAAGCCCCACATACTGCAAATCCTAGCTAATGCTTGCTGGTATAATATTTAACAGAAACATATAAAACAGACATATAAAGAGATCTTGACCTTTTAATTTCTTATTATGACCTTAGGTTTCTTATCATGGCATATGATGCTTCATTTGTTAAAGCAAAAAGAATTAGCTTTGGGGTTTGACTTCTTAGAGTAAAGAGTATTCCTTCCCTCGAGCAAAATCTCAAAATAGAACTAAGTGAGACATCTTATTCTGCTTAGGGAAACCAGGGAAATGTCAAACACCAAAAATGTCTCCTATTTTACTTTCCTTTATATGATATACACATGATATGTGTGTTTGTGTGTATCTGCAGAGCTCTGTTTCTCCACAATCACCATGCTCGTTTCTTATCAGCAGGATTCGTCTGAATTTTGTTTTCTTCAAAAGGTAAAAATCACAAAAAGCTCATTCCTCCATCCTACAAACATTGATTATCCTAGATCCACTGGGGAAGAAGTGGGGGGGGGGGTTCAACACAAACACAGGTAACAAGAATATACAATATTGCAGAAATTAAGTTACGGCAAAGTTCTATGCAAGACCCAAATGGAACTGTCTTACCATCCCAGGGTATCAGTGAAAACCTCCTAGAAAAAAATAAAGAACACATAGTAAGCCAAGAGGAAAAAAGGCAGAGGAAGGATATTACAGAATCAAGGAACTGTATGAATAAAAAGTCAGGAGAGCAGATGAGGATTAAGTAGAAAGTAGAACTTTGGGGATGAAACTACATGCGTAGTAGTGTGAGACAAGACTACAAAGGTGAATATCAGATGCCAAAATATGGGATGGTCTTGAATTCTAGAGCAAAGAGGTTTAATAGAAAATAGACAATGACTGAAAATTTCTAGGCAGTGAAGTATCATGAATGAATCTATGTGCATGGATTACATATATGTGTAAATTAGCACATATATACATTATGAAAGTATATCGCACATCTATATATGGGATAGAGGAAAGCAAAAAAAGAATTGAAGTTGTTGTGACTTTTGGAGGCTGTCTGGCAGCATAGTGGTGGCTTCAACATCAACAAGAAAATTTGGAAGAACAGTAAGTTTTGGGGGGGAAGTTAATGAGTTTCATTTTGGACATGCTAAATTTGAAATTCATATGGAACATATGTAAAAGGAAGTGAAAGAATCCAGAAGGCAGCTAGCAATATAAGACTAAAGTCACAGAGATTAGGGGTGACCAACTAATTAACTATATGTGTGTGCCCTTATAGTTCACTAGACCCATGAAAGCAGATGAGATCAACTCAGGAAACATAGAGAATAGAAAAGAACAAGTCAGAGTCATGAAGAGCACTCACATTTAGTGGACAGGAAATAGATGATGAATCAGAAAAAAAAAGATTAGGTTAAAGTGTTTGGAAAATGAGAGTAGAACTAAGAGAGAACAGTATCATCAAATGCAATGGAAGGAAATTTGAAAATTTAGGAAAATTAACTAGATGCTAGTAGATGATGGTCATAAGTATGGGAAGAGAACTAAATAATTTTTAATCTGTTATATATAACAGCATATATAATATATACACACATACATATATGTATGTAGGTATGTATGTGTTTATGTATGTATGTACATATTCACACAATATATATTTCAACAACACAAAAGGCGAATTTACTCATGGACATCATCAGGTGATTAATATCAAAATCAGATTGATTATATATTTTGCATTCAAAGCTGGAGAAGCTATATACAGTAAATTAGTTTCTTTAAAAAAAAGACCTGGAACTGACTGTGGCTCAAATCATGAGCTTCTGATTTCAAAATTCAGACTTAAATTGAAGAAAGTAGGGAAAACCATCAGACGATATATGCATGACCTAAATAATATCCCTTATGAATATGAAGTGGAGGTGATGAATAGATTTAAGGGATTAGATCTGATAAAATGCCTAAGAAATATGGACAGAAGTTTGCAATATTGTACAGAAGGCAGTAACAAAAAAACAGCCCAAAGAAAAAGAAAAGCAAGGAAGCAAAATGATTGGTGAAGCTTACAAATATCTGAGTAAAGAAGGGAAAAGGAAAAGGAAAAGAGAAAGGAAAAGACACATCCAGCTGAATGCAGAATTCCAGAAAACAGCAAGGAGAGATAAGGTTTTCTTAAATTATCAAAGAAATGGAAGAAAACAATAGAAAGAGAAATACAAGAGCTCTCTTTAAGAAAATCAGAGCTATTAAGGGGTAAAAATATGGGCATTATAAAAGGCAAAAATGATATGGGGACTTAACAGAAGTAGAAGAAATTAAGGGATGGCAAAAATACATGTTAAGGAACATGTTAACATCACTGATAACCACAATAGTTACTGATCTAGAGCCAGCCATCCAGGAAAATGGAGTTGAATGGGCCTTAAGAAACATCAGTAATAATAAGGGTGGAGATTATATAATTCCAGCTAAACTATTTAAAATCCTAAGAGATGATGCTGCTAAAGTGTTGTATTCAATATGCCAACAAATTTGGAAAACAATTGTGGTCCCTCAATTTGGAAAAGATCAGTACTATATCCGAATTCTAAAGAAGGACAGTACCAAAGAATGTTCAAATTATCCAACAATTGCACTGCTTTCACGCTACTTTCACAATCCAGCAAGACTATGTTTAAGATTCTGCAAACTAGGTTTCAGCAACATGTGAACTAAGAATCACCACAAGAGCAGGCTAGTTTTCAAAGAGGCAGAGGAACTAGAGACCAAATTGCCAAAATTCACTGGATTATTGAGAAAGTAAAGGAATTCTAGAAAAATATCTAGCTCTGCTTCATTGACTACACTTTGTGTGGATTAAAACAAAATGTGCCAAGGCCTCAAAGAATGGGAGTAGCAGGTCATCTTACGTGTCTCCTGAGGAACCTGTATGCAGGTCAAGAAGCAACAGTTATAATTGAACATGTATTGGTTTAAGATTAGAGAAGAAGGAAAAAGTTGTACAGTGTTACCTTGCTTATTTAACTTGTATACAGAGAACATGAAGCAAAATGCAAGACTGGATTCAAAATCTAGAATTAAGGTTTTCAAGAGAAATATCATCAATCTCAGATATGCAGATGACACTACTCCAGTGGCAGGAAGTGAAAAAGAATTAAGAAGCTTCTTGGTGAGGGTGAAAGAGGAGAGTGTAAAAGCTGACTTGAAGCTCAACATCAAAAAACTGAGATCCTGGCAACTGATTGCCTCACTTCCTGGCAAACAAAGGTAGAAAAAAAATGGAGGCAGTGTTAGATTTTATATACTTGGTCTCAAAGATCCCTGCGTGTGGTGACTATTGCCAAGGAATTAAAAGATGCTTGGTCCTTGGAAGTAAAGCTACAGCAAATATGGACAGCATACTAAAAAGCAGAGACATCACTTTGCCAACAAAAGTCCATATAGTGAAAGCTATGGTTGTTTTTAGTAGCAATGTATGGCTGTGAAAGTTGGACTATAAGGAAAGCTGAGTGCTATAGAATTGACACTTTCAAATTGTGTTGTTGGAAAAGACTTTTAAGGATCCATTGTACAGTAAGGAGATCATATCAGTCATACTTAAAGAATTAATTCAGGCTATTCATAGGAAGGTCAAATGCCAGAGCTGAAGCTGAAACACTTCTGCAACAAAATAAGAAGATAGGATTCACTGGAAAAGACCCTGATGTTGGGAAAGGTTGAAAGGAAAAGGAAAAGGGGACAGTAGAGGTTGCAATGGATAGATAGTGTCATGGAAACAACAAACACGAACTTGGACAGACTTTAAGAGATAATGGAAGATAGAAGGCCCTGGGGTGTGTGTGTGTGTGTGTGTGTGTGTGTGTGTGTGTGTGTGTGTGTGTGTGTGTGTTATATCATGTATACATATATATGTATATATTACATAGTACACAAATAAATGCATATAGATCATTATATATAACATTGTCATATTATATGGACATATAATATGTAGAATATGTAAAATTGACACTTTCAAATTGTGTTGCTGGAAAAGACTTTTGGAATGGAATATATGTGTGTATAAGATTATATTTATGTAATCCTCAGTTACCACCAAAGATGAAACTGTAACTCTGAGGAATACTCATTTGAGGAATCTGTGGACATGAGGTTATAAACCACTGGAGGTGGTTTCTTTCCCTTCTTAGATTTATTACACAAATAACAATTGCTGATATATATATATATATTATATATATATATATATATATATATATATATATGTACGTATATATCATTACCTATATCCTATGAGTTCAACTGGATATTCCAAAAACAAGGCCAATTTTCCCAGGATTCTAAATGGAAGCTCAAACACAGAAAGCAGAGAAAAATCCCCCAAAGTTTACCTGATTTTTCTCATGCCACAGGGGACTTCAGAGCAAGAATTACAATGCATTACACACTTAGAATTAAATAATAAAGCTTTACCGTGTAATCTTGGCTCAGAAGGGATCAGGGCAGTTGTCTAATCCCCCCGTCTCTCAACTTTGGTCTCCTTTCTTTCTTTTTCCTCTATCCAATCCTGAAAATTGCATTTCAAGAGGTGAGGCTACGTAACAGCTTTAAATGAGTTTCTTTAAGCTGGCTACATTTTCACATCTTTGCTGGGTTAGGAAAAGCAGTTGAATGTTTCTAAAAGATCTCTTGCTGGGTGCAAAGATATGTGGGGGTAAATTTTTAAATGCCTATTTAAAGAGAGAGGAAGTGGGGGGAGGAGAGACAGACAGAGACAGAGAGACAGAAAAAAGCATATCACATTGAATAACTGGGAGAAGAGGTTATAGAAACAGCATTGATTAACCCCTGGTCTTCTCAGTGGAAAAGGTAGCCAAAAGTTGGAAACCATTCAACAAAGAATGAATTGTCAAAAATAATTAAAGGGTGGGGGAAGAGATATATCAATAAGACAAACTTAAAGAAATTGGAAAAGAGAAGACAGAAAGGTAACACTATCTGAAAAAAAAAATTAAAAAAATATATCACTCTATTTTGTGGGTTTAAGTATATGCAGCCTGAGACATGGAACTAACACTCAGGATGGCAGATTTGTGGCCTAAGAAATCTTGGTCTCACATTTTCCTATTCCCCATTGTGGACATAAGCTTTCCGCAACCTTTGGAATGTGTTGATTAGACCAAGCTAGCACAGGCGTTTCTGAGGGGCCATCTTGTATGGTAAATCTGATATTGAAAGGACATAATATCGTGTGGGTAAGGGTGGCGCTGGGGAGGAGAAGATTGTAGGGATAGGTTACAACAAGGGGGAGCTAGAGGAGTAAATCAGGAACTTCAGCCCAGGAAGTTCTGAAAGAGGGAGTCATACTTAGTGGAGATAAGAAAATTAGATCAGAAAATAAGAGTAGTATAGCAGACAGTGAGAAAACAAGGTGAATCTAAGAAATCAGATATGGGATATTAACATAGCAGGGTTCGGGTCTGGATGGCAATAGCAGCAACAGCCAATTGCAATGTCTTAGCGACATACATACTATTTTGAGTCCAGAACATACTTATCAAAGAAGTATTACAAAAATTTTCCCCACACAAATGGACTTTTCTGCTACAGTAAGCATTAACATCCTACTATGTGCCAGGCACTGTGCTAACATGGGAAATTAACTGTTATATGGCCATACTACAAAAAGGGACCTCATTTATAACACGGGTTCCAACTGTAGTGGGAAAGTTATAGATACAACAATAGCAACAGTAAACCATTGAGGAGATTCATCATTATCATCATCATAGTTATTATTATTAATTGTCTTAGTGATTTTTGTTACTATCTTGGGGACAACTTTGATTTAAATTATTTTTCCTTTCTTCTTACCACACACTAGTTCTCAGTGGAGCATAAAAATGTCTCCTTTCTTGAAATAGAGCCTGTTTACAAAGTTGCAGTTTACAAAAAAGTTTACAAAACTCCATTACCTATCTACTTTTTGTATGTGAATATTACTCATGAATATATCTGTACTAGAGAGGCAGCTTAGTTAGAGATCTGTCCTCAGAGTCCAAAAGAAATGGGCTCACACCCTCCCTCTGACATTCCCTGGATGTATACATTGAGGGATGTCTAACCTCTGAAGAGTCCAGGAAATTTTTTAAGATGATGCATTGGAAAAGAGTTTTTGAGCTCTGCTGGTATGAGTACTTTCCACACTAGCTGTTTCATATGCCATATATATCATAGTCTGGACCCCATACATATACACTAAAAGAAAAACAAAACCATGTAGCAACAATTTCATGGGGCTGTTGAGAGGTGCCAATCAGCAAATACATGTAATACCCTTCAGAAATTTTGAAGTACTACACGTCAGTTACGATTATTCATCTAGTCTACATACTTTGTAATCCAACCCAATTGGACAACTCGTTTTCCTCTTGGGACGGTCTATACTTTTCTGTGGCTATGCCTTTTTTACACCATTGACTAACCTTGAGATATCACCTCCTTGTCCTTTCTTACTCCATCTCTCTTTCACCTTTAAAGGCTCAGTTCAAGTATGACTATTTCTGTGTGGCTGGCTCTGATCTTTCAGGCTCCTCTGAACAATGACAGTGCTTTGTATCTCTTATCTATTGTATCATATTCCACTTCACTTTACCATCACCTGTGCACATGCTACCCAACATACTAGATTGTCAGCACCTTGAGAGCAGCCATACCTTTTAATTTTGAGGGGTTTTCCCCTCAATACCTAACACAATGCCTTATATAGAACAAAGGATGGTGAATAATTGAACAAATATGATAGGAAACATGAAGAAAGAAGGACAAAGCTTGTCAGGACCTGACTTTAAATTAATATCCTACAAAAGTTATATTAAGAAGAGTTAGTTCTTGGTACTTGAAGTTTGATAGAAGAAATATTTCTTTTCCCCTTAAATTCACACACATTGTCTAGAAACCACTAGACTTCCTGGAATTTTCCCCCAGAATTCTAGATATTCCAGGAAGAACTCCCAGACACTAAAGCTTCTGCAAATACTCTATATTTAGCATTTTGTGGAATTTTGAAGGATATTCTATTACTGATATGACCTGGGTTCTCAATATGACTCCTCTTGATCACTTATGGGCCCAAATAATCAAAACTGAGCTCAATGCCATCAAAATGGTCCAGAAATAAGACAATAACTGAAACCATTCTTGTTGGAAGCAAACTCTCTTGCTTGATAATATTACTACTTCTGGCTTCCAAAATCTCATCAGGAAGCTCAGAATTCCCTCTCTGCCCCTCTGTTTTTGCCAAGTCGAGATGAGTATGAGTGGTAAGTGAATCACAGAAACTAACATCAGTGTGACTTGCTTGGCTCTTACATAGATGAGAGTTATGCCCTGGAATTTGGCTTAAGTAGCCCCTTAAAGGAGTTCATTTTCTTAGAGTTAAATGATGGGTGTAGGGAAAGAAGTAGTAGGATGGGAAGGAGGAGATCTGGGTTCTGATATTGCTGCCAGCACTAACTGGCTTGTGACTTTGGTCATTTCATTGCTTAGTGTTCCAATTCTCCTTGTCTATAAAGTGTGAATTTTGAACTAGAATATCTTTAAAAAATACTTTCTAACATTTAGATTTTATGATGCTAAGCCTTTCAAAGCCACTTATTGGAGGAGGTTATAGAAAGAAGGTGGTAACACAATGAATAAATCCTTGTCTTAAAGAAAGGGTTTAAGAATGCCTCTGCTGGAAAGCAGAAAGTTTAACTAGATGACTTTTCTAATTACAAGATTCCAAAATATTGAAGTATATCAGAAGTAGAGATATACACATGTACTTTATAAATATTACTTTATTTGGTACTCATAACAACCCTGGAAGCTAGGTGCTATAATTATTCTCATTTTACTGTTGAATAAACTGTGGTAAACAAAGATAATGTGATTTTCCCAGTGTCACTCACACAACAAATGTTGAAAATAGATTTGAACTCAGGTCTACTTGAGTGAAAGTCCAGCAGTCTATTCACTGTACCACCCAGCTACTTTGAGGTATTGGTGCAAATAGAACCCACAATACCTCCCCTTTAACCTCCCCAAATTCTAAATTTGGCTTATACAAAATTAAACCTTATGACAGCTTACAATCAGTACTTTTCCCTATATTTTCACACTTATATAGGTAGGTATAAAATGAGACTTCTCATTTTAAAGAGATTTTAAGTCATTGAGGGCAGGAACTCTTTCTTTTTTTGTGGTAGCTCCAGCCTCTAGACCTAGAACACAGTAGGCACTTAATCAGTGTTTGATGCATAGAATGAATTAAATATGTCCTGTCTCTAAACAGGGGAGGCCAGGAAACCAGTATGGTCAATGTGAAAATACATTTTGAGCTGAATCACTAGGGACTATTCTGATTTGTGGCAGTACCACAACAGAAAATACCCAGGCTAAAGTAGTTGTCAACTGAAAATATCATGGAAGGGGTGGAGCCAAGATGGTAGGGTGAAAGCAGGAATTCACTTGAGATCTCCCACAAACTTTTTCAAATACCTCTAAAAAGCGAATCTGAACAAATTTTAGAGCAGCAGAATCCACAAAGAGACAGAGTGTAGCAGATTTTCAGTCCAAGACAAGCTGGAGGGTTGACAGGAAGGATTAGTTGCACCAGGCTGGGAGAGGAGCACAGTATAGCATGCAGGCTGCACCAGTGCAAACCCGACCATAGGGTGGCCAGAGCAGACCCAATGGACTGAATCACCAGTGGCAGTAATGATTCTCAGACCTCTCAGAACAGGGGGTAAGGGGTGCGGGGAGTCTGTTGGAACTGGATGAGAGAGAAGCACAGTCCTGCATAGGACCTGCAGTAACAACAGCAGCAACTACTCCTAGGGCTATCAGCACACAGACTGAATGTTTGAATGTCATCTATTTAAAATTCTGGGAGTCAACATGGTGGAATAAATAGTAAGGCATTCTCACCCTCCCTTGTTGACCTTGAAAAATGAAGAGAATATTGCCCCAGGAGAAATCTTGGCATATTGGAGCCAGCAGAAAAACAGAGCATGGTAGTCTTTTAGCTTAGGAAACTGGGGGATTCATGGGAAAGGTCCCTCTAGCTGTTGTTGAAGAGGAACAGGACAGGACAGGAGGTGATCCACTAAACCAGCAGCAAGGTACATCTCAACAAAACAGCAGGAGATCCTAAGCCCCAAGGTAGTAGAGCTGGCCAGCACTAACACCAGGACTCCCATATGCCTTTGCATAGCTAGGGGATTCAGCAAATACCAAGGTAGATGGACATCCACTAGAACCTGAGCCTACTGTGCTCTAGCACAGTCCAGGGTAGAAAGAGACCTCCAAAGACCAGACCACCCCCTCCCCCACACTTCACACCATACCCTTCAGTATAACCCCAAAGAAATGCAGAAAGACATCATCTGGCTTCAGCACACACCCACCAGCTCCAGCTCAGCAACAAATAAGCTCCAACACTATACAGCTTCCAACTGCCAGAACCAGAGGCCACCACACACAAAGACAGTATCCGGGTCCCTATCCCCCAGCACAAGAAGCATGGGACAGATCCTCCTGTGCCCCAGGGGCAGAAATCTACTTTAAAATCCAGGAAAAAGGCAATCACAATGAGTAAAAAGCAAATTGGAAAAGCAAAGACCACAAATCCTTACTGTGGGGACAGAGAAGATCAAAATAAGAATTCAGAAGAAGACAACCTTGACATTATACCCACATCTCAAACCTCAAAAGGGAATGTGAACTGTACTCAAGCCCAAAAAAGCATTCCTGGAAGAACTCAAGAAGGATTTTAAAAGTCAATTTACAGAGGTGGAAGAAAAATTGATCAATTCTTTTAAAAATACAATTCACAAAATGGAAAAAAAATCCCTGAAGAAAACAACTCCTTAAAAAGTAAAATTGACCAAATGGAAAAGGAGGTATAAAAACTAATTAAAGAAAACAATTCATTAAAAATTAGAATTGGGCAAGTAGGAGCTGATGACTATGAGTTATCAAGAATCAGTCAAACAAAATCAAAAATGAAAAAATGGAAGAAAATGTAAACTTTCTCATTGGAAAAACAACTGACCTGGAAATTAGATCCAAGAGAGAGCATTTAATAATTACTGGTTGACCAGAAAGCTATGATGAAAAAAACAGCCTGGACAGTATCTTCCAAGATACCATCAAGGAAAACTGCCCTACAGTTCTAGAATTAGAGGGTAAAATAGTCATTAAAAGAATCCACCAATCACCTCCTGAAAGAGATATGAAATTGAAAATGCCAAGAAATATTTTAGTCAAATTCCTCAATTATGAGGTTAAAGAGAAAATATTGCAAGAGTCTAGAAAGAAACAATTCAAATATCATAGAACTACAATCAGTAAAAGACAAGTCAATTTTTTTTTGAAAACTTGAATAAATCATTACAGATCCCATTTCTGATAGATGCAGTATTGCTTATTTCTGATATGTAGAAAATCAAAATAAGGACAGGGGATTCTCCCAGGGACCAGATTTTAACCTACTACACAATTCTAAAATTTCTTTCATGGATTAAATTATGTGCCTTAAAATTAATGTAATGTCAAAAGTTAGAAAGCACTTTAGAGATAACCTAGTTTATTTATCTTATTTTTACCAAAAAAGAAACTTAGGTCTAGGGAGAAGAGATGAATTAACCAAAATTTCATCCAATAAGCAAGAAAATGGAGATGCAAACTCAGGTCTTCTGAATGTAGCTGATGTGTTTTTCAACACACCACACAAAGGCCTGATGAACCATGGTTAGTCTACAAAGTGGGAGTTGTTCCCTCCTCCAACACAGCCACTTGAGTACTTGAAACAGCTGCAAAAGGGAAGGCAGAAAGGAGTGATTGTCATGAATAAAATGGATAAAATCTTCTGTCTATGTCCTTAAATGTCCAATCTGGGCCCCAAATTTGCAGTGTCTGCAATCTGGAGTAGTTACTGTTTAGCAACTCATAAATGCAAGACATGTTATTGCTAACTGACTTTCTGTGTTTGCATCTTGTCTCCCTGCTAGATTTTAAGTTCTTTGAGGTTAGCAGCCATCACTTATAGAACTTTATATTTATTCAAGAAACTATTTCTCAGCATATTCCAACAATGACCAAGATATTTCTCCAAGATCCTAACACAGTGCTTTTTAAGTTATAGACACCAATTAAATGTTAGTGCTGTTTTCATAGCGATGTTTATTTCACCAGTAAAAAGCTTTCCAGTTATTAGAAACATTCATAAACATAGCACAAACATTCCTAAACATTTCCGACGGGTGAAAGGACCCTTAGACATGATCTAGCTCTTTCCCCTATTTTTCACGTGAATGAATGAGTTCCCCAAGAGGTTTGGTGATTTGCACATGGATAAGAAGTAGCAGAGTTGTAATTTGAATCCAGATCCTTTGGTTCCAAACCCCATGTTCTTTCTACCACTATACCAGAAAGCCTTTGTAACAAGTATATAGTGAATGAGACAAATATTGATAACAGGACTATTAGGGGAAAGAATTATATGATTATGTTTAAATGTCCCTCCCCCAAAATATCCTTTGCTTGCTTCTTTTTTGTGAATTGTTATTGTCTCAACCCAGAGTTGTTCTCCTTACTTTTGGATGCAGAGATTCCCAAGTCTATTTATGCTGATTGCCAAGCACTGTCATGAATCATTGTACCAGAGGGACTGGTTTCACTTGTACAAATCCTTCAAAGCTTGGAAGTATTAGACATACATGATGGGTCACTGAGACTCCAGATCCTATCAATTAATTACCTACCTAAACCATCTCTGTAAATAAACCTTTCTACCGCCTGATACAATTAACTATGTAGTACTTTCTACACCTTATTCCAACTGAAACTAAACTAAAAGTAAAAAATATAGCAACCTTTCAGGTTTCATATGACTATTTTTTGTTCTGACAAAAACTGGATATGCAACAAGAAGCTGCCAGAGAAGGAAAATGTTCGATCCGAATGTAAACCTCTTGTGAGTTTTTTGTCTATATCCTCAACACCATCACAGTCTGGTTCAGTGGTGGGGAAGCTGCAGCCTCCAGGCAACATGTGGCCCTCTAGGGTGTAATTCTTTGACTGAATCCAAACTTCACAGAACAAATTTTTTATTAAGAGGATTTATTCTGTGAAGTTTGGATTTAGTCAAAGGGCCACACTTGAGGACCTAGAGGGCAGCATGTGGCCTCAAGGCTGCAGGTCCCCTACTCCTTACTACAGTCTGATATATATAATAGTGCCAAAAGAAATTCTTGGCAACTGTGTGATGGATTAGACCATGGGCAAAAGAAGGCACAATTAGCAGAATTCTGTCAAAATCAAAGTATCTGGGGGACCCTATTTACCTTGTCTCTTGAGAAATTGGGAAGCTAGGTGGTGCAATGGATAGAGAACCAGGGCTACAGTAAGGAAGACCTACATTCAAATCCAACGTCTGACACTCATCAGCAGTGTGACCCACTGGCAAGTCACTTAACCCTGTTTGCTTGAATTTCCCCATGTGTAAAATGTGCTGGAAAAAGAAATGGCAAACCACTCTAGTATCTTTGCCAAGAAAACCCCAGATGTGGTCACTAAGTATTCCACACAACTGAAAAGTGACCGAACAAAAACAACTTGACAAATTGTCTCTGAAGTGGCCTCTCTCATTTTCAACCTAACTCATGATTCTGACCTCAGTTTCCTTTTTCATATATCCTATTTGGTTTATTCATCTCTTCTTTGCATCCAACTTATGATGCCCTTAACTGAGATATAGACAATTGACTATACATGTTGCCTTCAAATCCGATGTTTAGTTTCACTGTCTTCCCTCCACTTTCCTGGAGCTTCTGCTAATGGGCTGCAAGAACCTGATCCCTCCTGGAGGTCTCTAGGAGCTGATTTGTATTAATGGACCCTAACTGGACCCTTTTCTTCCCAGATTCAGCTGAATAATGACAACCATTAAGGTTGTTATTGATGAACATAGTTTATTGCATCCAGTTTCCTGGGCTGGGCTCTGAATAGAGCCCTGTACCAGCTATTGTGAGGTTCTAGTTGGAGGAACCAACAACCTAAAGGGAGAAACAAATACAAATAGTACAAATCCTTTAGTGCTGTGATATTTTCTTAGGTGACAAGAATATCATGTTTGAAAACTGGAAAACTCCTTTAATACAACTTGTGAAGAAAATTAATGTTATGACTCGAACACATGGTACTTTAAATTTTACCAAACATATTCCTGAAAATGCCCTTGTGACATAAGTAGTACAAGTGTTACTATCCTTATTAATATATGTGAGGAAACTGAAACTTAAATAGACTTAATGACTTACCTAGAGTTACACAGTATGCCTTAAAATCAGAATTTTAACCCAAATCTTGACTCCAAGTCAAGTTCTTTCCAATAAACAGATCATGATGAAAGAAAATTGGGTAGCATTTTACTATGTATTTTTTAAAATCATTTTGCTTGAGGAAAGTAAAATTTAATTGTGGAATAATAAGAAGTAGACAGACTTGTGTTCAAGACATTTAAAGATGATGACATTGATTCATAATTATGTCTAATTTCCTTCCAATTTGTTTTTACTTTCATATACCCTAATTAGGTCACTGATAAAAATAAAGACCTCCCTTAGACACTAAAGTACTTATATCAGTGGGATATAGGAATTTTATAGGAATTTTTATAGGAATTTTATAAAAACATATATGCTCATTGACAGCAGAATGTCTAAACAAAATTGTGGTACATGAATGTAATGGAATATTGCTAAGCTGTAGGAAAAAATAAGTATGACAAATGCTTCTGCATGAAGAGACAGTAACTGATGTAAAATGTAATAAAAAGAAAGAAGATATGCATAGTGATTAAAACAATGTAAGAGAAAGAAACAACCAAATGGTAAAAACTGAATGTTTTAAAATTATAATGACCAACTTTGGCCCCAAAGAAAAGATATGAGAAGGCACCTTTCTGCCTTATGTGAAGAGGTGGGGGTTTGTGACAGTAAAATATTCATATGTCAGTATTTCATTAATGTATTTATTAATTTTGCTGAGGTATTTTCCCCTTTTATTATTCTTTGTTATTAAGAATGATTCTCTGGGAAAATGAGAAAATGTTGGTCATATAAAAATAAAAGATTTTAATAAGAGTCTATTTTTAATCTGGATTTCTTTTACTTTCTTGATGCCTACATTCCATTTTTCTCAATGATATCAGCATTCATTTGGTTACTCAGACTTGGAATCTTAGAATCATCTATGATCCTTACACTGTTCTTTCCATATTGAGTCAGAAACCAAATTCCCGTTCTTCTTTCTATGGAATATCACTTAAGTCTTTCTATAACAGCTATGGAAGTTGGACAGGATTCTATAAACAATGCCTAGCCCCTGCCTGATTGCTAAGCTCTCTCTCCATTAGTGGTGAAATCATAACATTTTCCCTGGGAGTCTTGGCTTAGGAACAGAATAATTACTTAGATTTTACTAAGGAACTTCTTGGGGTCATTTTGAAGTGTGAAGCCTAAAAGAGGTAGAGATTGTTTTTTTTCTTATGTTGTGACAAAAGGAGAGATCATCCTCATCATTTTGGATTTTACAACTGGGTACCTCCCCCAAGTTAGAATTTTAGGGGATACACGAGTCCAGTCTCAATCTCAAAATGCTCCATTTTCCGTCTTTTAGTCAGTTCACCTTTCCTTAAGCAGTCTGTTGGGCCCACATGACAGGGAGCTGGCCCTCCTGGTATCAGATACACTGTGGACTTCCAATCACCTTAGCCCACTAGAGATTCAAATGCTAGAGGTAGGAGAAAAGTGAGTGCCACCACACCCAGCTAGAAAAATATGCTTTTCAACAAAACCTTTTAGGTGATCTTTGTCCTTTAGTTACTTTAAATAAAAAACTAGCAATACTCAAAAGGTTAACACTATGTAACAGAGAGAAGACACAACTGTTTCATCCCATCTCCCCTCATATCCAAACTCCCCATTTCTGGGCCAGTGGGCATTTCCAAGAACACCTACTGAGGAAGTCCTTGACTGTCTCTCCAGATCTGTATAGAGGATTGTGAGCAGCACACTATAGTTATTTGTTATAATAGGTAGATGATATCACAAGATTAATATTTTTCTCCTCAGGTTCTACCTATGGTGAAGAAAATAATATCCTTATGCACAAGCGTTATAGTACGACAATTGTGACAAATTGGTATTGACTGTCCCTAGATTTGTACCATAGCAAAAGTTACCATTATAGACATACTTTTTAAAAAGGGTAAGTCATTGGTCCAGAGTTTTTTTTTCTGAAAGTTGCTATTTCTCAGAGTCTATCTTCTTCATTTTTTCTCCTTGACCTATATGACTTTTTCCCCCTCCTTAGCTAATTTGAATGTGTTTAAGGTTCATATCTATGTCCTGCCAATGGCATTTCCAAAAAGGACATGCCTGACCAATGAATGATCTTTTCATTTAGGTAAAGGTGTCTGTTCAGAAATATTATCAGTTGCTGTCACACTACAAACTTTAGGTTAAGACAGGAAAAGAAAAGGCTTGGCACTGTTGGCATTTCCTAAACATTTTCACCTTCCCTGCTAAGAGTCCTACAGCCATTCCAAATGGCCATCAAATTCAAAATACTCTTGAAAAGTAGAGAAACAAACAACTATATGGGATGAAATAGAATTAGGTTAACTCATCTAAGTAATAAAAAAATACATTGAACTCAATAAGATTTTTTAAAATGCCTATATATAGGGATGGCTAGGTGGTGCAGTGAATATAGAGCACTGGCCCTGGAGTCAGGAGGACCTGAGTTCAAATCCAAGCTCAGACACTTGACACACTTACTAGCCATGTGACTCTGGGCAAGTCACTTAACCACAACTGCCCTCCAAAAGGCAAAAAAAAAAAAATGCCTATGCATAACAAACAGGAAATCATTCAGGATAGTATAACAAGCACCAAGCTAAATGCTGTAATGACCAGCAGGACAACATCCAGCAGAATAACAAGTATTTCATGTCATAACCATGGGAAAATCTCTGTGATATGCAGGATTTAAACATGGAATTTCCAATCTGATCCAATTCCTTTCCTAGGAGAGGCAGAGTAGTATAAAAGACAGAATATGAAACCTCAAGACAGGAAGACCTGGCTCAAAATCCTGCTTCTGACAGTCATGAGCAGTGCAACCTTAGGCAAGTTACTGAATTTATCGGTAAAAAAATAAATAAAGTAATTAAATTAAAATAAAATAAAAGGTCAGATTTGAAAGACTCTAAGGTCCTTTTCAGCTCTAAATTTGCAATCTTGTTGCTCCCCTCTCATCTTATAGATGAGGAAACTTGAGGTCCCAAAGGATTAAATGATTTATACAAAATCATCTAGTAAATTCACTGTATTAGTTCACTAAAACAATTTTTATGTTCTTAAGCCAATAAATAATTATTCATTAAGTACATACTATGTTCAAGTACTGGGGAGAGAAGTGCAAAAAAAAAAAATGAAACAACCTACACTCACAAAGAACTTATGTTCTAAGGGTAGCTAGGTGGTACGGTGAATAGAGCACCAACCCTGGAGTCAAGAGGACCTGAGTTCAAATCCAGCCTCAGGAACTTAACACTTACTAGCTATGTAACCTTGGGCAAGTCACTTAACCCCAATTGCCTTGCCTTCTCCCCTCCAAAAAAGAAATAAAGACTAATGTTGTAATGGAAAACAAGTAATGATATAATATGCTATTTTATGCTATGCTATGCTTCTATGTTATATTAACTTATTTATCATCTAATATGTATTTGTATAATTATACATATCTTATACAAATGATATAGTATAATGTACAATGTATTACATAAAACATACTATAATTACTATATATCATTAAACAAAGCCATTATTTATTTATGTTTCATATCTTTATACATAGACATACAAAATAGTCAAATACCAGGTAGCATCGAGGTGGTGAGATGGATAGAACATTGGCCTTGGAATCAGAAGCCCATTGTCTATGAACTCAGGTTCAAATCCCACCTCAGACACTAGCAAGTCACCTAAATTATGTCTGCCTTAGTCTCCACATCTGTAAAATGGGACTAAGAATAGCACTTATCACCTAGGGTAAGGATAAAATGAGATATTTTTTAAAACTTGACAAAATTTAAAGCTGAACATTGAGGGAATTTTGATAAGGTTCTATGTAGATGATATTAGAGCTTTCATCTTAAGGAAGAGCAGTATTCTGTGAGATGTGGGCAAGGAGAAAGTATATTCCAAGCGTAAGGAATGGACAGTGAAAAGGCAAGGATATGGGAAATATAGTGTCCTAAGTTAAAAAGAGAAGGTTAGTTTGGCTATATCAGAGTCAAGGAAGGACAATAACATCTGATTAATGTGGCAAAATAGTATGACATTGGGTTCAGTAGAACTTTAAAATATGACAGGAATTGATGGTTTATCTTTGAGACAACAAGAAATGACTGGGATTGGAGGAGTAGATATTAAGTAGTTGAGCTAGGACTTGAAAACATGTTCTCTCTCTACAGGTCCACTGATCTTTCCTCCATAGGATATGTACTGGTAACATTTAAGTAATATATAGAATACTTCAAGTAAAAGTTAAGGAAAGTGATTTAAGTCTGTAAAAAGGAGATGCATGAGAGAAGACTAAATCTTATGATGGCTTTCTTTTGCCAGTAGGATTGAATCCAGACTATACATCTTGGCCTTCCTTTAGAACTCTCACCAGCTGTCCCTTCCTTCTCTCAATCTCACTTACTTTGTTTTTAGTCACTATACTAGAAATATCCATTTGTCCAAACAAGCTAGACATCTCACTGTTCTCAATGTGACTTGGTCAATCTCACCCCTAACTTTGAATATGCCACTCTACCCACCTCAGATATTCAGCCTACTCTTCTCTGCCAAGTCCCATTCATTATCATCTTCAAAAGCTCCTTCTAACCTCCATTTCTTATAAATACAAAACCTGATTAATACTTTCAGACTCCCAACCTCTTTATTCTGCACCTGTATTCATTTTTATTACACTTCTTTACATTTATTTTTTTGCATCATCCCTATACTTATGTTGTTTTACATACAAATAATTTGTCTCTGCAGCTAGAGAAAGACAAGGGAATCTGACTTTTCTTTCCTCTATGTCCTGCCACAATTATTAGTATAATGAAGTCTGTTAGATACTCCACCACTACTGTTTTGTTTTTATCTAAATTGAAGAACATGCTGAGGGAGAAAGGAAACAACCTGAAGTTTGCTGAAGGATATTTATGTTTCCATTTTCTCTCAAGAGAAGATGAGAGAAGATTGCCTTACATTGCCAGAGCAAAATGTTAGACTAGGCAAAAGGGAAACATGTCGACAATAGGAAAAATAGGGGGGAAATTAAATCATCTTGTCTAGTTATTTTAAGAATGGGGCAAAAGTTTTCTGGGATGATTTCACCAGATAGGTGTAACAGCAAGCACCCCTAGCATACCTAGGGCAGCTACTAGCACAGGTTCTTAGATCTGCTTTTCTAAAGGAAAGCAACTCAAAATGGGTTAACGGTTTCACTTTAATCAATCACACATATATCATTTACCTAGTTCAGGGGGAAAAGTCAGCAC
>CM053587.1:35315780-35348365 GCA_028646515.1 Pseudochirops corinnae
TGCCACAGGCTCCACGTGACCACATTCAGCCTATTAGGGAACAGAGTATACTTTCAAATATCCAAGGGTCCTCAGAGTCACGTAGCCACTTTAGCAAAGGGCCTAGGGGCAGGGAAGATCTTCAGATTCCCATAACAATAGGCAAACCAGATAGGAAAAGTTTTGAAATAATCTTGTCTAGTTAGTTTGAGAATAGGACAAATAATTTTCTAGGATTGTTTCATCAAATGAACACAATGGCACAGATCCAGAGTCAAAGTCTAAAAAATATTTAGATACAGATCATGAGAACTTTCATAGGTGTTGGACATTCCTCCTTGCTCCTAACTTCACAGTAGTTGAATGTCTAATGCTGACTATCAAGAAATATGTTATCAAAGGTCACGGAGGATGGGAATAGGAAAAGAATTGAGCTGTCAAAATCAGGAGGGCCCCAGTCATGGGTCATGTGGGCACATTAGCACATGGCAGGGGTAGAGGATGCAAGTGAGACTTTTCTCTTCCTTGCCCCAATATTTGATGCATGTGCCACTCCTACCTATAGTTGTTAACGACAATTCTTTGCACAAGTAAGCCGGATGACACCAGCTATTCTCATCCTTTAAATCTTGATGTTTTTAAGACAGTCCCAAAATTAAAAAAAAAAAAGCAAATTACAAAGCATTGTTGTTGTTTTAAAATACATTTTCCACCATTGACTTTAATCTCTATGGGGGGAGGGGGAAAGATGGAATATTTGCATGCCATACAGGGTAACTTACTGGACCAATATCTTACTTAGGGTTACTGAGTCAAGATCCTGAAGGTTGGGGGAGTGTGGCAAGGTGTAGGGTACACGAATTTGATGGGGTGTTCTCTTGCTGCATTGGTCCTCAGATGGAAAATTTTGAAAACCCTTTTGGTAGATGGATTAAGAGAGCCTTCCAGAGTAGTGAGCACTTTCAACAGAGTCATACACTTTATTAGTCATCCTTTGTTTCTTTATTCTTATGCTTCAGCATTCAACTTCCTACAGTTGACTTTCCCTGCCCCACTATTACTTTCAGTAAATACATCTGAACCCGTAACCACTTTGACTACATCTATCATCAAGGTGTAACCTGTCATCTTTTGAATGCTGCTATTATTGTAGTTTCCTGCTTTAATCCATGTCAGCACAAAGTATTTCACATCATATATATTCCATTGTTACTTAACAATGAAACACTGGGAGAAGAGGAAATCAGGCTCAGGGCATCTACCTGAAAGCAGAAAAAATTTGGGTATATTCTTGCAAACTAAAATAATCATTTCTTATATTCTGCAGTACATGTATATATTACAGAGCAGAAGCAAAAGGGTTTCCTTGGGAAATTAACATAAAATGAGGTTTCTCAGTTACTTTACTCTCAAAAGTACTTTTCTTTGGAGGTGTTAGCCACAAGGCATTATTAAAGATCATTCTTTGTGGCAATCTCCAATTGTTCTCATAAAGGCTTCCTGTCTCATTACAATATTCCTCTTGTAGAGTTACTAAATCATTCTTCCAAATACACTTAAATTCTTATCTATTTAAAATTCTACAGACATATACCCTTGAAATTTGAAGTCATTCGTACATGCCATTATACTCTACCTAGCACTTTGTCTCCTAGTGCTCATAAAATGTTCTTGGTAACTGTAGCAACCAATCCATGGGCTAGGAAAATTTTAAGTGGGAAAAATAAATTCCAAGAAGAGAAAAAAGAGAGAATTATTATGAAGAAGCTAAATTGGAATGACAAGGATTAAGAAATGGAAGAAATGACAGTAACAGAGGTTTTACACAGGACCAAATCTCTGCTATTCAAATAATATGACAAATTCCCTGCCTCATGGGGGGGGCAGGAGTTAACAAAGTGTGATATAAGTGTAGCCTTATCTATTAGTGCAGTGGATTATCGAACTGTAAAAATAATGAGAATGAGTTCAAATAAATGATCAAAGACCTGCATGAACTGCTGTACAGCAAAACAAAAACAGGAAGAAAACATACCCAAAGTTTAAAACAATATGAGTAAAGCTTTGATGTACTATAATGATCAAGTTCTGTCGCAGAGAATTAATAATTAAATCCACCTCTCTTGACTCAGTACAGATGTGGCAGAACACAGATGTGGGAAAGTGAAACACACACATACACCTTCAAACACAAATATCCTATTTACTTGTTTTGAATACTTTTCCTTGTTTCTCAGGAGAGGCAGATAAGGGGGAGGGTGGAATAAAGGTAATCAAAGGTGACCACTAAAAAGAAAAAAATACATATTTGAAAAGATTTCTGCCCTCTTATTTGGTACTTTAAAAATGTCCTGGTGGTGGTATTGATGTTCTTGCTGTTGTTGTGAGGCTGACATAGCATTTCTATAGCATTTTACCTTCTTACCACAATCCCTGGTCCCGATACACAATCTACTCTCAAGATGATTAAGCTATAACTAGAAGTCAGGGCGGCTAGTTGGTGCAGGGAGTAGAGTATTGGCCCTGGAGTCAGGAGGACCTGACCTCAAATCCGGCCTCAGACACTCGACACACTAACTAGCCGTGTCACTTTGGGCAAGTCACTTAACCCCAACTGCCCTCCAAAAAGAAGAAGAAAATTTATAACTAGAAGTAAGGACTATAGTAAGCTACAGGTCACTCACTATCCATGTTAGAGTTACCTAATGTTAAATCTTTCTTACATATGGTTCATCTGACAACCATTTGCTAAAACAGCTGAACATCTCAAATATGCACAATGGCCTTTCCCAAACTTCAAATAGCAGTTAAGCCCAAATTAGATTTATTTCAGAATCATAAAGAATTTATTTACTTAAATCCTAATCAATGTCTACACACACACACACACACACACACACACACACACACACACTTTAAAAAGTCATTTTGACCTTCTTGAATTCTCTTCTATGCTTCTGAATATCTAGTACCCAAATACCACAAACTTCGTTTTTATCGTAAGAAGTCTCCATAATTGGACAAACTGGATAGGAGATTTGTTTCAATTGACAAAAACCCCCAAAGTCTTGATTTTTTTCTAATGCAGATGCATTATATTGTGAGGAAATTGATCATTCACCAGGTAGGCAATATGTCACACTTTGAGCAAGAGAAAAGATTTTATCCTGTGTGGAACTAAAGTCATCTCTTACTTGTCAATCATCCCACCACTCTATATGACCTTTCCTCCTGGATAACAGAATCAGTGACAACTTCACTCAGCCTGCCAAGTAAGGAGGACATTTTGGAGAGAAATCTTGAATATTAGTAATTACTTTTTGGTCTTTTCCTAAGAAAAGTCCATCTACCAAATAGCCACTCTAATGAACTGAAATATATCTTTCAAGGACCTGGTACAAACTATCACAAAGTATTATTAGATCATTGCTTTCAATCTGTCCAAACTGAAAGGGGTAGCAAAGTAAAAATTCCAGAGAATGCTATGAAACTTTTCCAGCCTCAAGAAAGTATCAATTTTCTCTCCTTACATATACAAGATGTATATTAAAATATAGGTGAAGCCATTATGATTGAAGTTTTGGAGATGGAAAGGACCTTTAGAAATGATGTATTTTTTATTTTTTTTTCATATTTTTTCATATAGCAAAAATGAGGTACTTAAGGTTGTATTTCTTGGCCAAAGTTACATAAATGGTAATTACCAGTTGTTTCTAATGCAGATCTTCTACCTCCCATTACATTGTTGTTCCCATTGTATCTTGAAATTTCAGGTACCATTCCCTATCTCCTTATGTCTGTTCCCCAGGGGCAATGTACCTTAAGAGAATGAATTCTAGAGAACATAAAAATTACAGAACTTCTTTGACCTGCCCCCTGTACCTTGAATGTGACTTACAATAATCTAAGGTGATTTTTCAAAATTTTACCTAATTGCCTCATAAAAATTCTTTGGCATTTAGATAACTAGACATAAAGTGGATATTTTGTAAGCTCTTGAATGAGAGAAGTGGTTTTGGTCAGGTGGGTCACAATTAGGAGTTAACTTTGAGGAGCCAATATGGATGAATAAGTAGTAAATTGTTGTAATTCTCCCATATTTACCTCCAAATAACCATAAAATATTGTCCAAACAAATCCTAGAACAGCAGAACCAATAAAAAATACAAGGTGAAACAATCTTTTAGCCCAGGAAACTTGAAAGATTGTCAAGAAAGGTCTGTTTCACTTGAATAAAAGAAGAGCACAGTTCAGGACAGGAAGCAAGCCAGCAGTAAATCCTACTTCAGCAAACCATTGGGAGATCCTAAGCTCTAGTGTAGTAGTGTGGGCAAATGCCAAAACCAGGTCCTCCTCCACTCCCCGGGTTGCCTTAGCAAATCCCAGGGAAGCAACAGACTGCAACTCCAAGAACCACCACATGCTACAGTGCAGCTCCAGGCAGCAAGCAAACTCCAGAAGACCAGACCTCTGCTTGATTCAGCACAGCCCTGGGAAAACAGGTAGACCCAACCCTACCAGTGCCTAGGTAAATAGACAGCCACCAGCAATGGCTCTGCCATAATTCAACATATCTCCAGGCAAACAGGCAGCCTCTAGAGACCAGACATCCAAGTTCTTCAGTGTAGCCCTCAGGAAAGACGGAAAATACCCACTGGCCTCAGCACACGCCACACATTACCACTCAAACACCAAGCTTCCAGACCCCTACAACCTCCAATAGAACCAAACCCCTGCACTAGACTCCCCCCCCCCCCCCAGCTCTCCATCAGATAGGAAGGCCCCTAAGGGGCATCAGTACAGCACCAGATACACAGAAAGAGCATGGAGTCACTGGAACAAGAAGCCTGAGACAGTGCCCAATCCACCCTGGGACCAGAGCTCAAATTTAAAAAGAAGGGAAAAGGCCAAGAAAAACAGATGGCCAAAAAAGCAAACAAAAAAAATCTGACCATAGAACATTTTGTAGTAACAGGGAACACCAAGACACAAACTCAGAAGAGAACAACAATGTTAAACACCTATGGACAAAACCTCAAAGAAAAATGGGAGGTGGTCTCAAACACAGAAAGAACTCATAGAAAAGCTCAAAAAGGAGCCTAAAAATCATGAAAGGGAGGGAGAAGAAAAATTGGGAAAAGAAATGAGCATGATGCAACAGAATTATGAAAAAAGAGTTAACAGTTTGGAAAAAAAGAAAACAAGAGCTTAAAAAGCAAAATTGGAAAAATGGAAAAGGAGACACAAAAATATCCTAAAGAAAACAACTCCCTAAAAAAATACAATTGGCCAGGAAATTGAGGCAAACAGAGTTAAATGACTTACCCAGGCTAGGGGCAGAACCAAGATGGCATGGTAGAAGCACAAACTTGGTGCATGTTCCCCTCCAATCACTTCCAATGCATGTAAAAAAAATGACTCTAAACAAACTTTAGAGCTACAGAACCCACAAAGAGACAGAGAAACAAAGCTGCCACTGAAAGAATCCCAGCAGGCCCACAGGAAGGATCTATCACACTAGGCTGGGATCATTAGACTATGTAAACATTATAATCAAAAGAAGGACCTAGATAAAATATTTCAAGAAATTATCAAGGAAAACTGCCCTAATATCCTGGAACCAGAGAGTAAAATAGGCATTGAAAGAATCCACCAGTTAATCAGGAAAGAGATCCCAAAATCAAACTTCAAGGAAAATTATAGCAACATTTCAGAACAATCAGATCAAGGAAAAAATACTGAAAGTGATCAGAAAGAAACAATTCAAATGTTGAGGAGCCACACTCAGGATTACACAAGACTTAGAAGTTGCAGCATTAAAGGGTAAGAGGACTTGGAATACGATATTCTAGAAGGCAAAGGAACTAGGACTACAATCAAGAATCACCTACACAGTGAAAGTAAGCATAATACTTCAAGGGAAAAAAAAATGATAATTCAATGAAACAGAAGGATTTCAAACTTTCATAAGAAGAAAACCAGGATTGAACAAAAATTTTAATCTCCAATATCAAGACCCAAGAAAGGCCTAAAAAAGTAAAAATGGAAAAGAAGACAAGGGATTCAATGGAGTCAAATTGTTTATATCCTTACATGGGAAGGTGATACTTTTAATTCTTAAAAATTGCACCACTAATAATAGAGCTAGAAAGGATAGATAGATAGATAGATAGATAGATAGATAGATAGATAGACAGATAGATAGATAAAGGATATGAGTATAAGGTGAATTTGAAAAAAATGACATAAAAACAATTAAGGGATGAAAAAGAAGTGTATTCTAAGTGTAGAAGGAAGAAAGAGATAAAATGGGGTAAATTATTTCACATGAAAAGGCATGAAAGATCTATTATAGTGGAAGGGAAGATGTGAGGGTAAGTGACAGGAATCACTTGAACCTTACTCTCATCAGTATTGGATGAAAGAGGGCATAATATACACAATCAGTTGAATATAGCAATCTATCTTACCCCACAGGAAAGTAGGAAGGAAGGAGATTAAGTAAAGGTAAGGGTTGGGGGAAATGGATCAGGGAAATTGACAGAAGAGAAGGCAGACCAGAGGAAGTGGTAAACAGGAACAAAACATTGTTGAGGTAATAAAGGGTGAAAGGAGAGAGAGGAAAGGAGGAAACAGGAGCAAACATGGGATGGAGGGAAATACATAGTAATCATGACCGTAAATGTAAATGGAATGAAATCTCCCATAAAAATAGAAGCAGATAACAGAGTAGATTAAAAAAAGCAGAATCCTATAATATATTGTTTACAAGAAATACACATGGAGCAGAGAGATACACAGAGTAAAGATGAGGAGCTTGAGCAGAATCTATTATTTTTCAGCAGAAGTAAAAAAATAAAAGCAGGGGTACAAATCTTGATCTCAAAGGGAAAGCAAAAATAAACCTAATTTAAAAAGATAAGGAAGGAAACTACAGATAATGAAGTGGATAGAATACAAAACATATGTGAACTAAGTGACATAGCATCCAAATCCTTAAAGGAAAAGTTAAGAGAGTTACAGGTTCATGACCAAACAAGAGATAGAGAGCATGACAAATTTTAAAATAGATAATTTTAATTATTTTAAGCTTAAAAAACCTTTTGCACAAACAAAATCAATGGAACCAATATTAGAAGGAAAGCAGAAAGCTGGGAAACCATCTGAATAGCAAGTATCACTAATAAAGGCCTCACTTCTAAAATATATAGAGAACAGAGTCAAATTTATAAGAATATGTCATTCTCCAATTGATAAATGGTCAAAAGATATGAATAGGCAGTTTTTAGATGAAGAAATAAAAACCATCTATAAACATATGAAGAAGTGCTTTAAATCACAATTGATTAGAGAAATGCAAATGGAAATAATCCTGAGGGACCACCTCACACATATCAGATTGACTGATCTGACAAAAAATAAATAAAATGATAAATGTTGGAGAGGATGTGGGAAAATAGGGACACTAATGCACTGTTGGTGGAGTTGTGAACTGATCCAACTATTCTGGAGAACAATTTGGAACTACACCCAAAGGCAACCATACTATGCATACCTTTTGATCCAGAAATGCCACTACTAGGTCTGTTTCCTGAAAAGATCATAAAAAGGGGAAAGGACTTACACGTACAATATATATGTTATTGGGAAAAATAAAAATATTATTAAGAAAAAATGGCAAAATTAGTGAACATTAAATCTGAAGAGAGCATTGATGATTGAGACTAATTGAGTAAGATCATCCATAAAACATGATTATATTACCGTGGACAAGGTTTAGTTTCTTCAAGAGGATCTATAGAGTGAAACAAAAGAAAACAGACTCAATGGATGAAGAACTATGGTTTTTTCACTGTGTCTGAGTTAGAATATGTGGACGAAAATGCTTCTGGAGGAGTCAACCCAGAAATCAAAATTTGTCCAATAATTGAGTTCTGAAAACACCAAGGAATACAATTCCAGTGGGATAGGAAAAAGCAACTTTTCTAAGGTAATTGACATTGATGCAGAGGGATCTCACCAATCAACTTAGATTTTAAAGCAAAATGTATAGAAGATGGAAGGAGAGAAAACTAATGAAGAATATATATAAATGTGACACTATATAACAATGTACAATAGGGTCAAGCAGTTAAGTGGTGCAGTAGATAGAGCTTCAACTTGCAATTAGGAAGGCTTATTTTCATGAGTTCAAATCCAACCTCAAATACTTACTAACTGTGTGACCCTAGGCAAGTCATTTAACCCTGTTTGCCTTAGTTCCTCATCTATAAAATGAGCTAGAACAGGAAATGACAAACCATTCCAATATCTTTGCCAAGAAAATTCCAAATGGGGTCATGAAGATTTAGACCCAACTAAAATAACTGCACAATAATAAAAATGGGAAAAAAGAGTCAGGAATCATTAAAACTCAAAATAAGCTCAAGCTGATAAAGGATGCTAGAGATAATGAAAAGAATTTTTAAAAAAGCTAAATAACGAAAAAGGTTACAAGCATAGAAGAGACTGAATCTCTCCTTGGGGTGGATAAGGCAATAATAACTGACAACAGAGAGGAAGCAGATTGTAATTCTCATTTTAGAGAATGACATTTGTATTCAAAATGACGGAATAAAAATTCCAACAAGAAGATGATGCCCAAGATAAATAGAAATGGTAAGAAAGTATCTAGTGGCACATGGTGAATTCAAATGGCGTGTTCCAGATGCACTGTATATTCTGTTGCTGAAAAAACTGGCATATGAAATTGCTGAGCCTCTGTCAGTAATATATGAAAAAATCTTGGAAAATGTGAGGAGGTACCAGAAGATTATAGACTGGAAAATTCTATCACAATTTTAACTCCCAAAGAGGAATGAAACAAGATCCGCATATTGGACCAGTATGGTCGACTTCCTTTGAAAGACTGTATTAAATTAATTAAGGGCATTGCCAAAGAGCATCTAGAAAGGTAAGCCACTATTACAAAGCATTATTAGGGCTTAATCAAAAAGAGATCTGCTCAAACTAGTCTTAATTCCTTTATGGAAAGCATTATTAGCATGCTAGATAAGAGGAATCCTTTAGATACAAGTATCCCATACTATTTTTGTAGAAAAGAGGGAGAGATGTGGACTAGATGCAATGTGATAGATTCAGAATTGGATGAAGGACATGAAGTAATCATTCAAAACAGGAAAATGTTAAATGTTGAAGAAGAAGTGAGAAGATTGGAGCACTGATGCATTGTTGATGGAGTTGTAAAATGATCCAACCACTCTGGAAGGCAAATTGGAACCATGCCCAAAGGATTACAAAACTATGCATATCCTTTAATCCTGCAATACCACTAGTAGGCATAAATCCCAAGGGGATTAAAAAATGGGAAAAGGACTCACATGTACAGAAGATGGTGGAGCAGTAGGTCAGAAAATTCCAGGCTCTCAAGATTTTCCCCCAACAAAGGAGTTAAAGTAGCACCTTAGGGCAAACAAAGTGTGGGTGGAGATAAACAAGAATAGGCACACAATCAAGGTGTTCCTGGGACAATTTGAGAAGATCGGAAGAAAAAATCAGGATGAGGTTTGGTCCCTGTGAAAAGTAAACCTCTCCAGGTTAGGTTCTATTTTAAGAACAAGCCACAAGTCTCTTAAACTACAAGCACCAAGTCCTGGGGTTAGTTAGTTTGAGAGGCTGCCTTGGCCCCAGCCACTGGAACTGTTACCCTCAAGAGAGTGAGGCAAGTTGGGTATCTGACACCAGGAAAATTGAGGGAACCTCTGCTTACAAGGAATGTCAGACCTAGCTGTGCTGCAAAGAGTGGTGGGGGTAAGAAGAAACCAGCACATGCTAAGTGAGTGTAGAAGCAGTGGGGTAGAAAGTCCCTGACTGTGGGCACTTACAGGATGTTGGAGGTTTGATTTTGGTTCCAGACCAGAGGGGAGAACTGAAGATCTGGTGCAAGAGTTACCATTTCCCAGACCCCAGGGATAGAATTGGTTACAAAAATTAAGCTATTACCACAAAAAAAAAAATGCATGGGCAAAGGAGAAAGAATCCAACCATAAAAAATATTATGGGAATAGAGATGACTGGGGTTCATCTTCAGAGGAGGATATTGAAGTAAAGAAAACCTCAGAGAGTAATGTCAAATGGTCACCTGCCCAAAAAGGGTTCACAGAATGTATTAAAAAGACTTTAAAAAGCAAATGATGGAGATGGAGGAAAAACTTTAAAAAATACAATAAGAATAACACAAGGACCTACATGAACAAACATTTATAGTAATTCTTTTTGTGGTGGCAAAGAACTGGAAATTGAGGGGATGCCAATCAATTGGGGAATGACTAAACAAGTTGTGGTATATAAAAGAAATGGAACCTATTGTTCCATAAGAAATTGTTACATAAGAAATGAGCAGTCAAATTTCAGAAAAACCTATAAAGACTTGCATGAACTGATGCTGAGTAAACTGCATTGTGCACAATAACACAGCACTGCGCAATGACCAACCTTGATAGATTTAGTTATTCTCAGCAAAGCAATGATCTGAGTCACTTGTAAAACATTCAAGATGGAAAATGCTATCCACATCCAGAGAAAATACTATGGAATCTGAATGCGGATCAAAGCATGCTATTTTCTCTTTTTGTTTGTTTTGTGTTTTCTGTTTTTTCTCATGGTTTTCATATTTTGTTCTTATTTTTCTTTTGCAACATGCCTACTGTGGAAATATGTTTAATATGGTTGTACATGTACAGCATATATCAGATTGTATGTTGTCTTGGGGAGGGAGGAAGGAAGGAGGGAGGAAATTTAGAATTCCAAATCTTATAAAATTGAATGTTGAAAACTAAAAATAATTATATATATATATATAAAATGAACCAATCCACCAAAAAAAAAAAGAAAGAAAAACAGTAATCATGATTCAATATCAGCTTGGCATGTGGTCTCCAATGTAATGGCCCTAGCATCAGTGGTTGACCTTACACTGCTTAACATTTTCATGAATAAGTTATTTAAAAACATCAGTGGTATACTCATCAAATTTGCAAATGACATGCTGGGAAGGATAGCTAATAAACCAGATAATAGAGTCAGTAGAAACAATGATCTTGATAAAGAGTATGTAGCATAGTAGAAAGAATGCTGACTTTGGAATCAGAGACCATATATTTAAATTTCAGCTCTGCCACTTATTAGTCCAGATTCTCTGGATAAATTGTTTAACTTCTTTAGATTCCAGTTTCCTTATCTGTAAAATTATAGGATTAGACTAGCTAACCTTGAAGGTACTAAATTGATAAATAATTTCTGAAATTTTGAAATGGGGCAAACATGCCTGGTTCTTTGGGTACTCATTGGGAAAATCCACTATGATGTTAGGAAATAAGACTTCAAATACAGTTCAATAAAGCACTGAGAGAAAAGGGGTAAACAGCACAGAACATACAGATAAATAATGCAAGAGGAGTTACAAAGGCAGAGGTCATGGGGACAGGGATATGGCTGTGGAGGAAGCAAGGCAGCATGGAGAAAAGAATGGGGTTGGGGAGAGGAACAGGAAGGATCTCACTTAACCACAGAATAGAGTTGAGAACACTGGGCATCATGGACCCAGATGGAGATAGAAAAGCACTTGGGAGGTGAGGAATTTGGGATCTCATTTTTATAGAGTTTCATGGAGGATAGACTAACACTTATTCATGCCATTTTGGGACTACATCATTTCAAAGTTGTCAGCAAAACTTCAAAATTAACATATCCACAACACCTCAAAGTTATGAGTACCATTTGGTGTTCTGCTGATCTTACTGTGGATGTCTGGTGCTTATCTGATTATCTGAGGTTTACAACTCATAAGACCAAAAAGTCCTGATGGCAAGGTCTACATGGTTTCCCCTGATTCAGTACACATTCTCAGGATGTGAATCTTTAGTTAATATATGATACAATTTTCAAATTATGCCCCTCTGATCTTTGAGACAGTCTGTACATAACTTTTAGATTTCCCCTTACAATCTTACTTCCAGCTATTGTGGCTTTATACTGGCTACTCATAAATTTACTGTACTGATGAGAAGGCAAGGGGGATAGTAAGAAGGACTAGAATAAGATACAATTTTTTAACATAAATACCTTCCAGCTTATATTTTTATGAGCTTTGGGCTGAATCTAATAAAATGAAATCCAATAGGATTAAATGTAAAATATCATACTTGCTTAAAAAAAACCAACACAATTTTATAAATATAGCATAGGAGCAGCACAATTCACCCAAAGTTCACACAGCAGCTTGTCTCAAAGCAAAACAAAACAAAATTTGGGTTTTAATGGATTTCAGTCTTAATTTGAGTCAGCATTGTTACATGAAGCCAAAAACAAAAACTTAATACAACTTTAGACTGCATTGAGAGACACAGTTTTTAAGAATAAGAAGATGCTTTTCTTTCTGTAGTCTAATCTAATCAGACCACAGAACACTGGTGTATCATTTTGAGTCCTAGACACCATGACATAAAAAGAACTTTGATAAGCTAGAGTGTGCACATAGAAGAGGCTTGAATATGTGTCATTTGGAGATCAATTAAAGGAACTAGGGAGATTTAACCTCAAGAAGAGAAGAGTCAGGGTAGGGATCAAACATAATAACTCTTCAAATATTTGAAGTTCCTTTATGTAGAAAGATTGGGCTGTTTGATCCCAAAGGAAAGAACAAGGGGAAAATGAGCGGTAGTCGTACAAAGTGTTTAAGGCTAGATATCATAAAAAACTTCCCAAGAGTTAGAGATATCCAAAAATGGAATGGACTGCCTGCCTCAAGAGCTGATGCTTCTCCCTTCTTGGATATCTTCAAGCATAGGCTCAATAACAACTTGTCTGGTATGTTATGATGTATATTCCTTTTGAATATGGGATCAGTGCTATGTCAATCAAGTATGTTTTACTTCCCCCTTCTTCAGTGGAAGGATCCTGTACTCAATGATGGAGAAAAAAGATTTATTTTGACAGAAAGAGCTTTGTCAGCTCCCTCTGAGACATCTACAAAATTGGAGGAGAAATAAGTAATATCTGGAACCCTAAGATTACTGAGGAAGTATAAGAGGCTGTCTTTTAAGAATGTTGAAAATTTAGTATAGACAGATGAGACTTGACATGGATCTAGGTGTCGGGGGCAAGGAGAGAGTTCCATTAAAGTGAGTTTCTTTTCTAAAAGAGGTTGTTTCCTTTGTTTTAATCTTTCAAAACAGTTTTCCTTCCCCAATTTTGTGAAGTAAATGCTCAAAAGTAGAGTACAATTTCAGTGCAGTATTGCAGAAACTTCCCAAATTTTTTATCAGAGATTATAGACCAAAATACTGAAAAAGCCCCCTAAAGTCTATGAGGATCTTTTGCAACAATAGAGGGTCAACTATATGGCTCAGTGGATAGTGTCTGCCCTGTAAAGAGGACCTAAGTTCAAATCTAACCTCAGACACTTGCTATCTGACCCTGAGCAAATCACTTAACCATTTGCCTCATTTCCTCATATGTAAAATGAACCATAGAAGGAAATAGCAAACCACTCTAGTATGTTTGGCAAGAAAACCCCAAATGGGGTCATGGAATCAGACATGACTAAACAAGCAACAGGAGACAGTCTCTGACAAAGCAACTTCATATATTATTATATGAAGGGAGGCAGTGAAGCCTTCATATAAGCAAAACCAAAAGTAGCTTTTGATTCAAGCTTTTGATTCGTGTGAAGAGCTATTATTAGGCAAAAGATTAATTTGGTGTTACTTAAAAGCATTTGAAAAATAACCAAAAGCATTTCTCAAGCAGTAAAAACTATGTGCATTTCAAGGAACATAGTTTATATATGTAAAGAATTGTTAAGCATAAAATGGGTCTGGTATCAGGAAGACTTATCAGGGCTGAAAAGAATTTCATGACTTCAAATCCAGCCTCAGATACTTATTAACTGTAGGACACTTGACAAGTCACTTAATTCTGTTTGCCTTAGTTCCTCATCTGTAAAATGAGCTAGAGAAGAAAATGGAAAACCATTCCAGTACCTTTGCAAAAAAAAAAAAAGTCCCAAAATGGGGTCATGAAGAATCAGACACAACAGAAACAACCGAGCAATAACAACAAAATGTGTAACCTATAGCCTATTGAAGGAAGTATCATGTCGCAATGGGGAAAACAAAATGATTGGATTTGGAGTCAGAGGACCTGGATTCAAAAGCTAATTCTGATGCTTTCAAACTATGTGAACTTAAATAAGTCCCTTGACCTCCATCAACCTCATTTTCTTCGTCTTTAAAATGAAAGGTTTGGAATAGATACTCTCTAAAGACTCTTCCAACTCATTCTTTCATATATTTTTATAGTTCTTCTTTTGAGAACTGTTTATTCATATATTTTGACTACTTCTTTATTGGGTAATGACTTATGTCTTTTATTTTTCTATTACTTTTCAATATCTTGAATACTGAAACCTAATTGAACATTTCACTTCTTATCCTAGGTGAATTAATTTTGTTTGGGCAAAAGCCCTTCATCACCTAGCTGGGTGACTAAGCATATTGTGGTATAAAAATGTAATGGAATATTACTATACTGCAAGAAACAGGCTATGATGAAGGTAAAGAAGCATAGAAAGACTTACATGAACTAATGCAAACTGAAGTAATTGGATGTAGGAAAACAATATAAACAAGGAATGTAATAAAGTAATTTGAAAAGTAATAATGATAAAATAACTGGAAAATAATGTTGCAGAATTATTTGTTTAAAAAGAGATGAAATTTGAAACTCAAGGGATTGTGGAACTGAATCTTGTAAACTAAAATTAAATAAACAAATTAATTTTTAAAAAGAGATCAAAAAAAATAAAAAGAAAAAATGGGGCAGTTAGGTGGCCCAGTGAGTAGAGCACTGGTCCTGGAGTCAGGTGGACCTGAATTCAAATCCAGCCTCAGACACTTAACGCTTACTAGCCATGTGACCTTGGGCAAGTCACTTAACCCCAACTGCCCTGCCTTCTCCCCTCCAAAACAAAAAAAAAAAGCAAAAAAAAAAAAGATCAAATAAGATCAGTCATGAAAAGATATGAGAAAACATCTCTTCATTCCTTTGCACAAGTAATGGGTTCATAGGTGTGGAACATTGGCTATAACACTAGAGTTTTGCCTTTTTTTCAGTGTATTGATTGACTATGCTTATTTTTTTTTCAAATTCTTTTCATAAAGGACAACTTTCAGAGTGAGTAAAGAAAAGGGAAAATATAGGCAGAAGTTCAAATAATGGGAAAACCAAGGATATTAATAAAACTTATTTCTAAAAAGATATGCTTTGAGAGTCTTTTCTGGTCTAAGAATATAGGATTATGATTATGTTGAATAATAAACTTAAAAAATATTTGCACGAACAAAATAGATGCAACCAGGATTAGGAGGAAAGAAGAAAACTGGGGGGAGGATGGAAATTTGTGAAAATTATCTCTGATAATGACTTCATTTCTCACATATATATAGAACTGAATAAAATTTATTAAAATGCAAGTAATTCCCCTATTGATGAATGGTCAAAGAATATGAATAGGTGATTTTCAGATGGATAAAGCAAAGCTATCTATAGTCACATGAAAAAATGCTTTAAATCACTATTGATTAGAGAAATAGAAATTAAGACATCTCTGGGGTGTCTCCTCACCCCTATCATATTAGGTAATATGACAGAAAAGGAAAATGATAAATGTTGGAGGAGGTGTCGGAAAATTGGGACACTAATGGAATGTTAGTGGAGTTGTGTTCTAAGGAGCATTTTGTAACGATGTCCAAAGGTCTATAAAACTGGGCATATCCTTTAATCCAGCAATACCACTACTAGGACTGTATCAAAAAATACCTAAACAAAAGGGAAGATGACCTATTTGTACAAAAATACTTACAACAGCTTTTTTCTGTAGTGACAAAGAACTAGAAATTGAGTGGATGCCGATCAGTTGTGGAATGGTTGAACAAGTTGTGGTATATGATTGTAATGGAATGTTATTGTGCTATAAGAAGTGATGAGCAGGATGATTTCAGATAAACCTGGAAAGGCTTACATGAACTAATGCAAAGTGAAATGAGCAAAACCAGAACACTGTACTCAGTAACAGCAATATTGTACATAATCAGTTGTGAATGACTTAACTCTTCTCAGTAACAATGATCCAAGACAATTCCAAACAACTCATCATGAAAAAAGCCATCCATCTCCAGAGAAGGAACATGGAGTCTGAAAGCATATCAAAGCATACTATTTTTCATTTTTTTCCCATTTTTATTGTTCTTTACTTTCTTTCACAACATGACTAATATGGAAATATTCTTTGCATGATTGTGGATGTACAACGTCAATAAAATTCTTTACTCTCTCAGGTTGAGGGAGTGGGGTGGGAGGAAGAGAGAGAATTTGGAACTCAAAAATGTTTTTACATAAATGTTAAAATTTATATGTAATTGGGAAAATATTAGTTAAAGAAAATGTAGAATTTTCTACAATGCGTTTTTTACTTTCTTTGGAAACACAGAGTAACCTAGTACAAAAAGCTTTGGTCAGAGAAGTGAACAGAAGTTATAGTCTAGTCTTTTTTATTACTTGTTAATTTTTCTATATTTCATTTTCTCAGTTTACAGAATAGAAATGATAGGTACATCTCTCTATTTACATTACAAGGGCATTTTACAGATCATAATGTAATCAATATGAAAGTCCTTCAGTTCTTCAAAAAAAACAGATTTACTGGAAAATCAAGACATTGACATTATCAATACAGAATATTCTACCAACCTTCTCATCTTACAGGTAACAAGATGGTACAGTAGTTAGAGCTCTGGGCCTAGATTCAGAAAGGCCTTCCTGAGTTCAGAACTGTCCTCCTATATACCAATCATGAGCAGATCTCCTGAGGACTGCTGCTATGAATAACTTTAAGGATCTAATCACATAGTATAGTGAACTCTCTATTTATTCAGCTATAAACTAAAGCATGACATTCAAGCAACATTCATAACATAACATAACAACTTATCACTAAAGTAGCCACATAGTCTTAAACAAAACATATCATTCAGTAAGTTACAACCTCTTTAGTCAAACCAGAGCGTCTAAGTAAAGTCTTCTTTCATCTTAACTTGAGGATGGCTTCCAAACATCCTTAAGGAGTAGCAGAAAGTACAAACACCACCCACCCCTAAGTCACAGTAAGTCACAATCTTATCAGTCAATACAGAGTACCCAAGTAAAGTCTTCTTTCACCTTAAATCAAGGCTGACTTCCAAACCCTGTGGCTCCTCTTCCATGGGCTGCCCACTCCCAGATCTTGACTGGATTCATGGGTAGGTAGCTCTCCCAGCTCAATAGAGCATCAAAATCACAAGCATTCTCCCTCTCAGTTCTGCCTGGTCTCAGCTCTGCTCAAGCTTTTCTCTGCTCCACTCCTTCCCATTCCACCCTTCCAGTTTCACTCTTTTGGCAAGCTTCTCCCACTGTGGGCTCCATGTGATGATGTTAGACTTATTAAGGGCAGAGAAGGTCTCCAACCTCCCTTAGGCCTATGAAGGGAAACACAATGTATACTATTTCCATTTTTAACTAGCTGTATGACACTAGGTAAATCACCTAATTTATGTTTGTTTCAGTTTCCTCATCTATAAAATTGGTATTGTAATAGCACCTAACTTCCTTGTTGCTATGAGGACCAAATGAGATAATATTTGTAATACGCTTAGCCCAGTGTTTTGTACATATTAGGTGCTACATAAATGTTAGTTGTAATTGTCATTATTTTTAAGCCCTCATACTGAAAATTTAACAATTGGTTCTCCCCAGTTGATATAAGTTGACTCTAGCACAACACTGCTATACAGCGGGCCAAGGTTTTTTGTTTTCTTAAAATCACAAAGATATCAATGAAACATATACACTCATCACTTGTTCCTTTCAAACAAATAAAAGCAGTAATTATTTTTATGTCAACTAATTCAATTTATTCAAATATTATAGAGAAAGAAAATAAAACAGAGAAGAATTTTTATTGAAAATAGACATGGGTTTATGAACACTAGACTTAAGAAGGGAATATTAGACTGAGTGGTATTGTTGGGCTTTTTCTTTTTGACATAGATACAGTCATTTTAAAAATAGCTTGAGACATTTAATTCAACTCCAGAGCACGGCTGGATTCTTCCAAGTCTATCAGAAGTACTAAGGAAAGTCAATGAATCTAGTAATGCTGATTCAAATAAGCACAGTGAATGAGAGCAAGCAATTAACTGGATGTATTATTTTGCTATGTTGCTGTCCTCTTCCTATCATGATGAACTAAGCAATATATAAGTAAAGCTCGAGTGTTTAAATCAAGCCTTCATATGTGGTGGCTGGTCAACTGCGTCACTTTGTAACTGGTAAATTACCAAGGGTCCTAGAAGTTTGCCAAGAATGAAGGAAATGACATTGGATTGGCGAAATCTGAGGACAACGGTTCATTTTTTCCCTTCCGAGTACTAAATTTCTCCTTACAAATTGGTTTTCTTAAAATGTTTTTTTAAAGTGCATGCTTCTTGAAAATTGGATCTATAAGTTAGATAAATAGAAATCCTTTAGAAATGAGGGAGGCATGAAAGGTCTAAATGGATCTTAGTGTTTCTAAGTGCACTTTGTTCATCATTTCTTCAAAGAACTATGAGGTTATTTCACATCCAGCCCTTAAGGAAGGCAAAAATGGGAGAGGGAGGAAGGAATGTGGATTAGCTGAAGGAAAACATGTTAATTAAATGTGTACCTCAGAACACTCAGCTATTATTAGATAGAGAGAGGCATTATTGACTTAGTGGGTTAAAAAAATGAACTTGGAATTATAAAGCCCTGATTTTGAATGCTGCCTCTAACACTAGCTGTGTGACCATGGGCAAGTCACAAAGCTTCCCTGGACTTGGGTTGCCTCATCCATAAAATATGAATGATAATAATACCTGTAGTATTTACTGTACAGGGTGGTTGTGAGGTTCCCTTTTCTGTACTATTTTCCACATTGATTTTTTGCTATTCCACAATACTCCATTTTCCATCACTGTCTGTGTCTTTGTACAAGCTGTTCTTATGCATTCAATGCACTCTGTTTCTGCCTCCCAGAATCTTTTGTTCCTTCAAAACTCTGCTCAAGTTCTACCTCCACCCCCACAAAAGCATTAATTTTCTGATGATACTTACAATTCCATTGATGTAGGAATCGTTCTTTCCACTATTACACATCAACAACTATGCTAAACCTGAAAATCCTAGATAGTTGCATAAGGCTTGAAGGGTAAGTGACTCATCAATAGCTACCTGGCTGGCTTTCAAGATGTGGAACTGAAATCAAGGTCTTCCTGATTCTGAGACCAAGTTTATACCCATTAAAATCCAGATCTCCCTGATTCCCAAGACAGAGTCTCTTCATTAACCCCACAATGACATACCAGCTATTACTGATAAAAATCAAATTCAATGAAACCCTTTTCAAGTACACATACACACACACACATATTTACACATGCATATATAATAGAGTATGCTATTTTTGTTATAATCTCATGTCTATATATGTATGTAAATATTTATACACATATCCACATGCATGTGTATATCCATACATGTATGTATGCATGTATGTATATGCCCTTCTATACCCAGTGATTAGGGCAGGTTCTCATCAGAGTAGGAAATTTGGATTATATATCCTCCAGGGTATCTTCTAACTCTAAGTTTATTTTTATTTTATTTTCAGTTAATTTATTTATTTTTAGTTTTGAACATTCACTTCTATAAGTTTTAAATTTTCTCCCCTTTCTTCACTCCTCTTTCTCCAATATGGCATGCGATCTGATATAGGCTGTACATATACATTCCTATTAAACATATTTTTCACATTAGTCATGTTATATTGAAGAATTATAATGAATGGGAGAAGCCATAACAAATAAATTTTTAAAAAAAACAGAACAAAACAAAACAAAACAAAAAATAGTCCGCTTTGCTCTGCATTCAGATTCCATAGCTCTTTCTCTGTATGTGGATGGCATTTTCCATCATGAGTCACTGGAATTGTTTTAGGTCCTTTCATTGCTGAGAAGGGCTAAATGTATCAAAATCAGTCCTTGCACACTGTGGCTATTACTGTGTACAATGTTCTCCCAGTTCTGCTCACTTCACTCAGCATCAGTTCATATAAGTTCTTTCAGGTTTTTCTGAAGTTCATCTGTTCACCATTTCCTATAGCACAAGAATATTCTGTTGCATTCATATAGCACAACTTTTTCAGTCATTCCCCAATTAATGAGATCTCCTCAATTTCCAGTTCTCGACCACTACAAAAGAGCTGCTATAAATATTTTTGTACCTGTCGGCCCTTTTACCATTTTTATTATCTTTTTGGGATACAGTCCTAGAAGTGGTATTGCTGGGTCAAAGAGTATGCACATTTTTATAGCCCTTTGAGCATAGTTCCAACTTGCTTTCCAGAATGGTCAGCTCCCAGCTCCACAGCAATGGATTAGTGTTCCAACTTTGCCACATCTCCACCATTTATCATTTTTTCATGTTGGCCAATCTGATAGTTATGATGTGAGACTTTAGAGTTGTTATGATTTGCAAGTCTTTCTGTAATCAGTATTGATTTAGAGCATTTTTTTCATGTGATTATAGATATCCTTCATTTCTTCCTCTGAAAACTGCCTGTTCAAATCCTCTGACCATTTCTCAATTGGTAAATCTAACTCTGAGTTTAAAGGCATAGAGATTAGACCTGTGATTTCATTAGTATATAGAACTCCAAATGAAGAAACTTCCAATACCTTCAACACAATGTACATAGTATAAATAATTTGCCAAAGGTCACACAGCCAGTATGTTTCAGAATCTAAACTATATCTCATATCTTCTAGACTTCAAGTTTAGCTCTCTAGCCACTGTTATCATGCTGCCTTTCTAAGTTTGTGATTGGATAATACCCACAATCTATGTACTAATGTGCCCCATTATAATGAGGCTGATATACTGTTATTTATTGGCAATGTCAATATTTCACAGAAACAGCAAAATAATCAGTTATTAAAAGTAAATGCAAAATACTATCCAATGATATGTAAGCTAGAACATGGGTTCTGTAGCGCTTTAGCAACCAAAGGCCTTCTGAACATTTCATTTATGGTATCTATCAATAAAAATTGGTAAGGTACTAAGAAATGGTGATTTAAAAATAAGTGGCCTAAAGCAGTTTGTTTGATGCTCTAATGGTTGCTAAAAAATTTTAAGGTTATTTATTGTTCCTGTGGTTGAGAAAGGGAGAGAAGGAGAAAGGGGTAGAAAAGATTATAGATTTAGATTAAAACCTTGATTTTATAAATGGGAAGACTGAGGACTAGGGAAGTTAAGTGACTTACTCAAAAGCTAGATTTTTGAGCTCAAGCATTTTGACTCCAAATCATGTTTTCTTTCCACTAAATCCCATTTTTATTATACTAGTAAACATACTAGATATATACTAGACATATATCTATATTTTTATATAGATATCTATATTTATCTATATTTATCTATATTTATATATATATATATCTAGATATATACTAGATTGTTGCATTTTACCAAGTACAAAGTCTTTGAGTGCTAGTTCCAGGTCATGTGATAAATAAGATCAGCTCTGATCCCTTACACCCTTCTAAGCCTCTCCAAAATCAATTAATCAATTTATAAATGTTTATTAAGTACCTACTATGTGCCAGGTACTGTGCTAAGCCTATGGGGATACAAAAAGAAGCGAAAGACAATCCTTGTCATCAAGCAACTTACAGTGAAATGGAGGAAACAACATGCAAACAAATATATACATAGCATGTTATATAAAGGATAAATAGGAAATAATTAACAGAGGGAAGGCACTAGTGATATGGGAAGTTGGGAAAAACTGACTGTAAAAGATGAGCTTTTAGTTGAAACTTAATAAAGACAGAGAAGTCAGCAGCCTGAGTTGAGGAGGGGAACAGCCAGAGAATATACCCAGAAATTATTAACCAAAGATAAAGAAATGTCAGCTATTTCCAGGATTTTGGACAACTGAAATCCAAAAGAAAGTAAAATAAACAAGCAAACAAACAAAACTCATGAAATAACTTTTGTACTGAGCTCAGTTAGCACATCCTCCATCACCAAGGTATTAATAGCAAAGCTACAGAAATCAGACACATGTTGGCTTACAAGAAACCAGCCCCATGCCCAGTCTACTCTCTCTCTTGCCAGTGCTATGAAGATCCTGGTTCCAGTAGTCTGCTTGAGTCAAGATAGATATTCAACCCACTTCTGCACTGCTCCATACTCCAGAAGCTTTCTGAGGCCACACAGCCAGCACCATGGACAAAGTCCTGTTCTGTGTTGCACAAGATCTCTTCAGGATAGCCAGTAACACAAAGAACAGGGAATATTAAGACTGTATACAAATCAGGCTGGTAAGGTGAATAATAAAGTGAGACATTTATTCAGGCTCAAGGAATTGCAACCCAGAACAATGTACTATCTTATCCAGACAGGGAAGTTCAATGAGGAGAGTTACAAATAGAATTTACATATACTCAGAAGGGGCAGCCAGGTAGATAGATAAAGCAGTAAGTGGGTCACAAGTTATTTATTGCAAGGTGATAGAACCTTCCTAGAAAAACCACATGGATCAGTTTAGGCTGCTTCTAGCCAAAAGAGACAGGTGGCTGACTGGGCCCCAAGTTGGAGTGGCTTGTAGGGTTAATAGAATAACTGAATTGCAGTAAGGGAGGGATTACAAAAGTGTCCTTGGAATTATCCCTGTATAGAAAAGGAAGTAGTTAAAGGCTACTGGCCACAGCAGAGATTAACAGGAGTTTCCATTGCAGGTAGGGGATGATTAGAAATTTATGGTCAGAATGGGGAAGAGGTCCCAGAGTTTCCCAGAGAATGAAAGGAAAGACACTTGTCTGGGTTTGAAATAGAGCTCAGCACCACATCCCACCCATTTCTCTTCACAGAGACTCAGAAACCAAATTTACAAAAACCACTTCTGAAAAACTAGCATAGCAGCTCTCTGAAATGCCAGGTCTATGCCAGAGAACAGAAGGAAAAAAGGAGGGAGACAGGACATAGGGAAAGAACACAACGGTGAGGGGAGAACAGGGCTTTGCAAAAAATTAAATAAATAAAATAAAGACTAAATTATCAAAGATCTCAGGAATAATAAAACTCAAAAACCCTGAATATAAATAAATAAATCAATAGGGGAAACAATAACAATTGAAATGGTGGAGGGAAAGAAGGGAGATCTTGCTTCAGTAGTGGGAGTGGGTTTCAGTGATGAAGGCTCCTATTGGTGAAAAGAAATGCTCTGTGAAGGAAGACAGGGAACACAACTGTACGGAGTGTAATCTGTGGGATCTGGCTCTTGAAAAGGCCATTTGTCCTACCTCAGGAGGGATACAGTTGGATATTCTGGGAGTAAATGGCTCCTGGGAGAATGGGAACACATGGACTCAGAAAGCTGAATTTTGAGACAAAATGAAACAAAGAAGGTAGCAAGAGGAAGGACATAGATAAGAGGCAGGTGGCATAATCTAGATATGATAGGTGGGGGGAGATTCCACCATGGTACACTTTGTGCCTGTCACTTGTAGAAATTGACCTTGTAACAAAATTAACAGAAACCATGATTTATCTCAATAGATGCAGGAAAAAACAAAAACTTGACAAAATACAACATCCATTCTTACTAAAAATGCTAGAGAGTATAGGAATAAATGGGGTCTTCCTTAAAATAAGTAGTATCCATCAAAAACCATCAGCAAGTATTATATGTAATGGGAAGAAGATAGAAGCATAGATAGAAGTAAGATCAGATGTGAAATAAGGATGTAAATTATCACCACTGTCATTCAATATGGTACTAGAAATATTAGCTTTAGCAATAAGAAAAGAAAAAGAAATTGAAGGAATTGGAATGGTTAATGGTTAAAGAAGAAACAAAGTTATCACTCTTTGGAGATGATATGATGATATACTTACAGAACCCTAGAGAATCAAGTAAAAAGCTACTTGAAATAACAAAGAACTTCAGCAAAGTTGCAGGATATAAAACAAACCCACATAAATCCATTTCCATATATTACTAATAAAGCAAAACAGCCAGAGATAGAAAGGGAAATTCCATTTAAAGTTACTGTACATGTTATAAAATATTTGGGAGTCTACCTGACAAAACAAACCCAGGAACTGTATGAGCACACTTACAAAACACTTTTCACCCAAATAAAGTCAGATATAAATAATTAGAAAAATGTCATTTGCTCATGGGTAGACTGAGCTAATAAAATAAAAATGACAATTCTACCTAAATTGATTGACTGTGTCATGCCAATCAAACTACCAAAAAATTATTTAATAGAGTGAGAAAATATAATAATGAAACTCATCTGGAATAACAAAAGGTCCAGAATATCAAGGGAATTATTAAAAAGAAATGTTAAGGAAGGTGTCCTAGACATACTAAATCTTAAATTGTATTATAATGCATCAATCATAAGAACTATTTGGTACTGTATAAGAAACAGAGTGGTGGATTAGTGGAATAGGTTAGGTACACAAGACACAGCGGTCAATGACTATGGAAATCTACTATTTGATGAACCAAAAGATACCAGCTTCTAGGAAAAGAACTCACTATTTGACAATAACTGCTGGAAAAACTGGAAAATAGTGTGGCAGAAACTTGGCATACACCAATATCTTATATTGTATATCAAAACAAAATCAAAAAGGGTACATGATTTAGATATAAAGGCTGATACTACAAGCAAACTGGGAGATCAAGGAATAAGTTTCTCTAACAAATTTAAGGAGAATGAAGGAATTTATGACTAAACAAGAGATAGACAACATTATGAAATGCAAAATGGATAATTTTGATTACATGGAATTGAAAAGTTTTTACACAAACAAAGCCAATACAACCATAATTAGGAGGGGAGCCAAAAACTGGGAAAGAAATTTTACAACCAGTGTCTCTGATGAAGTTCTCATTTCTAAAATATATAGAGAACTGAGTCAAATTTATAAGAATACAAGTCATGTCCCAATTGATAAATGGTCAAAGGATATGAATAGGCAATTTTCATGCAAAGAAATTAAAGTCATCTACAGTCATATGGAAAAAAATGGTCTAAATCATTATTGATTACAGAATGGCAAGTCAAAACAACTTGAGATACCATATCACACCTGTCAGATTGGCTAACATGACAAAGCAGGAAAATTATACGTGCTGGAGAAGAGTTGTGAATTGATCCAACCATTCTGTAGCGTAATTTGAAACTATGCTCAAAGGGGCATACTAGCAATATCATTTCTAGGCTGTATCCCAAAGAAATCATAACAGTGAGAAAAGGATCCACATGTACAAAACACCTATAACAGCTCTTTTTTGTGGTGGCAAAGAATTTGAATTTGAGGGGATACTTGTCAATTGGGGAATGACTGAAGAAGTTGTGACATATGAATGTAATAAAATACTATTGTACTATAAGAAACGATGGACAGGTGGCCTTCACAAAAATCTGAAAAGACATATGAACTAATGCTGAGTGGGGGGAGCAGAACCAGAAGAACCTTGTTGACATTCCAGCCACATTTTGCAATGACTAGCTTTGATATTCCTAGCTCTTCTCAGCAATGTGAGATTCTAAGCCAAAACCAAAATGTTCATGATTGAAAATCCTATCCACACTCAAAGAAAGAACTTTGAAATCTAAATGCACATTGAAGCATACTATTTGTGTGTGCTTTCTCTCTCTCTCTCTCTCTCTCTCTCTCTCTTTCTCTCTCTCTCTCTCTCTCTCTCTCTCTCGTTTTATTTTGTTTCTTCTTTCTTGTGGTTCATTCCATTGGTTATAATTCTTCTTTGCAACTTGACTAATGTGAAAATATGTTTAATATCAATGTACATGTAGAGCCTACATCAGATTGTACACCATCTTGGATAGAAGAGAGGGAAAGGAGGCAGAGAAAATTTAAAACTCAGAAGCTTATGCAACTGAATGTTGAAAAATAAAAATAAATAAATTATTTTTTTAAAAAAGAAATGGACTTTGTTCTGAAAATAAGGTTCAATGGGAAAAGTGATTGTTGGGACAAGCTCTACAAAGTACTATTAGGAACTACAAAGAGGAGAGAGCCTACAATTAGATATGTTGGAAGTTATAATTTCCTGAGAAATACAGAGAATAGAGATAGTAATGAATTATAGGGATCAGGAACCAGATAATGAGATTCTAGAGAAGACAAAAAGAGGAGATAGATAATGAAGAGAGTGAAAGAAGTCCTCTCTGGGAATGGACAAAAAAATAAATTTAAAAAAGAAACAACAAACATGACTAGTTGAAGGAGAGGAGACAAAAGCAAAACCTACTTGATTGAGAGAAAAAAGAAAGGAAAAATTAAATAACCAGATAAAATCAGGCAAGAAAAGTAACTGATGGACAAAACCCTAAAGGCAAATGGGTAATTAACATGAGACTAGGGGTGAAGAGAAGAGTATCACTGGGAATATGGTCACCTTAAAAAATAATATGCTAAAGTAACTAAAGGAACATAGTACTGTGTTTACAGCAGAAGGGAAAAAGTCGTAACTTGAGAAAAAACTGAATGTTAGAGAAAAGTAGAGAACAATATAAGCATAACTAATAACGTTAAATGTTAATGGATTAAACAATCTCTTACAATGAAAAAGTGGCAGAATGGATAAGAAAACACAGCCCTACAGCCTGTTGCTCATCAGAAAAACACTCAAAAAGTAAAAGATACACAAAATGATACTGAAGAAGTGAAAAAAAAGTTTTTACTATGCTTCAAGAGAATTAAAAACAACAGGAGTTACAATTTCACCATTGCGCAAAGCAAAAACAAACATCCAAAAATTCCAAAGGGATAAACAAGAAAAGTGCATTATGATGAAAGGAACCATCAAAAACAAACCAATGTCAATAATAAATTCATATGCTTCAAATGCCTTAAGGTCTGAATTCAGGAAAAAAAATATTAACTGAACAATAAAAATAAACAGTAACATTATAGTAAGAGGGGATTTCAATATGTCTATTTCAATTTTGGACAAGTTTAAAAGAAATATAAACAAGGGGGAAAATATGGAACTGAACAGATTGCTAGGGGGAAAAAACTAGTTAAAAGACTTACGGTGTTTTCTAAATGGGATGGCAAAAGAACATATATATTTCTCATCACAACATGGAACTTTTAAAAAAATTGACCATGTAGTGGACACAAGATATCATAAATACATATATATATGTATATATGTATGCATTTATGTATGTATGTGTGCATATATATACATGTGTGTATTAGACATATATATGATAATTATATATATAATAGCTAATACATAATTTACAGATAATAACACAAATAAGATGGTCACTGGTTCATGGACAATAAACAAAAAAAACACAGACCCAAATTGGAGATTTAGCAACTAAATTCTTAATCATGAGTGGGTAAATGATAAATCATAGAAATAATAATTTTGTGAATGAAAATAATATTGATAAAATAACATACCAAAATTTCTGAAATGTAATTAAAGGATTCCCCAATGTAAAATCATATCTCTACAAACATGTAAACATGTATTAACAAGGTAGAAAAAGAAAAGATTAATAAAGTAAATATGTTTTAATAAATATAAATCCAACAAGTAGTCAAACTTAAAGTAAGCTCTAATGAGGCTCTATTATAAACTAGAGTAGAAATAGATAAAATAGAAACCAAAAAATACATAGATGTGACAAGTAAAATTAAATGCTAGTTCTCTGAATAGGTTTTACCCTTCACCTAACCTGATTAAAGAGAAAAGGACAGAAAAGCAAATCTATAAAATAGGGAAATGAGTAAAGTACCACCACAACAAAACCAAAAGAAATAAAAAAAAGAATCATCAGAACATATTATGAGAGCCTGAACTAAAGTGAGACTGTGTGAGTGGAGTGAAAGGGTCGTGTGTGAACAATGTTCACATATAGATGGAAATGACAAGATTTGGCCACTTACTATGTGTACATGCATACATGTACATATACCTACATATACATATACCCACATATGTGCATGCATTGTGTATATACCTGTGTATATGTGTATGTATAGATGTGTGTGGGAGAGAGAGAGAGAAAGTTTAAAAGAGAGAGAGGGAGGCAAGATATACAGAGAGAGACAGAGAGACAGACACAGAGAGACAGACACAGAGAGAGAGACATAGAGAGGAAAGAGAGAGAGATCTTAAATATCCTAATCTCAAAACATGAAATAGATCTAGCTGTACTACCAAATGGAAAACTTTGTATGGATAGATTCAAAGGAGCATTCTATCAAACATTTAAAAAACATTTAGCAACCATACTTCATAAATTATTCTCAAAAATTGTGAATGAAAACACACTACGAGAGTCCTTTTATGAGACTGAAATAAGGAAAAGATAAAACAGAGAAAGGAAATTACTGGTCAATATTATTAATGAAATTTGACTCAGAAATTTTAAACAAAACCTATCAAACACACTACTGCAGTTTATCTAAGAAATCTTTTATTATTGCTAAGTGAGCTTTATACTCAGCTTGCAAGGATGCTTCAACATTAAGAATGCAATCGATATAATTGATCATGTTCAGAATCAAAATGTCCAAAACCTACAGCATCATCATGCAGATAATGCCTTTGATAAAGTGATTTGTTGTTGTCCAGACATTTCTGCTATGTATGACTCATCTTGACCCCATTTGGGGTTTTTGTGGCAAAGATACTGGAGTAGTTTACCATTTCCTTCTACATCTCATTTTACAAATGAGGAAACTGAGGTAAACAGGGTTAAATGACTTGCCCGGGTCATATAGCTAGGCAAGATTGGAACTCACATTTCCTACTTGCAGGCTAGACTCGTTCTCTATTATGCTACCTTGCTGAAAAAGTGTAGCATTCTGTTATGTTCAAAACCCTACAAAGCATAAGCTTAGAGGGACATTTTTATTTTATGAAAAGCATCTATCTAAAACCAAAAGTAAGCATCATATGCAATGATGATACACTAGACCCTTTCCCAATAAATGAGGAAATGAAGAGTGCTTACTCTCTCTACTACTATTTGATATTGTTCTGAAACCACCAGCAGTAGCAATAAGAGGAAAAAATTAAAAAGCATAAATATAGGTAAAGAAGACCTAAAATGATTCATATTTGCTAATGTCATTATGGTAGAATTGAAAAATCCTAGGGAAGCAGCATAAAGTATGACAGACAATAGTTGCAGCAAAGTTTTAGGCTATAAAATAAATCCTCAAATATCAATGACACTTGAATATAGTAATAACAAAGCTCAAGAAGCAAACATATAAAGGGAAATCCCATTTCATAGAACTACGGAATGCATAAAGTAACTGGGGGTCAGCCTCCCAACACACACACAAAAGTCTTGAATAGATTTAATTGCAAACATTCCTTAAAGAAATGAAAACAACTTAAATAGCTGGAGGCATATTCAGTGCTCATGGGTAGGCCATGCCAGTATAATAAAAACAACAATACTTCCAAAGTTAAATTATACATTTAATGCCATGACAATCATTACCAAGGCTATACTTTATAGAATTTAATAAAATAAAATAAAATTTGCTTGGCAAAACAAAAGATCTAAATAGACTGTCATAGGAAATGATGAAGCAAAATAGGGATAAAGGAGTAATATCATTTCCATAACTCAAACTATACTGTAAAGCAGCAATCATCAAAATCATATAGTATTGGTGACATATATATATGCATATATGCATATGTATGTATACACACACATATATACATATGGAGACAGAGACAGAGTGATGAAGACAGAGACAGAGGGATACAGAGACACAGATACAGAGAGACAGAGAGAGGCAGATAGAGACAGAAACAAAAAGGCAGATGGCAAGAAATAGATCAATGGAATAGAAAAATGGGAAAATGTTTTGTATCAAGTTTCTCTAAGAGTTTCTATCTAAGATCTATTAAATATCTGTATACACACACACAAACACATATACTCCCCTCAGATAAGTTGGAACTATGAACAAATAGCTCTAAAAGGAAGAATTATGAAGTATTCGCAACCACATGAATACATGTTGCGAGTCAATAGTTATAAGAAAAATACAAATCAAAAGATCCCTCAGTTTTCACTCACATGCTTCAAATTGGCAAAGATGACAAAAATTGCAATAGTTAGTGTTAGAAGGGTTGTGGATTGATAGACTGATATACTGTTAGTGGAACTGTGAAATGTTACAACCATTTTGGAAAGCAATTTGGAACTTTGCAAAAAAAGTAACTTAGATTCCCATACCCACTTATTACTGGGCTTATGATGAAAGGAAGCTCTCTATAAGAAGAAAGTGCCCATATATACTAAAATATTTGTAGCAGCACCCTAATCTTAACCCTCTAATTTTTCCCCAATAGTATCAATGAATGATGTTGATTGTGTTTCTGATGTAAGAAAAAAAAATGGTAACCTAGAAACAATAATCACACATTCCACTTTTCAGTTTTCCTTTATGTCTATTTCTCTAATGGAAATAGTCTCTGAGGAGGAATATTTTGTTTTATGATACATACATTCTACAATAAAATCAAGGGCATCTTGAAATGTAAATCAGAATGACATTTTGTTTCCATAGTCAAATGCCACTTACTCAGATTAACTGGAGGCTGAGGAAAGGGGAGGAAGGCTTACTGGAAGAGTTTGTTGTGAATAGAGAAGGGAATGTCAGCCCACATACAAAACATTAAAGAAAAATGTTCTTTCACAATTTTTTTCAAAAGAGTTCTAGAAATGACAATTATATAACTGTCATAGTTAAAGTTTCTATGGTCTCAGTCTTCATCAGAGTCGCATCATCTGACCAGATTCTCCTGTTTTACAGTCAAAGTTCATTATTCTGTACTTGTGGTCATTAGAAGCCAGATGATGCTTAGATGGTACCTATACACCAGCCCCTTAAAAACTGGCAGTTTATATTCTCACATATTTTTTTTTCTTCTCTGGACTAAAGAAGCCTCTTTCTTTTATTGTTCCCTAATAGAGACTGTTTTCATTATTTCTGAGCTCTAAAATGGAAACTGCTAACAAGATGAAGCAGTTCAAGACTATTAGAAACTTTTCTGAATTCTATTTAGATATTCACTTAATATAAAGCCGTCTTAGAGATTTTCACAAAAGCGGAGCAGTGAAACCTATTTTTATTACATAATTCATGTCATTTCTACTAATACCTGTATACATTTGCCACCTAGGATGAAATTCTAAAAAAATCTATATATTTAAAGGAAAGGGTAGGGAATATTTAGGTGGACGAGATACCATGAAGGATTATTCACTTTGCCTGATCCCAGAAAGAGTATAACTAGGATTTTAGTCAAATCTAAGGAAAATTTTCAAAACAGTGACTGTTTTTTTATATCTTTTTTTATATTTTCCTAATCATTAAATGAATATTTTAGTTCTCCTTTCTTAAGTCTACATTTTTGCAAGCTAGTTTTTTCCTGTTTCCAGAAATCTCCAGATATTTTATTCCCTATCGTACAACTATAATCCTGGTGGTTATAAGGATCATCATAGAGGATATATTTGGTCAAGCTCATACTTACCACCCTCTTTCCTTATCACAAAAGTATAATGGGATGCAACATGCAGCAATTTGAATGCCCTATTACTGAAGTTATTCAAATAAAGAATGAATGACTACTTGATGAGTATGTTGTGGAAAATATGCATCCTTCAGAGATAATATTTGAGATAAATTTTGTAGAGTAAAAGATATAAGGATAATATTTATTAAAGATATTTGTAAATATAAACATTTATTATTTTGATGCAATATTTGTGAAGCATTTAGCCTAGCACCTAGCACATGGTAGGTGCTATCATCATCATCATCATCATCATCATCATCATTATCACCATCATCATCATCATCATCATCATCATCATTATCATTATCATCATCATCATCATTATCATCATCGTTATTATTATTATCATCATCATGGTACAAGTTGGAATACATGTCTTCTGAGTTCTTTTCTTTAAGATTCTATTATTTTAAGACACTGTCTTATAGATCCTCCTATTTAAAAAAAAAATCATTATTTCTTATTTTATTTCAAGGTAACACACCCTCCCTAAGAAATACTGAAGCCTGGCAGGCAAACTATATTCCCCCAAAAGAGCTAGGCAAAACCATATGATTGATAGTAAATGTCACTTTCCACTTTTATATTTATATATTTTCCAACAGTCAAAGAAAGTATATACATTTTAACTTTAATCATTTGGTATAAACATTGTCCATTATAGCTGTTGTACTGCCTTTTAGTATTATCTTTATTTATATTTTTGTAATCATTAAATATTTTAGTTCTGCTTTCTTAAGTCTGCATTTTTGCAAGCTAGTTTCTTCCTGTTTCCAGAAATCTCCAGATATTTTATTCCCTA
>CM053587.1:35367442-35381020 GCA_028646515.1 Pseudochirops corinnae
TCTGCTGATCTGTTTTTCTGTTTGTTTGTAACTTCTGTTTGTATTCTCTGAAGTTCAGGGGGCTGCCTTTTCCCCCTGAACTAGGTAAATGATATGTTTGATTAAAGTAAGATTGTTAACCCATTTTGAGTTGCTTTCCTTTAGAAAAGCAGATCTAAGAACCTGTGCTAGTAGCCGCCCTGGGTATGCTAGGGTGCTTGTTGTTACAGGGGGTCAGCCTAGAGTCAAGGGTACTTGGGTACTTAGTGTTGAATAATGAGAATAAGACAATGTGACCTAGGGGTGGGAGGCCTTTGTATTTTGTACTTTGTATCTTTTAAGAATGATTAGAAGCCAGTCTCCAACCAAAATAAAAGAAGACTTTAGATGGGTACTTTATATTGATTGATTCAGATTGTGACCTACTGAATGAATCTTTTGTTTAAGAATATGTGGCCACTTTGCTAATAAGCTGTTTTGTTATATGCTGTGAATATTATACTTTGGTTTCTATAAATGTTTTGCTTTAGTTTACTGTTGAATAAAGAGTTTGCTATACTATGTGATGAGAACTTTAAAGCTATTCACAGCAGCAGTCCTCTGGACAGTTGCTCGTGCTTGGTTTTACAGATACTCATCATTCGAATGAGTAGCAACACTAATCAAATGTGATAATGTATAAATCATTTTGCAAAACTTACAGTACTATAAAAATATGAGCTGTTATTTTCATCATCATCATTCTCATGTAATATTCAAGTTTCAATTCATTATCTAAGTATCAAAGTATAATTTAAGTAAACATAAATGCCACTATCCTTTGCTATCTTTGCCCTTCTTTCCACCATCATTGATATTACTTCTATTTCAACTCTCTACCTTGAGGATCAAATATGAATGTGGAAAACTGTAGATATTGTGACTTTCCAAGGTCACATTCAGAACTTAGCATAGAGTGCAACGATTAAGAGGCAATGAGACAAACAATGCCAAAACTTCCAGCCTTTCTGCCAAGTCAATTATTTGAGTTCAGTACTTCTCCTCTAAGAAAACAGAAGTGTTGAAGTTGAAGGACAGGAAGGGTCAAATTGTGTGACTTGTAGATATAAATGAACATATGGGGGAAAAAAATTCAACCACTCCTAACTCAACAAACGATCAATGCTGGAATAAGCTATAGAGGATGAAAAGGCTTAAAAAAACTATTATAAATTCAAACTATAAACCCCAAAATAATTAGGTACCTTCCATATTCTCTGAAATATAGAGTGGTTCAGAGATGAAGTGGATACCTTCACAGAATGTTGTCTTTCAGGTGGGTGAGTTGAGACAGTGTAATGGTGATGGATTTTAAATATCCCCTTGTATTGGCTTGTTTTTGGGTTAAGTGTTAAAACCCAGAGCTTGTGAATCCCACTTCTGTGGTGAAGAGAGGAGGCAGAACTGTGAGGAGCTGGTGCCATGGATAGAGAGAGAGGCCCAAGCAGAGAAAGACCAGAAGAACTTCTGGGAGCCAGCATCTGGAGGCTGCTGCTACTGCTGGAGAGAGAGAAATGAGAACTGAGGACTGAACTGGGAGGAAGCATGATTGTGGTGCTGGTATTTGGTCTGTCTGTTTTGATGTTATTTTGTCAGATTCATGTGCTGGCGGAGGACGTTGCTGTAGTTGCAGAAGTCCTGGGACCTTGCTGTTGGTTCAGAAACCTTGAAAGAGGATTTTCTTGTTGTATGTTTACAGAAATCCTGGAGGAGCATCTTGTTGATGTTTTCAAGGGTCCGGGAACTGTACTGATGATTTGTGCTTATTCTTCAGACCTTGTTGTTGGGTCTAGATTGATTTTACAGGCAGAGAGTGAATTGATGAGGACACAGGCAATGTGTGTCTATGTTGTGTCTTTGTTAAGCCTTGTCTTCCCCAGAACAGAAACTTCTGAGAATTTGCCTTGGGTCAAGATGAAGAAAAGACCTCTCTTTGGGTTTTGACTGCTGTAACAATGTTGTAATCTATTTGTGACCTAGGGGTGGATGGCCTTTGTGTTTTGTGACTGACCAAATGGATGTACTTTGCTTATAATTGGAAACTAATCATCAATTGGGACTACCCAGGGGTGGAGTACTTTGACTTTTGTATTTTGTGATTGAATTGAGAACTTACTAAATGATTGAGCTACCCTATATTTTGATTTTCTCTTTTTTGTGAATGTTTTGCCTTAATCTATTGCTGAATAAATGGAGAGTTACTATTCTTATAGTAATCAGCACCTGGAAGTTGCTTGTGCTTGGCATCATAGACAGCTAGGTGGTGCAGCGGATAGAACACTGAGTTTGGAGACAAAAAGATTTGAGTTTGAATTGGTTTTCAGACACTTACTAGCTGTGTGACATTGGGCAAATTACTTAACCTTTATTCCTCAGTTTCATCAACTGTAAAATGGTGATAATAATAGCACCACCTTCCTTGAAAGGTTATTTTGAAGATCAAATGAGATAATATTCTAAAATGTTTTGCACAGCATAGTAGACACTGTAGAAATTTTAATTCTCTCCCTTCCCTCTCCCCCCTGTTTCATATTCTGGGAACCAAATAAATAAATTAGTCATAACTTCCAACTCCAGAGAAGCTATAATTGAAATTACAATGTCCCATGAAACTATAATTGAAATTACAATGTCCCATTTGTGCTACAGTACATGTGCCCGAGAGGTCTGGAAGTTAACAAGAAAACAAACAATAGTTGATTGCCTATCCATCAAGTAACAAGTATGTCCCATATGAGAAAACCTAGATTCTTCAGAATACACCCCAGTTCTTTGTTTTGTACTCATGCGGTTGCATTTGTAGTCTCTGAAGTAGGAATGCTGGCAGGTGTCTGACAATACAAAGCTTGACTACAGAGCAGCAGGTCGACAATGACAGCAACGTTTCCTCATTGAACAGACAGGATAGAAATATTCTTGATAGGATGACAGTACAGCCAGCTCTCTGCATGGTTAAAAAGGCTCATCTGACATGCGATTAGACTTCTCTTCCAACATCTATCTGTCAGCAATGTTGACAAACTTCAAAAGGTTGTGGTTAATTGACAGAGCATATTAAAAATTAATCAATGTATAAATTACATTCAAAAACAATTTTAAAAACACCACTGTCTGTGCACAGCAGTTGCATCAAACAAAAGAAAACAAATGCACAAAACTTTTTTTTTTAATTCTTAGCACTTTTATTTTGAGTAAGCTCAAGCCATAGCTGAAAAATAATTGTAAATTACTTTTAAAAGAATTCAAAAGATCACATTGTAATCACAGAACTTCAGAGATAAAAGGTTACTCAGAAGTCCTACTCCTACCTGAATATGTCTCAACTCCACAACTCACCCAATAAACAGTAAGCTAGTCTTTACTTAAATAACACCAGTGAGATGGAACCGAGTGCCTTCCATGACAACTGCGTCCAGATTAGAATTACTCTTAATGTCAGGAAGCTTGTTTTTAAATATCTAGCTGAAAACTGACTGACGTCGCTCCCAGTTTTGCTCTCTGTAACCAAGAAAAACAAATGAATCGTTGTGCTACCAAATAGCCTTTCAAATACTTGAAGGGAGCTCAAATACTGTCACAAATTATTGAATGAAAAAGCATTTATGAAGAACCTTATATATGCCAGGCATTATGCTAAGCAGTGGGGACACAAATTTACATCTCTCTCTCTCTCTCTATATGTGTGTGTGTGCGTGTGTGTGTATACATATATATGTGTGTATATATACATACATATATATACATATATGTATGTGTATATACATATATATGTGTATATATACATACACACACTCACACACATACAACACACACACATATATATATACATATATATATATATATATATATATATATATATATATATATATATACACGTAGTTGTTGTCTTCAAGGAGCTTATATAAGTTCTTTAATAAAGGGAGACACCACAGTAGTAGAGCTATGTAGGTGGTCAAGGAAGCATGTTTTGATCTGAGAAGTCCCAGGAATGGTGAATGGATCCATATAGGAGTCCATTCACACTCTCCATCCAAAAGCAGTACCTCTATTTTTTTCCTTACAGTCCCCAAAGAACAAGATGAAAAGAGGGGTGAGAGCTTGGAAGGGGAGAGCTGTGTTAATTTGGGTCTGACCAACTAGAGTGAGATACGATAATCAGAACGGACTAACCTCAGGGCAGGAGTCTCAGAACTCCAGGCTGTTGTCTGTGGAGGTCCAGTCAGAAAGTACAATAGTGAGAGTGGAAGGGTTAGAAATAACAGGGTAAAAGCTTTTCTACTTCTAATTAAGTACCCATAGCTCCTTCAACAAGTTCTCATATGACAGGAAATTGAGGATCTTCAGTATCTGGTCATCTTTCTCTGCATATTCTATAGCTTATCTACTATGTCCTTCATAAAATAGAGTACTCAGAACTGAACACAACATTTCATATGTGTCTGACAATGGCTGAACACAATAGGACTATCTCTCCCTAATCTTGGATACTATGGCTCTCAATGTAGCATAAGATGAACTTTATTTGCATGTGACATCATATTGTTGACTCTTATTGAACTTTAAATTTGCAACAACAAAACCAGATAGCGTTCTTCCCTTTTCTGGCCTTAGACAACTCACTACTTACTCTTTCTCTCTTTCTCTCTCTCTCTCTTTCAGAGACATAATAGAGAGATAAATAGATAGATAGATAGATAAATAGATAGACAGAGATACAGTCCCTTCTATTTCCCTCCCCCCAAAATGAACACTAATGAATAATATTCTTGTGAAAAAATGTGAGCAGTTAAACAAATTACCATATTGAACACATCAAAAAATACATCTCTCATTCTGCATTTTAGGTTCATTAACTCTCTGGAAATAGGTAGATAACATATTTTATCTTCAGTAAGATAGCATCATTCCATTTTTATTTATATTCCTGTTGTTTTATAAATTATGCAAGTTCTCACTTCACTGTGCATCAGTGCAGAGATGTCTGGTCAGTTTCCTCTGAAATACTCTATTTCGTCATTTCTTATGGCACAATAATATTTCATTATATTCTTATATCATATTAATTAGTCATTCCCCAATAGGTGAGCATCATTTTCATTTCCAGTTCTTGATTTCTATGAAAATATTTGCTAAAGAATAATTTTGTACATATGGGTCTTTTTTCCTCTCTCTTTCTCCCTGAAGTGGTATTTCTGTTTCGAAGCATAATAAATTTTGCATCATCCCCACATTTTAGGTCTCTGGGAATTGTTACATTTCAGGTATATTTCTCATAAATAACATGATGGATTCTGATTTTTAATCCCTTCTTCAATCTTTTTCAATTTTATGGGTCTATCTCATTCATGCTTGGGTTTGTTAATCACGTATTTTTCTAAATCGTATTGTCTTGTACTTTTTCCTCTCTTGCTCTCACCCCACACTTTACAAATGAGAAGAAGGGAAGAGAGGTAATTTGCCCATCACGTGCTTTAAAAATGAAACGATCTACTTCCTCTCGGTCATCCCTCTCCAAGTCGCCTTTCCCACTTCGGATACTAAGTTTTGTGGTCTTTCTTTATTCCCTTCAAATTTGCTCTTCATGTTGTCCTCTGTGACACTACTTTTTTACTATTGCTTCATTTATCTTATTTCCCTCTTAAACCCTTTTGCCTCCTTCTCTTTCTCCCATTTTTTGACACATTTCTTGGGGTGGGGGAGAGGCAATCAGGGTTAAGTGATTTGCTCAGGGTGACACAGCTAAATGTCTGAGGGTGGATTTGAACTCAGGTCCTCCTGACTCCAGGACAAGGTCTCTATCCACTGTGCCACTTAGCTGCCCCCAATTTAATATATTTCTATAAAGTCGTATTTGTATCTGGGGAACATAATTGTGTTCAGTCTTCTGTGACCGACTTTAGATGAAAGTGAAGTTCATACAATGTCCATCCTCTTTGTTTAAGTATTTTTCATCTTATGCACCTCTAGTATGAGATAACAGTTTCCTTCTTCTTCCTCTATTCTTTCCCAACATATTTCCTTATTCTTCTCATTTCTCTCTTCTTATGAGACTATCACAATCAACAAAACCATCCACACACTCATCCACTACATTCACTTTCCTCTATGATCTTTTGGCTAAATTAGTTTTCTGAGAATAAATACTTCTTAACCTTCTTATTGCATAATCTTCCAATAGTTCCTGTCAATTGAACGAATGTGTATATCTTTGTATGTTTCTCTTGGCTCCTGAATTTCAATTTCAAAATATCAAGTCAAATCATCAAGCATTTATTGAACATCCACTACACGTCAGGCATTATGATAAGCAATAAGACATTATGCTAAATGCTGTCTACTCCTATGGATTCAGTTATGAATTTTTAAGTAAGAATCCTTGAAAATCTTCTATTCTGTTGAAAGTTTATTTCCTCTTTATATTTGCTTGTAGATCTTTATCCTTTACCCTATAAGAATATAATCTTCCAAGCTCTATTCTTTAAATGTCAGTTGCCAAGTCTTAAGCAACCCTAACTATGACTCCTTGGTACTCAAACTCTTTTTGGCTGCTTACTCACAGATTGTGTTTGTCTTTCATTTTCAAATTGGACCATGGCATTAGGGAAATGATGACATGACCTGCATTTGACTTTGATTTGAGTGAGGGAGGGCTGTGCAAGGTCACCAAGCTCGCTTTCTTCTCCAGAGCTATCTGGATCCAGTAGCCAGATATTCATCAGGACAACTGGAGATGACCCAGGATACAATGGGAGACCCTGGCCCTTTTAGGCTAAGGTGTTTTCAAGGACTAACTTAGAGTGAGCTAACACCAAGTAGATCAAGCTGACTGAATGGGGCCCCAGTTAGGTGGGTAACTCAGCTCATTCTCTACCTCTGCTTCTCCTCCTCTCCAAAGGAAGGTAAATTTTGATGGCCAGAAGCTGCCCACTTAACTTGGGGTTTACTGACTAGATTTCTCTTCCGTTCTTTCTTTCTGTCCTTCTTTCTTCTTTCACAAAATCTTTAACCCAGTTCACTCTGAAGCTCATAGATTGGACAACAATAGGTCACTAGCCAGGTTCTACTTAATAACTGCATTTTGGGCCCTCCTGGCTTAGAGTGAATGTCAATGGTAGTTGTTACTCTTTGCAACAACAACCCTGAGGGTCTTTCCCTCCCAGTTTGATTTTTTTTCTTTTTTTCTAATTAAAGGGGCCATGCCTTGACTCATTTCTTAAAGAGGCCTATTCACTGAATGGGTGTTACCTCACTCTAAGTGAGTACCTGAAAAGGCCTTAGCCTAAAAGGGCCAGGGTTTCCCAATGCATCCTGAGTCATCTCCAGTCATCCTGATGAATATCTGGTCACTGGATCCGGATGGCTCTGGAGGAAAAAGTGAGACTGGTAACTTTGCACTGATCTCCCTCACTCAAATCAAAGTCAGCTGCAAGTCACGTCATCATTTCTCTGATGCCATGGTCCTCTTTGAAAATGAAGGACAAACACAGCAACCTTTTTGCTACTTGTAATATATATGTATATTTTTATGTGGAATCTCTAGACTTTGGCTATGATGTACCTGGACATTTTCATCATGGGGTTTCTTTCAGGATGTTTTCAATGATATTATCAGAGATCTTCAACATTAAAGCCAGCTACCACACATCAGTGGAAACTATTTAACTTCTCTAATCAAGAATAGAGGGAAAGTTGGTACATGATATTTTGTTCACAAAAAAATGCACTCAATGCACCTTCTAAAGCTGAGATGCAACAAAGTATGGATCAATTCTCTGCTTCTTGTGCTAATTTTGGTCTAACAATTAACACCAAGAAAACAGGTTTTCCACAAGTCAGCACCATATCATCTATATGTGGAACCATCACTTATAGCAAATTGAGAACTTTCAAATACTGTGGATATGTTCACTTACCTTGCCAGTATACTTTCCAGGGATGTACAATGAGGTTGATGCACACATTACCAGAGCTATCTCAGTTTTGGGGAGGCTCCAAGGGAAAGTATGGAAGAAGAGAGTTATTAGGCTATATACCAAACTGAAGGTTTACAGAGTACTGTGGTAATCTCATTGTTGTATGCCAGTGAAACCTGGATGGTCTACCTGTGCCATGCCAGGAAATTGAATTCCTTCCATTTGAATTGTCTTCAGAAGATTCTGAACACCACCTGGCAGAATAAGGTACTAGTCTCTGAGGTCCTTTCTTGGTCGAAACTGCAAAGCACAGAGAGCACAGCTCTGATGGGCTGGCTATGTTGTTCAAATGCTAAATGTACATTTTCTAAAAGATTATTTTATGGAGAACTCATGTAAGGCAAGCGCTCTCATGGAGGTCAGAAGAAGAGATACAAGGACATTCTCAAGATCTGCTTAAAGAACTTTGGAATCTATTGTGAGACATGGGATACACTGACAAAGGACTATCCAGTATGGCATGGTGGCATCAAAGAAGGTACTATGCTCAATCAACAAAGTAGAACTGCAATGGCTCAAAATAAATATGAAATGCACAAATTTAGAGACATCTCTACTCTAAACATTCATATGGACTCCTTCTGCCTACTCTGTGGTGAAGTCTTCCAAGCTCATATTATTCTGATCAGTCACAGTTGGACACACTTTTCATTGACGCCAAAATAATGATGTCATTTTGGTTTCCTTTGAGAATAAGGGACAACAGTCAAGTGGAGTCTTTTCTTTTCACTTTACCCTCTGGATCTATGAGTTTTGAGCAGTTTTCATTTATAATTTCTTGAATTACAGTATCTAGGATTTATTTTGTTTTGGGGAGGGGGTCATAATTTTCAGATTGTCTCTTATTCTTAGATTATCTCTTTATTCTCCAGGTATAGTGTTTTATTATATTTTATATATTTCTCCCTTTTTTCAATCTCTTGTCATTGTGTTATGTTGCTTATTTTTTGTGTTATTATTTTCCTGTTTGCTTCATTTTAATTTTTAGGGCATTTATTCTTAGGTAATATTTCCTACCATAAATTCTAACATATCAAATCTCCTTGACATTGTTTCCAACCTACATCCATTTTGTACCTCTTCTTTGAGGAAACTGAGAAGATTAGGACTGCAAGTTGTTAATTATTGGGACTGAGAGAAAACCTTATTGGATTGTTTGAACCTGGCAAACCTTGAGTGACTGGGAAACAGGACTCCCCCTGTCTGCTATGTAGAGACCCTTAACTAAGCACCTAGATTATGCTGACAAGAAACCCAGTCAAATATGAAGATTGGTGCAAGAAGTTTTCTCACAATTATACATCTGAGGCAACTCACATGTCTCCTTTGAAAATTGTCCTAGTACTAATCAATCAGTTATGCTTCCATGCCCTTTGGATTATTTACAGATGTTTCAGGGTAGAGGGCAAAGTGGGACACCTCCTTTTCTGATATCAAGGAATTGTACCTGTTTACTCCCTGACTCCAAAGTTAAAGTCCTTAATCTTTCCTCTAATTCGAAATCAGATTACTCAATTTTGTGTCCTTGCTAATAGTTTCATATTAATTAATTGATTTTATTGTATTGTTTCCAATGCTTCCAACTCTTTCAGTATTCAGGGTCTAGTACCAAAGCTAAGGAAGGTGACTGGTCCTGATTTTGTTGAGCATTTGCCATGCACTTCTTAAATCTATGTGCCCCAAAACTTGAATATTTGTTTCATCAGTCTCTTCATTTTTCCCTGCCACACACCCACCACATTTGTTCCAATCATCCTCAAACTTGTTGCTAAGACTGTTCTTTTCTGTGACTCTATTTGGATTTGTTGTTGAGTTGTTCTCTTTATTTGATGGGAGAATTTACCCTTTGGGCATCTCTTGGGTCTTTATTTTTTCCCAGTTATATAAAAAAAAATTAACATTCATTTTTAAAACTTTGACTGAAGTCAAAAAAACTCTAGAAAAATTCCCTCCCTTCCTCCTTCTCTACATCACCCCTTTTGAGAAGGCAAATAATTCCATATAGGTTATGCTTGTGTAGTCATGTGAAACACTGCCATAATAGTCATGTTGGGAAAGAAAACAGAGCTAAAACAACCTCAAGAAAAAAAATTGATCATTTTTCAGTTGGGAAATGGCTCTAATTTTTATAAATTTGACTCAGTTCTCTATGTCTGATAAATGAAAACTTTATCAGAGAAGCTTGCTTCAATTTTTTTCCACAATTGTTATTAACTGTATTTCCCTCCATCCTACCATTGTATTTATTATATTCTCTCCCTCCTTTCATTATCTCCTTCCTCAAAAGTTTTGCTTATTACCTCCTCACCCAATATGCCTTTTTGTCTATCACCTCCATCTCTAAGCCCCTCCCCCTACTTTCATATAGGATAAGACACATCTAATTGAGTGTGTATATTATTCCTTCTTTGAGCCAATTCTGATAACAGTAAGGTTCACTCACTTTTTCCCTCATCCACCTCTACTGTAAAAGTTTTTATTGCTTCTTTTATATGAGATAATTTACCTCCATTCTACCTCTGCCTTTCTCTTTCTCCAAGTACATTTCTCTCTCACCCCTTAATTTTATTTTTTATATATCATTCTTTCATATTCAACTCACACCTGTGTCCTCTGTCTATATATATTCCTAACTACTCTAATAATGAGTGAGGTCTTATGAGTTGCAAGTATCATCATCCCATGTAGGAATGCAAATAGTTTAATGAGACCCTTATGATTTCTCTTCCCTGTTCTATGCTTCTCTTGAGTTTTCTATTTGAAAGTCAAATTTGCCATGCAATTCTGTCTGTTCTTTCCATCAAGAATATTTGAAATTCCTCTGTTTCATTGAATATCCATTTTTTGACCTCATGGATTATACTCCATTTTTCTGGGTAGGTGGATGTATTCATGGATGTAATACTACCTTCTTTGTCCTCTGGAATATCATAGTCTCAGCTCTCCAGTCCTTTAAGATGGAAGCTGCTAAGTCTTGTGCTATCCTGAGTGTGGCTCCACAATACTTGAACCACTTCTTTCTGACTGCTTGCAATATTTTCTTCTTGACCTGGGAACTCTGGAATTTGACTATAACATTCCTGGAAGGTTTCATTTTGGGATATCATTCAGGAGGTGATTGGTGGATTCTTTCTATTTCTATTTTACCCTCTGGTTCTAGAATTTCAGGGTCATTTTCTTTGATGATTTCTTGAAAGATGATGTCTAGGCTCCTTTTTTGGATAATGGCTTTCAGGCAGTCCAATGATTTTAAAATTACCTCTCCTTGATCTATTTTCCATGCCAGTGGTTTTTCCATTGAGATATTTCACATTGTCTTTATTTTTTTTTTCATTCTTTTGGATTTATTTTGTAATTTCTTATCTTCTCAGAAAGTCATTTTATATCATTTTTCCTCCACCTCATCATGTACCCTGATATCATACTTCAGCTGTGACATATTTTGACTCTGTTCTATAAGAATCTAGATACTACACAAATACAGAAATGAGTTTTTTGGAAGATCATTGAAATAATTGAAATGTAAGAAATAATAACATAAGTTATAAAACAGTGAGTTTCAACACAATCCAGCTGATAAGATGATCTCAATATTTACATAATTCAATGTTATCTTATTCCTATTCCTTTTACTGAAGTTTTTAAAACTTGCTAGTAACTCAGTTATGCTATCTTCAGAGTCTAAACCAAAATCCTCATTTGCTTTGGTTCCTGTTTTTGTGTGCTTATATTTATATCTCAGAGATTTCCATCTATTAATTCATTCAATATTGCATAAATAGACAAATAATATCCTGAGAAGTCTGTGGACTCCAATTTCCAGGATGTTTTCAGCTATTTTGTCAACTTCAAAGTTTTTGAACTCAGAGCCTTCACAAAAAATTAAATTAGTTGTTGCCATACTTTCTCAGACATGGAGGGAAAGAAAATCAGCTAATGATGACTTCACTATACTCTAATTCTATAATGAAAATGATATTTTATTTTCATTAAAAAATTTTATGACTACACAAACTGCCCTGAGTTAAATTTCTTGCTGTGACCTAGATTCCAGTAATGTAGTGTCAATATATGGAGAAATTGTTTTAATACTTCAAAATTCTGTGACTTTATCAATGAGAGTCAGAACTCATTAGAAGATATGTTACCCAATTATAGTAATAAGTATTGTGCAATGTTATGATCCAGGAGATGAATAGGAGACCAGAACGCAAATAAACAAATTCCCAAGACAAAACCAGAATTCAGTTAATTTTTATGTTTTTAAAAGTTTCACTTTTCAGATTCTATGCCACCTAAGTTATTGACATCCATTTCTCCAGAGATTAAAATCATATTTTGAGAAGGCACACATTATAAATGAAGGGTAGAGGAGGGGTGATGACAAGATGGTGGAGTAGAGACAGGACTTTGACATAGCTCTGGCTTCCACCTCCTCCAATATATGTAAAAAAATTGACTCTAAACTTCAGAGCTACAGAACCAACAAAGTGACAGAGAAAAACAAATCTCCCTCTGAAGGCACCCCAGCCCTGCAGGAAGGGTCCATCACAGCCAGCTAGAGAGCAGTCCTTCCTGAGCTGAGGTCCTGGTTGGAGGAGACCTGAGGAGAATAAATCACCAGCAGCTGTAGCAGTTTCCAGACTTCTCAATACACAAATGTCAAAGACAAAGTAAAAGGTTAGTGTGGAACATTTTTGGAACAGGGAGAGTATGGTCTGGTTGCTACCCTTGAAAGCAAAAGTGGCAAAGGTGCAGCAGCTGTGCCATGTGGGCACTTCAGAGCTCCTGGCCCTGCAGATTGTAGGAGGACCAAGCAACCATTCAGAGGGTAATCATTCTTGCTTTAACCTGTGTGGATCCGGATTGCAGTCTTAGGTGGTGGTCCTGTGGTATGTTGCCATTGAGCCAGAGTTTAGTGGGGGTGGGAGGTTAGAGAGGGCACCCATCTAATAGCTCCAGTAGCTACAAAAATCCTTACTGATTTTGGACATAGCTCTATCCATTCTGGAAGCAGAATTCTACTGTGGCAAAGAGCTCAAAAGCCTAGTAATTGGCTTCCAATATGAGCAAGCACAGGAAGAACAAAAAGAGCATAGAATCCTTTTTGGGGAAAAAAAAAGGATCAAGGCATGGAGTGGGAGGAAGGCAGTGAAATCATAACTCCTAGATCAAAAGTCTCCAAGAAAAATATGAACTGATTACAGTCCATGGAGGAGCTCAAGAAGGATTTTGAAAACCAAGTAAGAGAAGTGGAGGAAAAATTGGGAAGAGAAATGAGAAAGATGCAAGAAAATCATGAAAAGTGAGTCAACAACCTGCTAAAGGAGAACCCAAAAATACACTGCAGAAAATAACACCTTAAAAATAGACTAACTCAAACAGCAAAAGAGGCCCAAAAAGCCAATGAGGAGAAGAATGCTTTAAAAAACCAAATTGGCCAGATGGAAAAGGAATTTCAAAAACTCACTGAAGAGAATAACTCCTTCAAAATTAGATTGGAGCAACTGGAAGCTAATGACCTTATGAGAAATCAAGATACTATAAAACAGATCCAAACAAATGAAAAAATACAAGGCAATGTGAA
>CM053587.1:35387093-35411089 GCA_028646515.1 Pseudochirops corinnae
CTTCTAGTTTATCCCCATTACATATAATACTTGCTGATGGCTTTAAATAGATGCTACCTATTATTCTAGGAAAACTCCATTTATTCCTATACTTTCCAGTGTTTTTAATAGGAATGGATGTTGTATTTTGTCAAAAGCTTTTTCTGTATCTACTGAGATAATCATATGGTTTCTGCTAGTTTTATTGTTGCTATTATAATGATATTGATGGTTTTCCTAATATTGAACCATTCTTGCATTCCTGGAATAAATCCTACCTGATCAAAATGTATTATCCTTGTGATAAGTTGCTGTAGTCCTTTTGCTAATATTTTATTTAAAATTTTTGCATCTATATTCATGAGGGAGATTGGTCTATAATTTTCTTTCTCTGTTTCATCTCTTCCTGGCCCATATCTAGATCTTGTATGAATGGAACCATTCATTCAACGGCATTACTACAAAGATACTGTCTACTGTAGAAAATCATTTGTAGTCACCTACTAGCCTTTTAACTTCTCATATTTTCATGAAGGATACACTTAAATGATACACTTCACTGCCAGAGAAATGATCTGGGGTTATAACATCCTTTCATATAGAATTGCTTGCTATGAGTTGAGTAAGGCAAGACAATCATGCTAACAGTAGATGTACCTTGTTAAACTGAAATGGTACACCCATATTACCAAAAGCAATGTGTTTGCAAAAAAAAGAAAGAAAGAAAGAAAACATATTGAGTTTCCATCATTCAGGAAACAGCTTAACAAATTTTGGTATATGAAAGCAATGGAATACTATTATGCTTTTTTTTAAGTGGCAAAAAAAGCAATGGTTTAGAGAAACCTGGAAAGAATTGTGTAAACTAATATGAAGTGAATGAAACAGACCAGGAGAATAATTAGTTCCATTACAAAGACAAATTTAAAAGATTTAATTTCTGATCCATCAATGGACTCCAGAGCCTCTACTTAAGAGGGGGGTTTGGCAAAGTCTTCTCCCCATTTCCCAGAAGCTACACTGCTTTTGGACTTCTTTGGACCTCAAAAATTCATCACTAGGAAATCTCATTATCTTGCCAGTATGAATCTTCCTGGTACCCACATGTCATCAGTACATTTTGCTCCTCTGACTGGACCACATGATTTGAGAATGTGACAATGAACTCCATGGCCTCTGTTTAAGGAAGGAGCTCAGCATGATATTCTCCTTATTTCCTGCCAGTTTGGGGATTTCTTTGGACTGTTCCATCACACCTTCATACCATGTTTCATCCTCCCCTATTACCCTCCTACCTTACTCCTAATGTTTAGCTTCCTTTTGTGTTTGGTCTTTGCCCATCAGATTGCAAAGTCCTTCAAATCATGGACAATTTTGGTTTGTATTTTTATTTGAACCCTCAGCACTTAGTGCCTAGGCATTTAATGAACATTAATTGACTCACTGAATTCCAGAAGACTCATAACTGAACATACTATCCACCTCCTGCCAGAGAGGTGACAGAACTAGATAATTTTTTGGACCTGGCCGGTGGGGAAAATTGTTTTGCTTGACTACACATGCTAGTTTTAAGGTCTTTTTTCCACTTCCTAATGGGGCAAGGGAGGGGAATGAAAGGGAGAGAATATAAATTTTTATTTAAAATTGTTGTTTGTCCTTCAGTCTCAAAGAGGACTATGACATTGTGAAGGTAACGTCAAGACTTACAAATGAATTAGGTTTAATTGAAACAGGATTGTGCAAAGTGAACAGCCTCACTCTTGCCTCTGAAGTCACCTTGGTCCACTGGCAAGATATAGTGCAGGATGAGTGGAGATGGCCCCGGGCACAATGGGAGACTTTGTCTTAATTAAAAACAATTAAAAGTTGAATAGCATATTCAATAGTGTGTTATATTAATCCTTTTGAATATTAGTGAATATTAGAGTCATTCATGAATAGTTTGTTATGTTGTCACACTCTGAGTCCTTTAGTCCCAGGACCAAAGCTTTGCATCTAGCATGAGTCACCTTCTACAAGAAGCGGATTTTTTAGAAATAACATTTTTTGCCAATTTACTTAGAGTTCTACTTACCTTGAACCTTGGCAGCCATTGATCTAGTAATTAGGAATATTCTGAAGGATTTGTGTCCAGGCAATTGTTCCGAATGGTCTAAATGACAACACAAATGATTGTCATGTGAGGGAGCCTTGAGAGACAATGTAGATTTTTTTAACTTCATTTATACTGATACCTGGGCAATGTCTATTGCCATATCTGAGTAGTCTGAGGCTGGAGACTGGATTTAAGGCCTGAACCCAAAGACAAGATCAAGAGTATTAAAGTACAAAAACATTGAACTGCTACTTTACAGCATATGGATATTGAGTTACACAAGAAGTAGTGTTTGATGTATTGGTTGAAATAAAATGCCCTTACTTTTGAATGCTTAAGAAACACCTCTATGCACAATGTATATTATTAGAAGCAGTGGAAGAGCATTGTATTCCTAGAGACAGAGAAGCTGGTTTGAAATCCTACCGCTCAGTATTTTTTATGATCCTGAGCATGTCACCTAACATTCCTAAACTTCTGCTTCCTCAATGATGAAATGCTTGGACCAGATCACCTCTGAAGTCCCTTTCTAGCTCTTGATATATGATTCTATTACCCTATAATGAAATAAAATGACATTGTATAGCTTTGAGATTCTGAGAAGAAGCAATAGTCACCAAATCAACCTAGCATGGGCCACTATTGACTAGATATTTTTGAGAAAAAACATAAAGACCATGAGACAGAGCCACAAACAGCATCTATGGGATGCCCCAAAGCAATGTAAATGATATCAATGATGATGATGACAACAATATGTCAAAATACCATATAGAAATCAATTTTGTGAGGCTCGAAGAGCCCCAAAGTTCAAGAAGAGGAATACTAGCCAGGGTGATGTACAGTATGGACTCTGCATGTTTTGAGATGGCTCCTGTGGCTATGAAGTTCAGTCAAATCATGAAAAATGGTCAGTTGGGCTCCAGTGAAACTAATGATGGGAGTAATCATGGTGTTAACATGCTATAAATATTCCTATGAATCTAAGAGACAGCAAGGCAGAAAGTTGCAGGCTGGTTGTGCTAAAAAGTCATTGTGATGATCAGCTTCATGTTTTGATACTACATGAAGGGAAAATTATTCATTAAATACAATATAAATACAGAATTATATTATATTATTATATATATTATATATATATTATATTATATTATTATTATATTAATACAATTTAAATACAGAAATACAATATCTAGTGGTGTGCTGAAGCTAAAATCTATCTGGTTTCTGAGAATACTATAAATCTGGACTTAATTTGTTCTTTTCTTAAGTATCAAAAATAGTTAAGGAAACTATCTGGAAAATTAAGTGGAAATGGCAATAATGCAGATTAAACTTGAAAGTATGTGCATATATTTTTTTTCCAGAGCCAAGTTGTTAAACATTTACTAGCACACCTTTGTATTACTCAATAAATATTACTTAAGCTCAGCAGGAGTGCAGTAGAAGGCTGAGGGAATGAAGTCATCATCAGACTAGAGGCATGGTGACGGTAAGTGAATAATAACAAAAGTGGCATGAATGTAGTGTTTCAAGATTTATAAAGTGCTTTGTATCCTTTATCTCATTTGATTGTTGCAACCCACGGCTGGTATCGTACCTGTTAGAAATGCTTCTATGTATATGCATGGATCACTAAAGCAGATAAACCAGAAATATGCATAAAATGGACTAAAATATGAAAGTTTCCATTAACTACAAATAATTTAACATAATAAAATTTGAAACAGATCTTAACAGTTATCAGAAAGGGTTTCTTGCAGCTCTTCATCAATTATATGACCAGTTCCAAGTTGTACAACAATGTATTACAGAACAATGTCAGGCAATCATTATAAATAACTTCATTCCAAAACCAAGATTAAATAAAATAAAAGTAGAAATTAAAGTTTCTTACACTCAAAAGAGAAAAAAAAACTAATGAACCTGAAAGCATTAAAATGTACACTTAAAACAAACTACAGAAATGTACTTCTTAATGAAATTGGGTGGTGTAATGGTAATAGGAATTTGAAGATTTTCCCAGTCCCTTAATTGGTCTAAGGAAATTTGAAGACCTTCCCCACCCTTAATAGGCCAAATGTAATCACATGGAACCCACGATGGGACAAGCTTGCTGAAAGGGTAGAACAGGAAGGGAGGAGAAGGGGAGAGCATGAACAAAGCTTGGAGCAAGCAATGTGGAGGTAGTACATCTAGCATGAGTGAGAGAGGGGCATTTTTGCTCAAGAGAGCCTGTTTTCTTTTGAAGGACTGATAGAGGGAAGGCTTGGGGATGTACGGGTTCACTGCATTGGTTATGTGTACCAACTTCTTGGTTGCTATGATGGATTTGGCTTTCTGGTATTGGGATTCAGCTTTTGGTGTTTTAATAAATGTTTTGGTTCTGTTTTCCATGTGGAAAATCTGTTATGTTTTGTGATTCAGAACTACACCAGCATATTCATAGCTGCCCTGGGTGCTGTGAATATCTCTTTGGTGTTATAGGTGGCAAAAATTTTATGTGTTTGTCTTAATAAATTTTGAAGAAGAAATGGGTATATTTGAAAGGTAATTTAAAAAAAAACTTTCTTTGACTTTAATAGCACAAATTCAATTAGTAGTCCAACTATAACAAGAGAGTTACATGAAAAAGTTGGAATTTGCAAGAAACATCATTGATGAAAAACTTCAATCACAATGCAACAGAGGCTATAAAAGCATTTCAAGGTCTATACACAAGAGTATATGCTTTGACTTTGTCAGTGTAAGTTGCATAGGAGGAAAATGGGAGCCAGTTAAGACTATACCTCAGGATAGGTTTTGAAAACCATCATCACAAAAATGGCATAAGAAAATTTTTGAAGACTTTTGGAAAGACAGTGGGAAATTCCATCAGTATTTTATCAGTACATTGAGTAGAATATGTGATATTGCCCAAATCAAAGCAACTAAAAAGAGACATAAGAAAGAAAATCAGAAAAACAAAAATGTGTCAGATATTCTTGATACCCTTAATCAGCAATTGAAAATGAAAACTGAAATTTTTAGATGACACAAGGAATCAAACCAGCAATTAAAAATAGATTTGAGAAACAAAGAAATTAGAGAAGAAAGAAAATTATATATTAATATGTGTGTATATGTGTATGCATACATACATGTACATACATATTCGTAAGACTGAATGAAGTCTAAGATTATAAAAATGCAAGTTGGATCAAATGTAAGAAATAAAACAAACTTCATTAAAAATAGAATAAATTTGTCAAAGGAGCTAAATACAATATTAGAGACCAATAGTTACAGATAAAATCATAAATCAAATCCTGCCTCGGGGATTTACTATGTGACTCTGAGAAAGTTCCTTAATATTTCCCAACCCAAGTCTCCTTACATCTAAAATGAAGATAATAACAACACCTAACTCACAGGGTTCTTTTGAGGATTAGACGAGAAAATAAATATAAAGCTTTATGGTAAATTTGAAGCACTATACAGATATTCTCTATTCTTATTAACATTATCCAGGAGAAAGCTGTTGCTGTGTATGTTAAAACATTATCATCTTGAAGTCAAAGCTAAATGAGATGACATTTAGAGCAATTAACACCTACACAGTTCCAATCTTAACATATACTTTTGACACAGTAAAATGAATGACAACAGATTTGAAAACATCTAAACAGAAACCCATACAATATTAACCTAAGAATAATCATCCCAAGACAGCTATCAAAGTCCTGACACATTCTCACATTAAAAAAGGAAGAAGATTGATAGATGTTCTCAGAGTATTGACAAACAGGTAAAAAATTTTATAGAAATTCTTTGGGAACAAAATATTTACTTCACAAAGCAATTGTAAGGATTTCTACCATGTCTCTATGACTGCATTTGTTAAATGTGACTATAAAGCCAAGCACGAGTAGCTTTCCAGAGGACTGCTGCTGTGAACACCTTTCAAAGTTCTGATTACATAGTATAGTGAACTCTCTATTCAATAACAAATCAGAGCAAAACATTCACAGAAAATCAAGGCACAGCATTCAGAATGTTACAACTTATCACAGAAAATCAAAATACAACATTCACAATGACATGATAAGTCAACAACTTATCACTAAAATGGCCACATAGTTTTCACCAAAGTGGTTACAAAGTACAATCATTCAGTCAGTCAGTCACTTAGTAACTCAATCATTCAGTAGTTCTCTTTTAAACAAGGTGCATTCATTTAAATAAATAATGGTTAAGTCCTCAACTCAATCATTCTTAAGGAGAGAAGGCCTCCTTAAGGGACACAAAAGTACAAAAGTCAAAGTCTTCCACCTATGGGGTGAAATCAAATTGCAACTTCAACAGTCACTATTCAGTACCCTCTTAAGGAGTAGTGGAAAGTACATAAGGCATCCACCCCTAGGTCACTAGTAAATTACAATTTCATCAGTCACTACTCAGTATCCTATTTCCTCAGTCACTACTCAATAGCCATGGAGAGATCTTTTCATCTTGAATTGGGGCAGGCTTTCAGCTTCCATGGTTCTTCTTCCACAGTCCCAGGTCCCACCCAAATCTAACTCACTGCCACCTGAGTTCAAAGGCAGACAGCTCCCAGCTCCTTGTCCAGCTCTTCATGCAGTTCCCACTCCATATTGAAGCTCACAGTGCCTAGTCCACCTCAAGTCCTTCACAGTTTCTGTTCCTGGGAAGAGAAACTTAACAGAGCCACAGAAAGGCAAAGTTCCACCACTACAGTCATGCTTCCTCTGCCAGCTCCAGCTGGCCCTCAGAAGTCTTTAGCAGCTCCATCCTCAAAATCACAATCATTTTTTTTTCCCATTCCCCAAATCAAAATCTCTTTCTCCCATTCCCAAAATCAAAATTACTTTCTCCCATTCCCAAAATCAAAATCATTTTCTCCCATTCTCAAAATCAAAATTGCTTTCTCCCATTCTCAAAATGAAAATCACTTTCTCCACAGAAATTCCAGTCCAGAAGCAGCAACCTAGCCTTCAGATGCTTGCTGAGAGAAATTCTCTCTGTCTCTCTCTCTCTGTGTCTCTCTGCCTGTCTGTCTTTCTCTCCAGCAGTAGCTGCTCTGCCTCCATGAAGTTCATCCCAAGAAATTCTGACTGTCCAGCTTGTGCTCTTCCTTAAATATGGTATAACTCCTCCCTCTTTCAGCCTCTTCCTATTACATCAGCAACAGGGCTTCATACCTTCTGTTTCTTTAACAGAGGTTTAATTTGGAACTATGGGCTAAGTACCTCTTAGTTTAGCAATACAAAGAGATCTTCAAATTTCATTACCATTACAGTGACAAAAGTGTTTGCTTTGTAAATCTAGACAGAACCTATGATGTGAATAAGATCTTAGAAAAGAATCAAAAGGTGGTTCAGATATGACATTCACATGAACTCAAACAAAAATGGGTTTACAAATAAGGAGTCCAAACATATTAATTGTAGTTTAGGTAAAGAAGTAGAAGAAACTGAGAAAGATATTTCAAATTTCAGAAAAAAATTTCATACCAGATACCTGGAAAGGCATACTCAGGTGGATAGAATTACATACCAAATAACTAATATTCTTTATAAACAGACATTAAATTTCTATGTAAGAAATAGAAATAATGAAGTTATCACTGAGAATTAAGCAAATAAATGGTTTTGGAACTAGAATATAATTATACATAGAATTCTTGCCCACAACAACTTGGATATAAAATTAATCAACAAAAAAAAATAAGAAAAATTTTATGACAGATGTTATGCAAATATTGTCTTCAAACTACACGGTATAAAAAAAACTTTCCAAATATGGAGAACTAAAAGGAGAAATCAAAACCACGTGGGTAAAGAAGGTGGGTAAAGAAAATTTACTGGAGTTGTCCCAAAGATGCCGTCAGCCAGACTTCACAAGATGAGCTCATATCCCAGAACATTTATTCACTTGCCAAAAGCGCTCACTTCACTCTCCTATACAATAGACAAGAGAAGATTAATATATAAAAAAGAAAAGACCAGAAAGCAACTTGTCCTCAGCTCATATCATTTATATCTGAACCCCAGAAAAAAGAATGACATGAGAAAACAACCAACCCGCCGCCACCACCACCACCACCACCACCACCACTAATAATAACCTCCGAGTTTACCTAGCACTTTAAAAGTAAACTTGAGTAGTCTGTATATTTTAAAAAATAAATAAATAGTTATGAAGGTCAATCAATTGGTCTCTTTGACTAGAACTCCACAAACATCTAGCCCAAACCTACTAATGTCTAATACAAATGACAAAGATCCCTCTACTGACATGGAGATATATAGATATAGATATGCATTTTCATGTGTGCATGTGTATGTACACATTCATACACACATACATATGTGTGCACGCACATATATATTTTATGCTTCATGTTTGGCCAGAAGTAATGCATTTCAGTGTGATTTTATTAAAAACTACAGAGAGAAATCAACCAATTTGTATATAGGCTTGAAGCCTAGAAAGAAGATTCCAACAATGATTATTATAAAGTGTTATAAGTTTATTATAAAGCTACAAAATAAATTGGTTTATTAAATAGATTTACACAGAAAAAAAGAGGAAATCAAGCTTTCCTTAATCTTTGGTAGGTCCTACCTATTCAACTGGGAATAGGTAGATCCATTTGGAAATTGGTAAGTATCTGGTATAGGTAGCTAGGCATCTCAGTGGATAGAGTGCTAGGTCTGGAGTCAGGAACAACAGAGTTTAAACAGCCTCACACACTGGTTGTGTGACTCTGGGCAAGTCATTTAATCCTATTTGCCCTCAGTTTCTTCATCTCTAAAATGAGATGGAAAAGGAAAGGGAAAAACCACACCAGTTTCTTTGCCAAGCAAACCTCAAATGCAGTCAGAAAGAGTTGAACCAAACTGAATAATAATATATATTCAGTTATAGAATCTACTATTTTTGATGTGTACATGAAATCTATTTTTAATACTTTATACCACATTATGGATATCCCAAATGTAAAGAGAATATTCAGATAATTTTCCCCAAGGGGATCCCCATACTCTTAAATACTAGGGACATAATCCTAATATCCATACTTAGTAGCAAGCTATCATCCAGTAACACTATGTGCCAAGCAGTCATATATTTGACCCAGACATTTTAGCTGAAATATGACTATATTGCTGAGTCATTTGTTGAAGTTAAGCCTTTCCTAGTAATGGCTTAATTTTAGTAGATGTTACTTTACAGGATCAGTGAATTCCATCTCTAAGTTGGCTTCCCTTGCTCTCTCTCCAGGTTTGGTTTTTGCTCAGACATGCATGTTCTGCACCATACTATTAAGGAAGCTATTGCTGACTTTCATTCAGACAACAAAATTGCCTTTCCTAGTATTCAATTTCTAAACACTGCAATTTGCTTAGAGAAAGCTTATGAAGCTATGAACTTTGCTATAATCTCATATGTGTAAAAGAACTGATATAACATATGATGCACTGTAATGCTGTGTTTGTGTTATGCAATGCTTTGGGAAGAGATAAAGTTATTTGTCTCCTGGTATTTCATAGTATTTGAAGCATGGTATTTGCTTTTCATGTGGCTTTTACCAAGTTCATGACTATATCTATTTTAAAAGAACAATACTTCTTAGAATTTCTTACTGTTTCACTCATAAATATCATCATACATATTTCTTTAGCTTTAGCACTTAGGACACTCCTTCATGTGTGGCTAGGTTCAATGTAATCTTTGGCTTTTATACCCAGGGAAAGAACTCAAATCTAAAAGAAAGAGAAAAAAAACAAAAAAGGATGAGTGAAAGAATAGTAGACAACATAAAAAGATATACCGTTAGTATATGGAGTTCACATTTCCACAAGATATTGTACCACTGGATTGGAAGGTCACAGAGAGATGTAGGACCAACGAACATACTGGTAGGAAACATGGGACCAAGAAAGAGGTATAATGGGTTACATGTCAAAAATCCATGTGGTCAGAATAAGTAGAAGAAAAGCATATGCTTAGGGAATGCATGAAGCCAAGGTAATTCTGTCTCTGATGCAATGTATCTGTAGAGGGCTGCTAATGATATCCATAACACTTGTTGCTAAGCAACATTTTGTTTCTCCTAGATCTATCTGATGGTCTCATGATCACTGAGATGCTCTCTGCTACTACTTATTGAGCTTTAGCTCTTCATGGCCATTAACCGGTTTCTCTCTTTTTTTCTTCCTAAGGTGTGATATCTATAAACACTCTCCATAATAAGAACAAATCCATAGCTCTTTTAGTATTTTGCTGAGACCATGAACCAACAAACTTGGGCAGGAAGAGATAACAAAGGAAAGTAGAATATTCTATTCTAAGATTAAGATTATTTTTTAATTGTCTGTGTCTAGTACTTATTTGAAGTCTCTGTTCCCAGACTACTATCTAACCTAAGGTTATAAAATTCATTTTAATTCTTGTTAAGTACTAAGTGAGATCCAAAGTCCAAAAAAACTATTACAGAGTCTTTGCCCCCCCACCAAAAAAAAGAAAGAATTTCAGAGGAATGATCGAGTTTGTGTCCCTCAACAACAAAAAAATGAACTTTATTTCCAAGATCCTCACCATTGGTGTGTAAGTTACATGGACAAATACAAAAGACTAAGTAAAAAAACATAAGACCCTTGCTCCATACCTCTTGGTCAAAAGTCTTGCCTTTATGTCTGCTTGCAACAAAATCAAATAAATTATATCTCTAAAGATTCATTATCATCACTATTTTTAGATCTGCCTTTTATAGGACAATATGTTAAGAATTGAAGACAGCGAGATATCACAGAGCATTCCTTCTATGGCGGCACTTCAATCAAGTTTAAACCCAAATATAAAATAATGCCACTGGTCATTGTAGGAACAAAAAAATATTTGATAACAGAATGATCAGTTATAACTATGTAAACCCATTGTAACTCAACCAGTCAATGAGCATTATTAATAATCTACTAGGTGCCAGGCACTAAACTAAGTGCTATACAGAATCATGTTCTAATTTTGTGTAGATACTGAAAATTCACCATTTTTATTCCATACTTAATTAAAATAAGTTCTTATGAATGTTTCCATTTTATTTTCCCCATGATATTTTATTGCAAAAATGTTGGTCTTAAGAAAACCAACTTTAAAAATGTAGGGTCATTGGAGTGAAGATAACATACCAAAGTGAGCACTTTTGCTGTTCTCTCTCAACATGCCCCTTTAATCAACTTTAGGAAGCACATTGAGACAAATTGACAAAATCAGGAAAAAGTCACAGGAATCATTTTTTTTCCAGCAAAGAGACAATAAAAAGGACTGAGCTCCATATCAGAAAGAGATGCCAGAGGACACCTCTCTTTGTACTTGGTACAGGATCATATGTTATTTGGAAGCACCACTGTCCATTACCCAGTCTTGGGACATTTGAATGAAGAGGAGAGGGTGCAGTGCCCAGAACACAGATTAGGAGGGCAGTGACCAGGAGTCTCCCCAAATCATACCACCTTGGAAATTTACTGAAAATTTATAAGCCTCCACATCAATCTGTGAAAACAGAAAGACACAAAAGTCAGAAGATCTGGCCATAATCCCTCCCACCCCTAGTAATGAGCAGAGTCTAACTCCAACATAGAGTGCTAAGTCAATAAAAAGACTAGAAAAAAAATCAACAAAGAACAAAAAAAAGGAACCAGAATATATATATAAAACTATTATAGTGACAGGGAAGCTCAAGACAAAAACTCAAAAGAAGACAACAACTTGAAAATATTTACAAGTAAAGCCTTAAAAACAAATGTAGATTGCATACAAGTCAAAAAGAGTTCCCAGAAGAGCACAAAAAGAGCAAAATAATTAAAAATAAAATAAAAGCAATAGAGGAAAATTTTGAAAAAGAAAGACATGCAAAAAAATTATGAAAAGTAGTTAATAGCTTAGTAATAGACGCATACACAAGTACTGGGAGTAGGGGGGATAACTCCTTAAAATTCAGAGTTGGCCAAATGACAAAAGAAGTACAAAACCTCACTCTAGAAAACAATTTCTTAGAAATAGAATTGGTTGAGTGGAAGCTAACAACTCCATGAGAGGATAATAAATATTGGAAATGAAGTCAGAAGACCAAAAAAAAAAAAAAAAGGAAGTGAAATATCTTATCAGGAAACAAGTGACCTTGAAAATAGATTTAGGAGATATAATTTAAGAATTACTGAATTACCAAAAAGTCACAATCAAAGATAGAGCCTATACATCATATTTCAAGAAATTATCAAGGAAAACTGATCCAGTATCCTAGAAGCACAGCATAAAATAGAAATTGAAAGAATCTACCAATCACCCCTTGAAAGGGATCCTAAAATGAAAACTCCTAGGAATTTTATAGTCAAAGTCCAGAGTTCCTAGGTTAAGGAGAAAAATACTACAGACAATAAGAAAAAACTATTCAAATATCATGGAGCTACATGGAGGATTGCACAAAATTCAGCAGTTACCACATTAAAGGAACAGAGGGCTTAGAATAATATTTTGGAAGCTAAAGAAGCTGGAGTTACAGACAAAAATAATCTACCCAATCTACAGTTTAATCTTACAAGGAAAGCAAATTGGTAGGTAAGGAAATAGAGGACTTTCAAATATCCTCACACACATGCCTTACTGAAAAAAACCCGAGCTGAATAAAAAAATTTGACATTAAAACACAAGACTCAAGAGAAACATGAAAAGGGAAACAGGAATAAGAAATAAGGGACTTAATAAGGTCACACTATTTATATTCTTAAATGGCAATAATGATATCTTTATCATTATTAATGTAGTGAAGGTGCCTATTTGGATGCACAGCATGGTATTAGTCTGTTATGTTGAGATGATCTCAAAAGAAAAATGGAAGGATAAAAAGAAATGCACTGGGAGAAGGGGGGGAAAGCAAAGGAAGGATGGAGGAAATTGTCTCAGAGATAAAAGCACAAGAGGTTTTTTTTTTTTTTTACAATAGTGGGGGAAATGGTGGGGGAGATAATGGGTAATGCTTAAACCTCACTGTTATCTGAACTGGTTCAAAAATGGAAGATATTCTCTCTCTCTCTCTCTCTCTCTCTCTCTCTCTCTCTCTCTCTCTCTCTCTCTCTTTCTCTTTCTCTCTGTGTGTGTCTATATGTGTGTGTATAAATCATTGGGCATAGAAATTTATCCTACTCAACAAGGATATAGGAAGGTAAAGGAAAAGAGAAGTAGAAAGGTCTAAGAAGGAATGTCTAAGAGAAAGTGGGGAGAATAAGAAGGAGTGTAGAATAGGGTATTGAAAGATCAGAAGTAAAATAGACATTTGAGGAAGGGATTGAATTTTTTAAAAAGGAAAAACAAAAGAGAATAAGATGGAGAAAAATGCAGAGCTGGTAATCATAAGTGTCCATGTGAATGTGTTAAACTCATCCATAAAATAGAAGGTAATAGCAGAATGGATTAGAAACTAGATTTAACAATATGCTAAGCATAATGATAAGCATACAAGGGAATCTATGAAAAAGACACACAGAGCTAAAATAAGGAATTGGAGCAGAACCTATTGTACTTCAGCAGAAGTAAAAAAAAAAAGGCAGAGGGAGCAATCATCTGATCTCAGACAAAGCAAAACTAAAAATAGATCTTACTAAGAGTGATAGTCAGGGGAACTTATATTTTGGTAAAAGGTACCATATACAATGGATGAATATCAGTGCTGATCATGTACAGACCAAATGGCATAGAATTCAAATTCTTGAAGAAAAATTTAAATTAATTATTGGAGGAAATAGAGTAAAACTACACTAGTGAGTGACCTCAATTTACCCCTCATAGACATAGGTAAATCTAACCATAAAATAAAAAAGAAAAATATGAAGGAGATGAATTTAAAAAATCACAAATGCAGAAATGCAGGAATACTAAATGTACCATTTTTAGACCATAATCTAATAAAAATTACCTTCAATAAAGAGCCTTTGAAGTGTAATTTTTAAAGTATTTGGAAACTAAATAATCTAATTCTAAAGACTGAGTGGATCAAATATCATAGAAACAATCTATAGTTTCATTGAAGATAAAGACAACAATTTGACAAAATAGCAAAATTCTTGGGATTCGGCCAAAGAAGTACTAAGGTGAAAGCTTAAATCTCTAAATGCATGAATTGATATAAAGATAAAGAGCAAATTAATGAATTGGGCATACATTTTTTTTAATGTCAAGAAAAAGAATGAATAAAAAAATCTCCAATAAAAAAACCAGAAATCTGGAAAATCAAAGGTGAGATTAATACAATTGAAAGAACTACTTTTACGAAAAAAAAGCAATAAAATAGATAAATCATTGGCTAATGTTTTTTAAAAAAACAAAAGAATAAAACCAATTTTCTGGTATCAAAAAACAAAAGGGTAAATTTACCAAGCATTGAAGGTGATATTAAAGCAATTATTAAGTATTATTTTTCTATGTTATATGCCAATAAACCTAACAGTCTAAGTGATATGAATGAATATTTACAAAAAAAAATTGATTGCCCAGTTTAACATAAAAAGAAATAGAATACTTTAATAGTCCTAAAAAAATAGATTAAACAATCTGCAAATGAGCTCCCTCTCCTAAAACAACAACAACACAGTACTAGATAGATTTAAAATTCTACCAACCATTTAGAGAACAATTAATTCTAATGCCATACAAACTGTTTGAAAAACCAAGGAGGAGTCCTACAAAATTCTTTCTATGATATAAAGATGGTTTTGATATCTAAGCCAGGGAGAACAAAAACAGAAAAAGCTACAGGGTCAAATTTCCCTAATGAATACTGCAATGGTAATTAATTTAAATTTGAAGACCCCTCTTTGTTATGTCATCTGTTTTTCTAAAGGAAAGCAACTCAAAATGGGTTAACAATCCTACTTTAATCAATCAAACACATATCATTTACCTAGTTGAGGAGAAAAAGCCAGCACCCCAAACTTCAGAGAATACAAACAGAATACAAACACAAGTTACAAGCAGAAGGTATAAGCAAACAGAGAAACAGATCAGCAGACGGCCTTCCATCTGTCTGACCATCACATCCATACTTAGTCAGTTACCAGAGAGGGAAGCACCAACATCTGGGTTTTTCACAGCTGGGGGGCTCAACGGCTTCTCAGAGTCTCTTCTGGCCAAATCACACAACTCTTCTCAAAGTGAGCCCCAAAGCAAAACCTCTCATCAGGGCATATATATAGCCTTCTCCTGGATCAGGTAATGTCACAGTCTTCTTGACCCACTACCCAATCACAAAGCTACAAGGCAGGCACATTCCCAAAAAACAAGCCTCTCACCATAGGCTCCATGTGACCACATTCAGCCTATTAGGGGGCAGAGTATACTTTCAAATGAGGGAAGGTTCTCAGAGCCACTCAAGCCACTTAAGCAAAAGGGGCAGGGAAGATCTTCAGATTCCCATAACACCACATCAATAACAAAAACAACAAAAATTATTATTTTATCAATACAGGCAGAAAAAGCTTTTTGACAAAATACAACATCCATTCCTATTTAAAACACTAGAGTGCATAGGAATAACTGGAACTTTTCTTAAAATGGTAAGTAGCATCTAAAACCAAGAACAAGCATTATCTGTAATGGTCATGAACTAGAAGCTTTTCCAAGAAGATCAGTAGCAAAGCAATGATACACATTATCATCATTTTTATTCAATATTGTATTAGGAATGCTATCTACAGCAATAAGACAGGAAAAAGAATTAGAAGGAGTAAGGATAGGCCACAAGAAAATAAATCTATCATTCTTTGTAGATGTTTACTTAGAGTACACTTATATATAGATGGTATACTTATAGAACATAAGAGAGTCAAGTAAAAACCTAGTTTAACTTTTGCAAAGTTGTAGGAATGAAAAAATCCATATTATTAATGATAATCTTTTCTCTATATTACCAATAAAACCCATCATAAAAAGATAGATTAAAAAATTTCATTTAAAATAACAGCAGAAAGTATAAAATATATGGGACCTTAATTGACAGTACACAGAAACTGTATAAACATAATTATTAAGCACTTTTCCACACAAATAACAGAAGATCTAAACAACTGAAGAAATGTTGATTACTCATGGGTAGGAGAAGCCAATATAATAAAAATGGCAATACTGCATAAATCAATTTATTTATTCATTGCTATAACAAACTACCAAAGAATTACTTTATAGAGATAGAAATACTAATACTATAAAATTCACCTGGAGAAACAACTATCAGGATACCCAATGGGAAAAAAATGTGAATGAAGGGGCTAGCAGTACTGCATCTCTAACTAAATTACAAAGTGATAATCACTGAAACAACTGGATGGATAAGAAATAGACTAGCTGATCAGTAGAATAGATTAGGTACACAACATACAGAAGTAATATACCCAAAGATTCAAGTTATTGTGGCAAGAACTCACTATTTTACAAAAAAACACTAGAAAAATTGGAAAATATTCTGGTAGAAACTAGGCATTGACCAACATCTCACAATGTATATCAATATTTGTTTGAAATGGGTACATGATTTTGATACGAATGGTGATAAGCAAATTAAGGGAGCATGAAGAAATTATCCACTAGATCTTTGGATACAGGAAGAATTCAGGACCAAACATGAGAGAGAGAGGTTAATAGAAGGTAAAATGGATAATTTTGATTGTATACTATTAAAAAGTTATTGCATAAACAAAACCAATGAAGCCACAATTAAAAGAAAAGCAGGAAACTAGAGGGGGAGGGGAAGATTATAGCAAGTTTCTCTGATAAAGTTCTGATTTCTTGAATATAGACACACTAATAACAATATTAGAATGACAATCAACTGTAAAAGACATAGCAACTCTGATCAGCACAATGATTTACCCCAATGTCAAAGGCCTCATGATGTAAAATGCTATATACCTCTTCCAGACAGAGAACAGATGGACTCAGGGGGCAGACTGAATCACTTTTTTCCCTTTATTTTTCTTGTTTTTTCTCAAAGTATGGGTAATGACAAAATATGTTTTGCATGACTTAATATGCATAATGGGTACTATATTTCTTGCCTTTTCAATGGGTTGGGAGGTGGTTGGAGGGAGGGAAAGAGTTTGGAACTGAAAATAAATTTTTTTTAAAAATGGGGTCAATAAAATTCTTAATGATAATTAAAGAGAGAAATATCCAGGAAAATTATGAAAATATCAAGCTTATTCTCCCTAATTATGAATATTTTGATAATCAAAATCTTATATATGATACAATTTTTCTTTGCTAAAAACAGTTTTGAGATTTGTACTTCTACACAAAAGTGAGACAATAGAGAACTGTCATCAGTTTTTCACCTTTATGATCTTTTGCTTACTCTTAATCATCACCAGTAATAAAAGGACATCTTGTGGCACTATGACTTCATATTGCCTCAAGTTCGATACCATTTCTGCCATATATTTGGTTTTTTTGTTAGATGCATAGGCTCCTTTAGTATTTGCTGCATTTCAAATCCCTAATGTGAGGACACTTTGCTATAATGATACGATTAAATCTATACTTTAGGCTCTCCAGGACTAAAATAAACCATTTCCATATTTTTTGTAGAATTCTTCCATATACTCATCACTATTTTGAGGCACTCACTTCTACTAGCCTCAATGATATATCCTTATTTGATCTTGTAATTCATACCCTTTACATGGAAAGCTTAAACAACTTAAGAAATAAATTCAAGTAGATCAACTATTTTATATCATTAATTTGGGAATAGAGTATGGTTTTTATTGTTGTTGTTTTGTGGGAAGTGGTTTGTTTCCCTTACTGCTGTTGACCCCAATAAACTTGTCAAAGCATTAGGTGTTTTTTGAATCACCAGAATCAAAAGGTATGAAAATAGAGTTCGTATGGCTTTTATGCTACGTAACAGATTTGTTCCTTAATTATATTTGATTGAATACTATTCTTTGATGGTTTCAGGTGTTCAAATAAGTCTTGCTTGTAAAATAATAAATATTGATCTTAATACCTCAAGACTAAGCATCTGTCCCAACGCCATTATATTCTAATATCATGAATCATGAAAAATTAATCAAACTATAGGCTCAGGTACAGAGAGAAAGCAAGGAGGAAACTCAGATGAAGTCATTGATAAATAGAGAATCTACAGATGAAAAAGACTTTAAAGTTCTCTAAAAAATAAACAAATAACAAATGGACTTTAAATAACATTGCTGGTATTGAAGAGGTAGAAATGAGTAAAGATGATAGGGAAGTTACTCATTTCGAAAACTGCAAGAAACAGGCTTCGCTCTCTGCAAACACCTTTTTTTTCCAATTACTCACATGCAGAAAGTGCTTCCTGGAATATCAAGCCAGCTTGGTGCTGACAGCTTAACAAATTTAGGAAGTTAGCTCAACAATTCCAAAAACAAGTGTTGGATAGCAAAGCCACCAAGTTTAAAGACATGAATGAAAAGGATTATGATGCTTCAGATATTGTAGAAAATTTTAACCAAATGTCAAAAAATCAAGTTAAACTAAAATCTTCATTTATCATTTTTGAAAAGTTGGGCTAAATGAGGAAAAGCTAAATGGCCCCAAAGTTTCACAAAAGCAGAAAACATCACCTCTTAATTGCTGTCATAAAAATTCAAGATGTGCCAAAAGTCTTCATGCAGCTGTTTGTTCAGCATTTTTTCTGTCATTTGACTTTGCATTTTCTACTTCTTGTAGGATATATTCTTTTAGTCATAATCCAAAGTGTTGGGTACATACTACAAGTTTCTGTGGTTTGTGTGTGTACATATATCTGTGTGTATGTGTTTCTGAGTATATAGTGGAGATCTAATTGAATAGTTCTAGATATCCTTCCCCTTTCTCTAGTAGTGCAAATAACAAATTAAACTATCTTTAAGGCTTTTTCTCTTTTATGTATGCCAATACCACACAGAAAAAAAATTTGGACTTAGCCAAAAGGCACATCTGACGGCCTAGAGCAGCAGTTCTCAACCTCTGGGTGGCGACCCCTTTGGGGGTCGAACGACCCTTTCACAGGGATTACCTAAGACCATCGGAAAACACACATTTCAAAAACTACAGACTTTGTACATTCAAGATTAGATTTGAATTTGCTATGTTAACTAATATATATGCAATTTTTTCCCCCCTCTTCTGTGGTTGAAATATCTCTTAAAAGAGATTGGGAAATGGCTTCATACTAAGGTGTGAGTTAGAGGACATCTTTGTGACCCCTTTGCTTTTGACTCCCACATTCATAATTAGAGTAGTTTCTGTTTCACCTTCTTTGTTCCTTTATATTCCATTGTCGTATTTTATCTTTAAATAGTTGGATCAATCTATGACATCATTAGTCATGATCTCTTACATAGAACAAGACGAATTTTGTCCTTTTACAATTATGTGAGCAGCAGATCTTTCTCTTTCTAAAATTTTAGTTTTCTCCTCCTAGGCAGGGGTGGGGAAACTGTGGCCTAGAGGCTACATGTAATTCTCTTGGTCAGTGGTTCTCAACTTTCCTAATGCCACAACCCTTTAATACTCATATGTGAGTGTATCTGCATGTGGGCGGACTCTCCTGGAGACAGATAGAGGAGTGGTGTCTTGGTTCCTAAGACCATCGGAAATGTGTGTTTTCTGATGGTCTTAGGTAATCCCTGTGAAAGGGTCGTTCTACCCTCAAAGGGGTCGCCACCCAGAGATTGAGAACTGCTGCTCTAGGCCGTCAGATGTGCCTTTTGGCTAAGTCCAAATTTTACAGAACAAATCCTTTTATTAAGGAGATAGTTCTATGGAGTTTGAACTCAATCAAAGGGCCGTACTTGAAAACCTAGAAGGTCCCACATGTGACCTCAAGGTCCCTACCCCTGTAGGGAATGGCAGACCCATTCTTGATTCTATATTTATCATTGATTGTACAAATCAGGGGATTCAAATCTAGAATAGTCGGTATGCCTGTGCCAAAAGATTTGATAACTAACAGCCAAAGCTTGCTTTCTAGAAAGTGTCAAACTGACAGAATTACTGAATTGGAAATGAATGGGTCCTAGAGTCTTTTATCTGTGATATGATGATGGTGACTCTGAAAGGATTTTTTTGCCTACTTTCTTGCCATTGGCCTTGAAACCAAACTCAGAATTATTTCCCCTTGTTATTATAGCTTGCAAGTATCTTCCAATATATCTATAGGGTAGAGGAGTATTTAGAAGGGATCAATGGCACAATACAATAATGCACTGACCTGCTATTAGAAGACTCAGAGGTGTATTCCCCCATAGCTTTCTTTAAAGGTCTTCAATGAAAGTTTTGCATCAGTATCAATGCAAACTGAGGGAGAGACTAAGGTTCTGGGAAGGCAATCTCTCTCAAATCCATCATCTAAATTAGACATGGTTTAACTTTGTTTTAACATTAATAATGGTTTTAACATTAACTTTGTTTCAACCTGGATAGTTTTAGATGATCACTCAAGTACCGTCTTTACAATACTTCAGAGCATTATAGATAATTTATAAAGAGGTCTTGTAGTTTGGTCTAAACATCTCTATTTTATAAACTGTATATACATTTTTCCCATTATGTTTAATATACAAACTTGACTACAAGAAAAAATGACAATATAAAAAATAAAAAATGAAACAAAAATATGAATGCTTTGAGAACAGGGACCTTGTAATACACTTTTCTGTTCTATTTTAGAATCCCTGCTATGGCATTGAGAACATAGTTGGATAGATGGTACTCAGCAAATACTCCTTGAATTGAAGATGGAAAAGATCAAGTTGCTATGACATTAGCAGAATAAGGGAGTAAGTGGAGTCAAAATCAAATCAGTATAAAAGAGGTCAAACCCTCCTTCTGTTTTAGTATTAATTTTCTTGCCAGTAAACATTCTTTAACTAATATATAGTGAGAATGCTTGTGGCCTTGACATAACTGACTCCATTGTGCTTTAAGTTTTTATTTCATGACTTATGTAATTTTTATATAAGTTGTTTTCTATAATAAGATAAGGACTTGAGTAGCATAGTTTGATAATGACATATATATATATGTATATATATGTGTGTGTGTATATATATATATATATATATATCATCCAAATCTGGTAAAGAACTGTTAATGATATGTGTTTTCCCCAAATCTGGTGAACAACTGTCAGGCACTTGCAAATGATTTTATTTTTCAAGAATGATTACCTATAAGCCTATGATGAAAGGAAACAATCACCAATCAGAATTTGAGTAATTCTCATAGCAAAATAAGAAATCCACAAGAGACATAAAGTCTTCAGCCTGATCTTGAATTGTACATAAGCACCTACATTCCCCATACTTGAGATTCAAGCATGACCTGTATTCATTCAAGGGCAGTGCTGACCAACTGACAGAGATTTGCATACTTTCCATGAAAACCACATTGGAGGGAGACACAAGGCCTTTGGCTAGGAAGGGAGGAAATATTGCCACTTAGTACTAATATGATCCACATTTACCAGGAAGCCCTAGGAAATCAGGTTTGTAATTTGTTCCTAGTGGGGTTAAATTTGCATTGTCTGATAGATAATATAAACTAATGCTTACATGCATTTGGCTAATTAAATTTGATTGCCAGCATTAAGAAGTATAAGTTTAATTAGTTTTTCCAACACACTAGTTAGCCAGTGTAATGCTAAATTGGTTTTGCATGTGCACCATATGTTACACTTTTCTCTCTATATATATATGACACTCTATCTCCAAAGGTAAAATAAATATTTCCCAAATCTACAAATGAAGGATATATACCACAAGCAGAGCAAAGTTAAGCAAAAATTTCCTGAAATAATATCTTAAATGTTGGCTGTGTTTTGCCCAAGGTGGGAGTCATTGATGAGTGAATGAATGAAGAATATTTATTAGATGTTATATATCAAACACTATGGATGAAAACATAGGGTTTCCCAAAAACCTCAGTGTAATTTTAGGTTCTAATAGTCTATAACATTTTTGGGACACCCTGCATAAAAACAAAATTGTTTTTGGCCTCAAGGATGTTACAACCTAATAGAGGGAGAGTGACAAAGAGGGTAGTGCCTGTGTACTTTCTTATAGAAATATATTTACATAACCAAATTTTTAAAATGTGATACCAGTGTTATACTAAATACTAAAACAGAGGTGCCCCTGCTGAATTCTGCTTGTAGTGAAAAATCATGATAGAGTCACTTGCTTTTCTGTTTACAAATTTTCTGGTCTAAATTTGGAATTGAAGTATCTCTTTTTCCAAGATGTTAGTTGAGTCACACACAGAGAAAGGGTGGCCCAAATAGAAGGCTAGCCAAGTATTTATTTTTCTCCTTCTATGTCATCATGAAAATAGTATGAACTGATTTGGGAAATTATGTTTCTTTCAAGCTGGTTTGTTTTCAGGAATTCTTGAGTGTGAAAGTCATTTATTAACCTAGAGATTTAGCACCTGTTCAATATCAGAACATACAAACTGCCTGAAAGAAAGGAAAACAAAACTCTCTATATTTTGCTGGCCACAGAAAATGACCATTGGCACTAGACAAAGTAACATACTTTATAGCCTCGAAAGAAACAAAACTCAAGTAGTCAAAAATAAAATCAACCGAGCATTACTGCCTTATAAATTGATAAGCAAATCAAACTTCAATCCAAACCCACAGCTTAGTTAATCAGCTGAAATGACTCTAGGTTATGCTATGAAAAGGCAAAATAGTGAACAACAAAAAGACTTTTCATAGCCAAAAGGCAAATACACATATGTACGCTCGGATTTTTAGTACCTTCAGTTACAAACAGACCAATAGATAATATTTTTAGAAACACTGTCTTTGAAAGATCACTGTGCTTCCTCGTCACTTTCAAAAGCTATCACTATCCATTATTAAATGCAAATATATGAACTATGATAGACTGCAACGATTAGCATGAATGGGTTCTTACTGATAATTATCCTAAAAGGATACCAAACATTCAACATAAGTTGTTATCAATATCAAAGAATCACAAAATCTCAATATTAGAAAGAACTTCAAAGACCATCTAGTCTAACTCCTACCTGAGCAGCAATCACAACGACAAAAATAATCAGCAATTAACGATGTAGCCTTCACACAAAAGACTTCCTAGTTATTCTATCTCACAAAACAGTTCATTCTTCTGTGGAACAGTTATGATTTTTATGTAATTTTATTGTTCCATGAAGTTTAAATCTGCTTCTCTGCAACTTCTATCCATGCCCCAAGTCTTCATCAGCATGATAAAGCATGAAGTATCTGATGGCAAATACTGTATTCCCTATTTCGTCTTCTTTAGGCTAATTATAAATTCCTTTAGTCTTATCTGGAATGATCTTTATCATCTTCATCCTCCTCTGGACTGACCTTCTTTAATTTCATGCTCACACATACTTCACTTCTTTGATAATGTATTCCTCCTGAAGTGGGTAGGATTTCTACATTCCCCCACTTATAGCTTACCTTTATTTCTTGTCTTCCTCCATTAGAATGCAAGCAAGCTCCTTGAGAGTAGGGATATGTTGTTTGCTTGTATTTATATTTCCCATGTTTAACACAGTGCCGGAAATGCAGTAATCACTTAATAAATGCTCTTTCTATCTATCCATCCTTCCAACCATCCAACCATCCATCCATCCATCCACTCCATCTAGCCTCTAGAAAACTTTCTTACTTATTCCTGGGACTAGTTCTTTTTTTTTTTTTAATGTAAAAATATGTTTAATAAGAATGTGCATGTAGAGCCTTTATCAGATTGCATGCTGTCTTGGGAAGGGAGAAGAGAAGGGAGGCAGTGAAAATTTAAAACTCAAAAGCTTATGGAAGTGAATGTTGAAAACTAACATTAAT
>CM053587.1:35411589-35438355 GCA_028646515.1 Pseudochirops corinnae
ACATAGAAAAGAAATCATAAGGAACTTATCAAAGTTGAACTATTTACATGCCAACATGGAAAAATGAGAATTGTAACTTGTGAAACGTTTCTCAGTATGAGGATAGGTGAAGGGAATATAAATGTATACATATGTATACATACACATATATGTCTATATTGGAGGGTATATACACATATGAATATGTATATGAATGCAGGTATTCATGTGTATGTAGACAAGAGAGCACAGGATCATTGCTTTCAGGTAGTCCAATAATTCTTAAATTATCTCTCCTGAATCTATTTTCCAGGTTAGTTGTTTTTCCAATGATATATTTCACATTGTCTTCTATTTTTTTTCATTCTTTTGATTTTGTTTTATTGATTCTTGATTTCTTCCATTTGTTCCATTCTAAATTTTAAGGAATTATTTTCTTGAGATTTTGTATCTCCTTTTCTGTTGGGCCAATTCTACTTTTTGAAGCATTCTTCCCCTCATTGGTTTTTTGTACTTCTTTTACCATTTGGTCTAGTTTATTTTTTAAGGTGTTATTTTCTTCAATATTTTTGTGTCTCCTTTACAAAACTGTTGACTTTTTTTTCCATTATTTTCTTTCATTACTCTCATTTTTCTTCCCATTTTTTCCTCTACCTCTACTACTTGATTTTCAAAATCCTCTTTGAGCTTTTCCATGGCCTGAGAACAATTTATGTATTTTGGGGGGGCTTTGGATGTAGGAGCTTTGACTTCGTTATCCTTTTGAGAGTGTATGTTTTGATCTTCCTTATCACCAGAGGGACTTTCTATGGTCATAATGTTTTTCTGTTGTTTGCTCATTTTTCCAATCTGTTTCTTGATTTTTTACTTTTTTTGGAGGGGGAAGGCAAGGCAGTTGGGGTTAAGTGACTTGCCCAAGGTCACACAGCTAGGAAGTGTGTCACGTTTCAGAGGCTGTATTTGAACTCAGGTCTTCCTGACTCCTGGGCCTGTGCTCTATTCACTGTGCCACCAAGCTGTCCCAACTTTTTACTCTTTCTTAAGGTGGGGCTCTGCTTCCAGGGCGGAGGGAAGTTCTGTCCCAAACTACAGAAGTTTTGTGCAGCTCTTTTCAAAGATAATTCTAAGAACCTGTAAGTTTTCAGTTTTTCCAAGGAGGTATGATCTAAGGAGATCTCCTGGTCTGTGTTCTAGTCTGTGAGTGAACACAAGCACTCTTTTCTGCCCTGGAACTGTAACAAAAGTCCCCACTTCACCCTGGGAAGAGCTATCCAGGACCGGGACCCAGACAGATCAGAGTATGGCCAAAGCAACAAAGTCATGTTTCAATGCAAGCAAAGAGACCCCTGCAATCCCTTTCCGACCAGTTGTGAACTCTAGAAGCTGCTGCTGCCATTGCTGATTCAGTGTCTCCCAAGGCCTGCTCCTAGTTTGCTGGGGCCTGTTCTGTGCAGGTAGGGCCTGTGCTTGACTGGGCTCTATTCTCAGCCAGGTGTGACAGACCTTTCCTGCTGACCTTCTATTTCACTCTGCCCCTTTGTGGGTACTTCCTCAAACCCCTCTGTAATGCCAACCAAAGGCAACTTCCAAGGTTTGGATTACCAGCATAGTAAACTCCATTTATCCAGCAAATAGTAACAGAACAGAGAAAGTCAAAATACAGTGTAACTTGTTTATTTAGGAAGTAAGTTCTCAATTCAATTGCAAAGTATCAAGGTCCAAGTATCCCACCCCTGGCCAGTACATTAGTCAAAGTAGCCCACTCCTGGGCAGTACATTTAATCAGTCAACAAAGTCTATCCTCTCAAATGGAGATTAGTCTCCAATCATAAACAAAATACATTCACAGAGCACAAAAAACTCAAAGGCTTCCCACCCCTGAATCTCAAAACGGCCAGGAGAGCACAAAAGGCCATCCACCCTTAAGGTACAACAAGGTTAAGATATCATCTCAGCATTGAATACCCAAGGAAAGGCCCTTCTTTCATCTTCACTGGAGGTGAAGATGAAAGGTGATTGCCCTCAGCAATCTCAGTTCCTGGGGAGACAAGGCTCAACAAAGCCATAGCCAGCGTCCTCATCAAGTCACTCTCTGCCTGTAGAATGGTCCCAGAACCCCTGAAAACATCAGCAAGGCCCTCTTCCAGGATTTCTGTAAACGTACAACAGGAAAATTCTCCTTCAGGGCTTTTGAACCAACAGCCAGGTTCCAGGACCCCTACAACAGCAGCACTGTTCTTCACCAGCAGGTGAACCTGCAAAACAACATCAAAACAGACAAAACATCGGCATCACAGCCATGCCTCCTCAGTCCTTGGCAGCTCTGGGTGGCAGTTCTCAAAAGTCCTGGGCAGCTCCAATGGGCTCTCAGCAGTCTTTCTCTTAGCAACTCAGGCTCCATGATACTTGATACTGCTCTCCCAAAAGTCCTTCTGGCCATCTCTAGGCTTGGGCCTCTCTCCCAATTCACAGCTCCTGCCAGTTCAGCCCTCTCTCTTCACTTCAACAAGTCCATCCCACAAGTGGGATTTACAAGTTCTGGGTTTTAACACTCAACCCAAAAACCAAGCCAATACAGGGGGATTTCCAAGTTCCATTACCATTACACACTCCAAACACCTTAAAATGATGTCATTAAACAATTCCAGGAACATCAGTCCATGTTTTAGTTTAGTTAGTTTAGACTCCATTCAAATTTAGGAGCAAAGCCTATCAATCACATGAAGGTGAAGTGCCAAAGATACCTACTGCTGGGAAGAAGTATCTTGACACAATCATCCTTAAAAAGTACTATATTCTTAGTACTTACTGATAACACATGATATTAGCAACTTCTTCTTAGAGTGTCCAATATTCATGAGGTACCTCATGGGAAGATAAAATCCCACTACATCACTGTAAGACAAGGAGAAAGGGCTAAATTTGGTGTAGCTACATTACCTATATAGGAAAAGCAAGTACCATAAAAAATAATTACTTTGTTAATACGTCAAATAAGTGGAAAAATGAGGAATACAGGCTAGACTTTCTGATTCCCAATCTTTCCATCAGTTCTGTACCATTAGAAGGATCAATAAAAAAATCATCAGTGTATTAATGTAAAATCTGACAGAAAGGCTATAAAAGTAGAATAGAATTCATTAGGACAGTAGTTCTCAACCTGTGGGTCGCAACGCCTTTGGGGTTCACAGGAGTAACCTAAGACCATCAGAAAACACATATTTCCGATGGTCTTAGGAACTGAGACATCACTCCTCTATCTGTCTCTAGGCGAGTCCATCCACATGCAGATACACCCACATACTAGTATTGAAGGGTTGTGGCATTAGGAAGGTTTTAAGAACCACTGCATTTGGAGATAGTGAGTTTTCCATCATTCAAAATATTCAAATAGAGTCTGAACTACTCTTTTTCAGAGTTGAGGGAGAAGAGATCCTTCTTTTTCAGGTGTGAATTGGACTAAGTGACTTATGATGTTCCTTCCAACTCTGAGATTTTCTAGTTCTGTTATAAATTCATCTTCAGCAGAAACATTAAATTGGTGTTGCTTCAATTTAAGTAGGAATAAACAGTTTTGTAGAAGGTCATGGGACTATCATTAGACCAGCTTAGAGTCAGAAAGAATGGTGGTCAGAATAGAACACACCAGTCCCTTCAAGGTCATACAACTAGAAATGGGCAGAACCCAGAAAATCAGTGAACCATTTTTATGAATTAGACTTAATCCATCAATGAGCTGTCCATGTGTTCTTGCTTTTTATTCTTTCTCTCTCTCTCCCTCTCTCTCTCTCTCTATTTCTCTCTCTCACACACACACTTCCCCCCCCTTCCCCTCCCCCTCTCCATTTTTGGAAACCTAAAAATCCTTACCATCCCCTCGAGGTAGCTAGGGAGCACAATGGATAGACTGTTGAGTCTGGAGTCAAAATGACAAGTTGACCCTGGGCAAATCACATAACCCTGACTCAGTTTCCTCAGAAGTAAATTGGAGATAATAATGCCTCTCCAGTTTTCTTGTGAGAATCAAATGAGACAATTTTTAAGCAGTTAACCCAGTTTCTGGTACATAATAGATGCTTAACAAATACTTATCTCCTTTTTTCCAATTTCTTTTTAACTTAGCTAGGTATGAAACTGGAAAACTAGTGGCAAGACACCAATAAGGACTATCATAAATAAATTGTTTATCTCTCTGAAAACAAGCAGACACCTTTTCATATACAAATCACTATCACAAGACCCCTGCTGTCCCTCACCCACTACTACTGACTGCCCTCTCAGGCCACTAGACCCCAGCCTATAATTTGAGAAGGACAGTAATCAATCAAAGAATATGAATGAGGACATGGAATTAGAAGGGAGCACTCTCTCCACAGTAATTGATACAGACATATAGCGAGGAGTCAAATTCTTCCAAAAGCCCTCTCTTGTGAGAGGAGGGAAGATTATTAAAGAAATATGGCTTGGCCCTACAGACTCACATACATAACTAACTGGTCATTAGATTACCAGGCAATTTACTTCATAATCTCCCTCATAACTGAAAACGAACAAGAGAACTTGGATCCACATTCTATCACTGACATCTAAAAGCTCACCTACACACAGGGCAAAGCTGAGGGAAACACAGGAAAGGCTCTGTTTTCATCGGACCCATCAGTAGCTGTTTGCGGTGGATGTTGTTTATCTGTCCCCTTAAGGGAAAAGCAGAGTGCTGAATTCTAAAAACTCTGCCCAGCAGGTGGGCCCCTCCAACTCACTGTGAGAGACATATCACACTTGGCTGTGTTGAGACACGACTCTCAGATCCCTGTTCCCATATAAAAATAGTTGTGTGGAGAAAAGAAACTCACCTTCAAATATATCATATTCTTCTGTTTTTCTATCCCACACACAACCAAATGAATAATACCGCTTTTATCCTCATAACTGATTATCCAGAACCTGCTTAAGACCCCCAGTTCAATTAAATTCATCTTAATAAATATAGTCAGATGCCTGCTTTATGTAGGGAAATGTGCATTGTGTCTAAAGCATGTTGAGAAAAACGTTTCAAAGGTAAATTATAATCATGAAATATAAATTGTGAAAGCATACTATCTGCTGCAAACTCAGGCTCTGAAACTCAAGGATGCAGGAGTATCTTTGTGACATTTCAAAACTCACAAGGTTGGTGACTTCACTCTCTTCCCTTAGAACAGAAAATAAACATAGAGGCAAAACATCAAGGCCCATTTATTGGGCCTTATAGGGGAAAAGGCCTCAAATCTCTTCCCTTTCTCTTATGATCTCTCACTAAATCCCAGGAACACAGCCCCACAATTTCCTCCAGCTGAGGAAAAAGAAATAACTTCTTCCCACAGCCACAAATGAACTATTCACCTTCCTTAGGTGGAATGACCCAGTACATATACTGATAGACTAGAATGTCTCCAGGGTTGACACAAATCTAAGATGAGAGATGTTCATTTTTGGTAGAAAAGTTCTTTAGTCAAAGGTAGCTTCACACAGCAAAATAATTCAGATATGCCGAATGTGCCAAACAGTTAAAATGTGCCTAAATGCTCTGTGGGTTAGGAAAATTGCTACTTGCTTTTTCTTCTGTCTAATCTGTCTTGTAGCCTGTTTCAAAGTGAAAACTACAAAAACTCTTTACAAAGCAGTATCAGTGAGACCGGTAACTTCTACTGGCTCAGGAAACCTAGTACTGCGAAGGAGCTGAAAGTAACATCTTCAGATAAAATATTTGAGTCCTGGGAAATGTCAACATAGGAAACAACCAAAGGAGAAGGTATTGGAACTCAAATATTTCCAAGAGAGAATAAGGATTAATGAATAGATGTTTTTCTCAATGATCCAAGGAAAAGTTTCCAGGTTCATGCATAGTAAATCCATTGAGGTCTGTCCATTCCTGGAAATGTTACATGTCAGAAAACACAAAGGGCCAGGACAGCCACAGACACTGTAATTGATGTTTTAATAATAGTCTGATCTCTTAGTGGAAGCCTTACTTTTCTCACTGATGCTGCTGACTTTCTAGTTTTTCTTTTTTTTATTATAAAAACAGAGCCGCGGGAAGTTACCTCTGGGACAGTGCTTGGTTGCTTACAACACATTGCAACAATCTCTCCTCCTGTGAGTGTCCTGTGGAGCAAATTGTTTCTTAGATTAAAACAGCACAGTTTTCTCCACTGCTTTTGGCAGCCTGATTCTCAGAGCTATCAAGTAAATAGTGAAGGGTTATGGATTGTGGAGAGTGGAGGAGATGAAAAAAAGGACAGGCTCCTGGCAACCTATATGGAAAGTTAACTTCTATTCAAGCCAGGAACATCAGGGCATGATCTTCATAAACATCTTCCTATAGACACAGCTGCAAATTTAGTGCTCCAGTGGTGGTGCTTAGTGGGTGTGCAAACCTTGTGCTTATTATGAGTGTGTGTGTGGGTGTGTGTGTGTGTCCACATGGAAAGTTGTTAAGCATGCAAACAGAAGAGTTCATCCAAACTGAATGTTGAACCAGTGGAAGAATATTCTTACTTACCATTACTTCAGTGTCCTGATATTAATCAACAAGCATTTATTAAGTCCCTCCTATGTGTCAGGCATTGTGTTAGTCTCTGGCTGTGAAAATGCAAAAATGAGACATCTTTGACCCATAAGTTTTAGGGGATCTATGGACTTGGATGAGAAAAAAGTGTCATAATAATGTTTCATAAAGTAATTGATTTCCTTTATAATGCTGTATTTTTACTTTATACATTTAAAATTATGATTCTGAGAAGGGGTCCTCGGGCTTCACCTGACTGGCAAAGAGATCTGTGGCACAGGAAATATCGACAAAAGGCCTCTTAAAGTGGACTGCAGTAGAGCAGAAACTTGAAGGGAACTAGGAAGTTCCAAAAAGAAGAGGTGAAGAGGCAGAACGTTCCAGACATAGCATACAACCTGTGTAAAGGAATGTTGGTTAACAGCATGATGAATAGCTGAGTTCAGAGGTAGCATTGTATAATTAGTCTAGAAGGAGAGCTTGGAGTAAGTCTGAGAAGGGCATTAATCATCAAAGAAAGGAGCTTACATTTTAACCTAAAGTCAGTGGAGAGCCACATAAAATTCTTGAGGAGAAAAGTGACGTGATTAGACCTACATTTTAAAAATATCAATTTGGGGATCTGTGTGAGAAACTGGAAAAGAGAGAGAGTGAATGTGAAGGAAGCAATTAGAAAACTACTGAAATAATTCAGACAAGAAGTGATTGGTCTAGGGTAGTTTTGGTATGAGTAGAGAGAATAATAGCCAGCATTTTTATAGTGCTTTAGGTTTCAAAATGGTTCACAAATATTATCTCATTCTTGGCAGGATGAATCAATAATATTGGCAATCTACTGGATATAGGATGGGGCAAGAGTTAAGAGGCAAAGATGGTTCTTAATTTGTGGACCTGGATATAGAAAGAATGGTGGGAAGGGAGTAGAAGGGGAAGTTTGAGAGGGAAAAATAGAGTTCTGTTTCAGATGTGCTGAGTTTGAGTTGTCTAAGAGACATAGATGTTAACATCAAGTAGTCAGTTGGGGTGCATAAATGGGACTCAGGAGAGAGTTGGTGTTTGGGAAGTCATCTGCACCAAGAAGATAGTTAAATTCCTAGAATCCAATAAATTATGGAGAGAGCATTTAAAAAGAGAATATAAAAAGAAATCAGAAGAGTGACTAGAAAAGAGTTCCAAAGTATACCCAGACCTAGAGTGAGGGATATAGATGAGGAAAGGAATCCAAGATGTGCAAAGGAAACCAAGAAGGATTAGTTCAATAGGTAGGAAGAAAGCCACAAGAGAATGGTATCATGAAAACCCAGAGAGGAAAGAATATCCAGAAGGAGTCAGCTATTTGGCAAGGTGTCATAGAGTCAAAAAAGGAAGTGAGGAGGAAGAATTGGAAGCACGCTCACCCCCCCTCCCCCTTCTGTTCCAGTATGTCCTGGGACATAAGAGAAAGTACAAATAGGACTAAGGAGGAAGCTTGGAATACAGTGTAATCAAGAGAAAGTCACGTTCTTGTGCCTTCAAGAAAATAGAAAGAGCGTGACAAAAAGAGTGCTAATATGGAGTGCTGTTTATTAAATATAGAACAGGAAATTCATAGGGCACAGTGAGAGGGGAATGTGAAAATGGATATCCTATAGAAGGATGGAGCTAACAACAAAAATAGTTAACAGGTAGTAAGGAATGATGCCTAAGGAAGCAAGAACCTTGGTTCAGCAGGAAATACCACTCATTAATCTCTCTTTGTAGGAGTAGTCTCAGTCCTGTGGAGGGAGGTATTAGGGAGAAAGTTAAGCAAGTTATCAATAGGATTGTCTCTTCGCCAGACATCAGTTTTTTTAATCTTTTTTTTCCTTGTAATTGCTGATGCCACACCCTGATCATGTTCTGCCCAAGCTCTTCCAGATGCTTAGTAATCACAGCAAGCTATTCTATCAAACCCTTTAATCAGTCAATCAATCAAAAATATTCACATATCTCAGGGAAAGAATGTGATAGTCTATTTTTTTTTCTATTATTCTGAATGTACTCCCGCTATTTTCTTTGGTTTTTATCAGTCATTTCCAAATATACCATTCTTTCCTCACTTCCCAGGATCCATTTGCAACAAAGAAAAACAAAAACAGGTCCCAAAAGCATCAGACACATCATCCAAATCTGACAGCATATCCCAACCAATTTTAAAGGACAAATGAAAAATGGTTCTCAGGAGACAGTTTAAGTATTCACATGTTTTTAAAATATAAGCCACATAAAAAGATATATCAGTGTAGTTCTTTCTGATAATTTGTCCAGAATGCTAAAAAGCAAAGACAGACTGGAAAGACCTGGGTTCAAACCCTGTCTCTCATGTTTTAACTAGCTTTGCGACCCTGGGCAAGTCACTGTACCTTACTAAGCTTCAGTTGGCTCATCTGTTAAATGTGGTTGATAGCCCTGTAGTATTTACCTCACAGGGTTGTTATGAGGCTCAAATAAAATAGTAAGTGAAGCAGTTTATAAACCTGTAAGCATTATGCTAATGCCAGCTATAATTGTTGTTGTCTGCTCCCTGGAAGACTGAGAAACTGTGAACAACATTTTTTACAGTGACAACCTTAAAAAAAAAAAAACAGATCAAAACTTAAAGCCCAAGAAAAGGAGATTGCCTACATGGCAGTAGCCACAAAATCCCTAGAGAACTGGCCTAGGACACAAGCATATATGTAAACACATTAGCCTGCCAAAGCACTACACATTTTTAAAGATTACCACCTCAATTATTCCTTGCCATATCTGGTGTTTCCATAAGAGGAAATTGAGACACAGAAGATTAGTCATTGTTAGAGCCAAAATGAGACATTTCCTGCTTCTTCATTAATTCTAGTTAGATTGTTCTACTTTTCACATAAAGAGACACAGAAGGTGGGAGGCAATATGCAAGTCTGTGGTCTAGTCCTTCATTATATGATTGGTACAGACTAGCAGCCATAGCAGCCATTTCCTGGAAATAAAAACTGATTTTTATCCCAGAGAAGACCTCTTTAAATTGTTAAAGAAAGACCTTCTAATTATTTAACCTATAAGCCAAGTAAAAATGAAATGTAGAAATAAATGGCTTGATCATCTATGGCTCTGAAAGCAAGTGTGTTTGTGGGGGCAGGACTGTGGAGGCAGGAGTGTTGAGCATATGGGGGGAGTCAAGGAGAGACTCGGCTTTTTCTTGGGCTCATATTTCTCATACACAAGCTACCTTTTCTCTGCAGGAGCATTAGTTGCCAAAAAAAATCTCAATTACAGGTCATGATGAGAATCAAAACAAAAAGTATAATGCTTAAGCCTTAAAAAAAAAAATCCCACGCGTATAAGAAGTGACTGAGACTTAATTAGTTTGTTCCTTCAACTGTAGGCATTTCAGCCCACTAGAAATGTGTTAGCAGCTTCCTATTCCAAAAATGAAGCTTGCACTAGAGCAAGGGTTACAAACCTGGGGTCCACAGACCACCACAGGGCCTAGTGAGACACTTCAAAGGGTCTGTGAACTTCGATGTAGAGAAATTATTTTTTATTAACCATTGGCTTATTTTATCATCCTATTTTTTTATTTGATTCATTTTAAAACATTATTCTGAAAAGAAGTCCATAGGCTTTACCAGACTGCTAAAGGAGTTATGACAACAAACAGGTTAAAGATCCATTCATTCGAGCAAGAGATTTTTCTAAAACATGAGAGAAACAATGAAAGTGCCTATGGTGACTGGGAGTAGGGGTGGGTGAGAAAAAGAGAAAGAGAAGATAGAGAAAGTTGCATGGAAATTTCAGACCGATAACTAGACCTTCTTTGTCAGATTGACTAGTCCACTGTCTGAGGGCCAAATCCAGACTGCAACCTGATTGCATACAGCCCTGGAGCTAAGAAAGTACCTTATTTTTAAATACAATAAAACTTTATTTAAAAAAAGTAAAAACCTTGGGCCAAATACTTGCCATAGTTTGTGCACCCCTGGTCTAGTCCATTGTATAAGCAAAGATGAAATTAGGAATTTGTTTGCTTGTTCCCTTAACAAAAACCTAGTGAGAGGAAGCAGTGTGGTACAGTGGTAAAATTACTGTTTCTGAAGTCAGAGAATCTGGGTTCAAATTCTGCCTCAAACACATTCTATATGATGTTGGGCAAGTTACATGACTTCCTTAGACCTCAGATTCTTCATATGTAAAACAAGAGCTGGAATAGATATCCCTAAGATCCCTTTCAACTCAAGAACTGTGTTCTTGTATGAAAGGGAAGTTGAGACTTACTACCCTCCCGCCCTCAGATGATCCCTGAATAATGTTTCCCACTGAACCTTAAAAGTCTTTTCGGCAGAATCAATATCATGTTGAATTCATAGTCAAGAAGACCTGGGTTGATTCATTTGTGGGACTCTGAGAGAATCATTTAACTTCTCTGAGCCCGTGGCTGAGGAAAAAGGGAATTCACAGAAGAATTAGATAATCCGGTTATAGTTACAAGCAACGGGCTCTTTTATTTGAGGGAAGACCCAAAAAGGAAGACCACAGACAAGAACAAAAAAAAGAAGCATAACAACAAAAGGAGGGGCTGAGAGTAGCCTAGCAAGCTACACTACAATGAGATGACTTACCTCTCTGTATTAGGGTATCTAATTCACCTCATTCCCCTAGAAGCCGAAACTCATACCTCCAAAGCAAGTATTATCAAGATTCAAGGAGAATATACAAAAAGGGTTGTATCCAAGAAATATCAAACATGGTCTCTAAGGCTGTAATATGAAGAGGGAAGTTCATGATGGTTTGGAATTCCTAGATTTTTACTTCAGGGCAGATCAAGGGTCACACTAGGAGTCAAGGAAGCTCTAGAATGTAACACATGGCAGTTCCTGGGAGCTGAGAGGTATCTCAGGTTCCTCTGAGGTTTACTAGGGAAAAAAGCTGTCCCACTATTGTCTCCTTTTGATTGCCCATCCCTTAAGTCATAATCAGGGAGCCACTAAACAGGAAACTAGAAGTCTCTGGCTTATATTGTCTCAAATATCAAAGTTTCCATATGTGGTTGGAGAAGGGGAGAGGGATAAGGAATGTTCTAGAGAAAGGGCAATACCAAAGGGAAGGAGGAACAGATAGAAGGAGGGGAAATGACTAGGAAACAGACAGCCAGTTGGATAAAGATCATTTTTTCCATACTGTAACAGAAATGGCAATCGCACTTGTTGATATGAGAATCAAATGCAATAATGAAGGTAAGGTATCTCACAAATCTTTAAGTGCTAGATAAATTCCAACTAAAATTATTCTTATTATTATATCACTAATGTCAGGATAGCAATACTAGTGAGATAAAGGAATGACTGTTGTCCGCTACTCTTCCCATCTGGATCACTTAGCAAATGACCTCACTTTGTTGTCAAATCAACATGATATAGCAAAATGAGTATTGAGATTGCAGATAGAGGGAAGCTTGGGTCCTAATCTTGACTTCAGATGCATTAAAAAGAAATGATCTTACAGGGTGGCTAGGTGGCACAGTGAATAGAGCACTGGCCCTGGAGTCAGGAGGACCTGAGTTCAAATCTGGACTCAGACACTTAACACTTACTAGCTGTGTGACCTCGGGCAAGTCACCTAACCCCACTTGCCCTGCCCTTCCCCTCAAAAAAAGAATAGAGTGATCCTGGGCAAATTATTTAATCTTCCTCAGTTTTCTCATTTGTAAAATGGGAAGAATATTGCTTTATGAATATGATTTTGTGAACTTAGTAATTTTATATGAATGTCAGGTTTTGTTATTAGTAATGTTATCACTACTATCTCTGAAAACAGATTGCAAGATATAGTTCCATATAGTTCCCTTCAAAGACTTGTCACTTCAACCCACCATTGTCCATGATACTACTGTTGGGATAATTCTTTTAAGGTTCAGAAAAAAGAGCAAATCTTATAAACTTTTCCAAAAATGTGTTTTAAAATTTGTTTGTTTGGGTTTTTTTGGGGGGAGAGGGTTACTTTTTGGAGAGAGGAAGGAAGGGAAATTGGAGTTAAGTGACCTGGCTAGTTTTGTGTTAAATGTCTGAGGTCAGATTTGAACTCAGGTCTTCCTGATTGCAGGGCCAGTGCTCTATTCATTGTACCATCTCACCACCCTATGTGTTTTAAAATTTAATGAAAAAGACTCCAATCCCTATAGTGGACTGGTCCCTATATTTCTCACTGTTGTTCTTTGTGAACCAAAAACACTGTATCCACACTCAAAAATAAGTTCCTTCAACAATTAAGCATTTATTATGTTCCAGGCACTATGCTAAGTCTTAGAATACAAGATAAGAAAAAAGAATAATATTCCAAGCCCTCCAGGAACATACATCCTCATAAGAGAAGACAACACAGATAGAGCCAAGATGGTGGAGTAAAAGCAGGGACTTTCTTAAGCTCTCTCCCAAACCATTCTAAATACCTGTAAAAAATAACTCTAAATAAATTCTAGAGATATGGAACCCACAAAATGATAAAGTGAAACAAATGTCTAGCCCTAGAGGGCCTGGAAGGCCAATAGGAAGGGTCTATCACATTAGGCTGGGAGTGGAGCACGGTCTAGTGTGGGCCATGCTGGCATAGACAGCATTGGAGCAGGCCTCAGGGGACTGAATCACAGGCAGCTGTTGTGGTTTCCAGACTTTTCAGCCCACAAATGCCAAAGAAAGCATAGAAGGTTAGTGGGAAAACTCTGTGGAACCTGGGTGAAAGAGAATAGTGGTCTAGCACCAAACCCCAGGGTGGCAGAGGTGGCACCAGCCGAAGCAACAGCAGTGGTAATTGGAACTTTGGACTCACAGAAAGCAGAGGATCCAGTAGCTGATACAAAACCCCAGAAACTACCTCTACCCCTAGCTCCACCTCCTCTGGAAGCAGAGTCCTATCTTGACAAAGAGTTAGAAAGTCAAGTATTTGGCTGGGAAGATAAGCAAACAGCATAAAAAATAAAACTCAGACTATAGAATCTTACTTTGGTGACAAAGAAGATCAAAACATACAACCAGAAGAAGATAGCAAAGTCAAAACTCCCATATCAAAAGCCTCTAAGAAAAAAATGAATTGGTCTCAGGACATGGAAGAGCTCAAAAAAGATTTTTTAAATCAAGTAAGAGACGCAGAGGAAAAATTGTGAAGAGAGATGTGAGGATGTAAGAAGATCATGACAAATGAGTCAACATCTTGGTAAAGGAGACCCAAGAAAACACTGAAGAAAATAGTACCTTGAAAAATAAACTAATCCCAATGGCAAAAGTGATATAAAAAGTCAATGAGGAGAAGAATGCCTTAAAAAGCAAAATCAACAAAATGGAAAAAGAGATACAAAAGCTCATTGAAGAAAGTAATTCCTTAAAAATTAGAATGGAGCAAATGAAAGCTAATGACTTTATGAGAAATCAAGAAATCATAAAACAGAACCAAAAGAATGAAAAACAGAAGATAATGTCAAATATCTCATTGGAAAAACCCATTGACCTGGAAAAGAGATCCAGGAGAGATAATTTAAAAATTATTGGACTACCTGAAAGCCATACTCAAAAAAAAGAGCCTAGACATCATCTTTCAAGAAATTATTTGTAAACTGCCCTGATATTCTATAACCAGAGGGTAAAATAGAAATTGAAAGAATTCACCAGTCACCTCTTGAAAGAAATCCCAAAAGAAAACTCCCAGGAATATTATAGTCAAATTCCAGAGTTCCAAGGTTGAGAAAATATTACAAGCAGTCGGAAAGAAAAAAATCCAATATTGTGGAAATACAGTCATGATACTATAAGATCTGGCAGCTTCTATATTAGTGCATCAGAGGGCTTGGACTATGATATTCTAGAGGTCAGAAGAGCTAGGATTAAAACCAAAAATCAACTACCCAGCAAAATTGAGTATAATACTTAAAGGGGGGAAATGGGTATTCAATGAAATAGAAGAATTTCAAGCATTCTTGATGAAAAGACAGAGCTGAATAGAAAATCTGATTTTCAAAAACAAGAATCAAGAGAAGCATGAAAAGGTAAACAGGAAAGAGAAATCATGAGTGGCTTGTTAAAGTTGAATCATATATATTCCTACACAGAAAGATGATATTTGTAATTCATGAGACTTTTCTCAGTATTAGCATAGTTAGAAGAAATAGATAGATAGATAGACAGATAGATAGATAGATAGATAGATAGACAGACAGACAGACAGACAGATAGATAGATAGATAGATAGATAGATAGATAGACAGATAGACAGACAGACAGATGGCACAGGGTGAATTGAATATGAAGGAATGATATCTAATAAATAAAATTAAGGCATGAGAGAGGAATATATTGGGATAAGGAGAAAGGGAGAGATAGAATGGGATAAATTATCTCACATAAAAGAGGCAAGAAAAAGGTTTCATAATGGAGGGGAACAGGTGGGAGATGAGAAGGAATGAGTGAACCTTATTCTCATCAGATTTTTCTTAAGGAGGGAATAACGTATTGTAACAGCAAGCACCCAAGCAAACCCAGGATGGCCTTCTAGCATAGATTCTTTGATCTGTTTTTCTAGAAAAGATTGCTCAAAAGTGGGTTAATAATCCTACTTTTAATTACATTCAATAGTTCAAGGGAAAGGTCAGCACCCTGAACATCAGAGAAAGTACAAGCAGAGAAATTAGCATAAAGACCAACAGAGAAGGCTCTGACTGCCTGAATCAAAGCAATATTGCTATACACTTTACTTACAACAGTGGATCGAGAGTCTTTATATCTGAGCAGTCAAGGAGTCTGAACATACAGCTTCTCAGAGTCTCCACAAGGAAATCAAACAGTCCTTCTCATAAACAAACCCCCAAAGCAAAATAACAACTCAGAGTGTATATACACTTCTCAGAGTCAGAAGGCATCACAACCCTTGTGGCTCCATACCTAATTAGGTTAGTACCAAAGGTGTGAAAGCCTTCCTACAAGCAATCCTCTCCTAAGCAAACTTCTCTTCAAGCAACTTCCTCCCCCAATGGACTCTATGTGATTCAGAACATATCACAGCTGGGCACATAGGCCTATTAATGGGTAGGGAAGATCTTATTATCCCATTAACATTATAAATACATACTCAATTGGTTGTCTTACCTACAGGAAAGTAAAGGGGAAGGGAATAAAAGGGGAGGGGGATGATAGAAAGAAAGAAAGCAAAGACTTTGAAAAGGGTCAGGGTTAAGAGAGAAAATAGAATAAGTGGGGTATGGGATAGAATGGAGAGAAATATAGTTAGTCTTTCACAACATGACTATTATGGAAGTGTTTTGCATAACTACACATGTATAGCCTATACTGAATTGCTTGCCTTCTCAATGAGAGTGGATGGGGAGAGAAGAAGGGAGAGAATTTGGAACTCAAAGTTTTAAAAACAAATGTGCAACTGGGAAATGAGATATACGGGTAATGGGGTATAGACATCTATCTTGCCCTACAGGAAAATAGAAGGGAAGGGGATAAAAGGAGAAGGGGGGGAGGAAAAGAAGGGAGGGCATACTAGAGGAAGGGGTAATCAGAATGCCTGCCATCTTGGTGTGGGGAAGGTGCTGAGATGAGAAGATTTGGAACTTAAAATCTTGTGTAAATGAATGTTGAAAACTAAAAATAAATAGATTTTTTTTTAGAAAGGGAAGACAACACAAAAAAGAGAGATGAGACTTGGGGGTGAGAGTATATTCACATATATCTACATATACACAAATAAATGTGCATGTGTGTTTATAGAGCTCCTAGGTTTTATTTTAAATTCTCCGAGCATAGAACAACAACAAAATTCAAATAAATCTTCAAAGAGGTGTGTTTATTTTCTATATAAAAAGCAGATGGTGTGATGGAATTTCTGTCAGAACCCTCATGTGGCTCTAGAAAGAGTAGACAATCGTATTATTTAACTATGTTTAGATAACAAATCAGAAAAGAAAGTGAGGAAGGAAGGAAAGAAGGAAGAAAGGAAGAAAGGAAGGAAAGAAGGAAAGAAGGAAGGAAGGAAGGAAAGAAAGTGAAAAATTATTCCATGTATGGTATTCTTCATGGATGGAAAAATAATCTAAGAAATTTCCAATAGGGCCTCTTGGAAGGTTTCAAAAACTGTAGAAGAATGAAATGAGATAGGAATCGTGCATTTCCCCAACCAAGTGAGTAATTTTCTTTGATTTTTCATTTATAAGTTTTACTGTAGTTTCAAAGATTTCTTATGAGAGAATGAGAGAGAATTTCCCTCCAGAGAAACCAAAATACTTAATGCCATAGAAAACTACTTTTGATTACCCTTCTGTGCCTTTAGTCTCACTCTCCTCTTAAACTCTCCAATTTGCATCCATCAATTCTTCAAACCCAAGTTCAAGATTCACTAAGATGTCATCCCTAATCCCACTCTGACAAGTCCTCTATTTCTTATTTACACCATAATCATGATTACACTGTGTGCCATATTCTCTTTCACTTCTTCCTTCATTTCTTAATTATGTGTTTCATGTAGACATGTTTTGTACTTCAGCTGAATTATAAGTATCTTTAGGGCCAGGGAACGGATCCCCTATATTTTTGTACATCCTTTAGGCCCAAGAAAATACAAGATACAAACATAAAACACATAATCCGCTACTGGGTACACAAAGAGTCAAATGAATGCTTATTTGGTAGATAAATGAATGAACAAATAAACGAATATGGAAAAAGAAATTGGCACATAGAAAAATATGTACCTAAATAGGGTGGTACAGGTACTTTTCCTGCCACATTTGAATGATTCTCTTTGGGACAGGAAGGCATCCATTTTGGCAAAAAGATGAAATCCTGTTTCTATACCCAAAAGAAAATGAATGAGACAGCTAAAACAAAAAAGCACACCAATTTCTAACAGCTCTTTTCTATCCCACCCCCTCCAAGGTTCCTGTGATATGTTAGCAGCCTTAAAGGTGACAAATCACTCTCCCTTAATTAGCTCTACCTCAGACTAACTGCCCCCAAACAGATGGTTGCAAAGCTACATTTACTACAATCAGTAGTCTTTAAAAGCAATCCACAACTTGGGGGTCTATTCAATTCCATCACTTTCTATTTCTGGCTCTGACGCTGATTCATTTTGTAACCTTAAGAAAGTTACATCACTTTCCACATTGGAAAAAAAAAATACACTCTATAAATATGAAGTGTTCACATTGGTTCCTCTTGTATGCAATAGTTACCACACACAATCACAGAAAATTTCAAAAATCAATATTTTGTAATCCAATCCTTTGTTAACCTGATTCTTTTAAAATAGACAAATAAGTTTTCTCCTCTTGGAGGCACATGTGTTTTCATAAAGTCTTCTAAACCATAATAAACCTTTCTCAAATGTAGGCTGACAATGTCAGAAAGTGTATCTTTTAGAGTCCAAACTAGATTATATGCTAAAGAGTGATACTTCAAGCCTGACCCTTATTTTAAATGCTTCTATTTCTTATTTCAGCCAATAATTCAACTTTGTAGCTAATTTGTTATTTTAGAATATGAACACAGATCTGTGAACCATAATTTATGTATACAGCTGCTGATGTTTATCTGAAAGGAAATTCCAGTCTTATCTAGGTTATGTTCCATGTGCAAACACATGATCATTTGCAGATAGGAGTACATTGGTCCAAATGTTTAAAGCCTGAATATTTAAAAATATGTATATATATATCCTCTCAGTTGACTTTTTTGTTTATGCTCTATTGCCCAAGACAGAGGAAGTGTGAGAATCTCATTCCATTTCCTACCACTTTGCCTTTGAAAAAGCTGTTCCCCTATCTGGAATATTCTCCTTCCTTACCCTCATCCGTGTTTTGGAATGCCAAGTTTTTTCAAGGGTCACTTCAAATGTCATCTTGTCCAAAAAACTTTTCCTGATTCCTCCTATTGTTAGTTTTTACACATAACACATACTGAGAAAAATTTGATTTTCATTGTATATACATTTTATATTATCTCTGTACACGTGATTCACTCTTCTAGTGGAATGTACAAAGGGCATTACGTGAATACCTTTTGAATTAATTTGAACTGAATTTTATTACCATATTTTCATTTGCCTTTTTTTTTCTTTTTGTTTTTGTAGGGCAATTGGGGTTAAGCAAGTTGCCCAGGGTCACCTGGCTAGTAAGTGTGTCAAGTGTCTGAGGTCAAATTTGAACTCGGGTCCTCCTGACTCCAGGGCCAGTGCTCTATTCACTGCACTTAGCCACCCTGTATTTTCATTTTCAGTGTGTTGTATTCTTAATGGAATGGGAAGATCTTTCTTGTCCCTTAATAGGCCTATGTGATCTGCTTTGAGCATGAGTCACATGGAGCCTGTGGTGGGAGGAGTTTGCCAAAAGGGTGAAGCAGGAACGGGTGGAGCAGGAAGTAGAAGAGTGAGGTGGAGCTGAGAAACAGAGGAGTCAGACAGAGACAGAGCAGCTAGCATGGGTGAGAGAGGGGCATTTTGCCTGAGTAAGCTCGTTTATGGGGAGGACTGAGGGAGGGAAGGCTTGGGGATGGCAGTGCTTCCTGCGTTGGTAATGTGTACCAATTTCTTTATTATCATAGTAGACTTGGCTTTCAAATATATGAATAAATATCTTTATTTTGTCTTTGAAGAAGAGATTCTGTTATATACTGCAATTCAAACATGGAAGTATGTCTGCATATTCATAGCAGCCATTGTGGATATTGCATTGGCGACATAGATGGACATAACTTTTGTTAATTTTGAAAGGTTCTACATTGATCTTAGAGAATATTTGTCTACCCGTGAGTATGCCTGTTATATGTAAACTCACAAGTTTGGATGTATGAGGAATGATATGTTTATTTTTTATTCAAAAACTGCTAGAAAAACTGAAAAAAAATTATGTGGTCAAAACTGGGTAAAGACCAACTTTTCACATATTATACAAGATAGGTTTTAAATGGGTACAGGATTTAAAAAGAAAGAGTGAAATTAAAAACAAGTTAAAAGAATATGGAAGAAATTACCAGTCAGAGATATGATTAGGGCAAGAGTTCATAACTAGAAAAAGGCTGAGTCCAGTGGAGGCTGGAGTGATTTGAGCCCCAAGCACAGAAAGTTTAGAGCTTTCCTTCCCTTTGCCTGTGAGTAAAAATGCCCTGGCTGGTTAATATTGGGGGCGGGGGGGATACAGGCCTGGGTGTCTTGAAGAAAAGAAGAAAGATGACAAGGAGTTAAGAAACAAGAGTTCTCAGACTTCTGGTAACAATTCATCCCCCTGCCTGAGGAATATGGATCACTGCTGTAGGGAAGCCTGCTGCTGCCATGGTGCTGACTTCTGCATTCTTCTGTACTTCCCCTATGGTGCTCTGAGATCCTACTGTAGAAGGATACACCTCTGCAGAGGTCTTGACCCGGATCCTGACACAGAAGCCCTGCAGCCCTGCAGGGATCACCGCTGCTTCCATTGCTTTGGGGTCAGGTACTCCAGTGAGGAAGACCCCTATGAGGAGGAAGAGGAGAAGGAGGAGGAGGAGCAGCTGGAAGAGGAAGAGGAAGAGGCAGAGGCAGATAGTGGTTTTGATGAAATGGACTAGGGGTCCAGCCATGTTTTTGAAGGGCAGGTTGGCCTCTATTGGGAATCTGGCCCTCTCTGAACAGCAGCATCCAGGATTGACTCCATGACCCAATTCAAGAAGAATGGCACCAGGTAGAAGAGGAAGGTCAGCTTTGGGAATTGCCTTTTGTCCTTCCCTGTTTAGGAGACTTTGCATTTGGCATCTTGAGGGACTTGTTCAATGGACTCATCTGGGGGACTTTGACAGGAAACCCAAGTCACAGAAAGCAAGAGCACAGAGCTATGGTTTCTCTGTGTTGGCTGAGGATTAAATAAAGTCTGCCTTGGTGATTAAAAAAAAAGAGTTCATAACTAAACAAGAGAAAGAGATGATTATAGAAGGTAAAATGGAGCTGATAAAAAAAATCAATTTCATAAAATCAATTAGAATAACACTTACAGAATAATAATATGGCGATAGAGAAGCCAAAAATGGGATGGGAGGGGGAATCTTTGTAGCAGGTTGCTCTGATAAATGTTTCATTCCTAAAATGTGTGATTCAAATTACAAGAATAAGAGCCATTCTCCAACTGTTAAATGGTCAAATGGTAAGAATAAGTATTTTTCAGAGGAATATATACAAATGATCAATACCCATATAAAAAGGTGTTTTAAAAATCACTAATAATTAGAAAAATGCAAATTAAAGCAACATGATGTACTACCTCAAGCCCATCAGACTGACAAAATTGACAAAAAATGGAAAATTACAACTAAAGGGGCTCTGGGGAAATAGGTACATTAATATATGATTGGTGGAAGTGTGAAGTGTTCCAGACATTCTGAAAAAAATTATAACTGTGCCCAAAAAGTAATTAAATTGGGCATATTCTCTGAACCAATGATAATGCCACTGTACCCATGTGTAAAAATATAGATGTGTGTGTAAATATATGTGTGTGTTTTTCTCTTTTTGAAGTGGCAAAGAATTGGAAACTGAGGGTATAACCATCAACTGGGGAATGGTTGAATACATGGCATGTGAATGTGATGGAATATTATTGTGCTCTACGAAATAATGAGTGGGGATGGTTTTGGAAAAAAATGGGGAACACTTGTAGAAAAAATAAAAAGTCTGTATCCCAAAGATTATAGAAGTGGGAAAAGGACCTGGATGTGCAAAAATATTTATAACAGTTCTTTTAGTGGTGACAAAGAATTGGAAATCAAGGAGAGGCCCATCAATTGGAGAATAACTAAACAAGTTGTGGTATATGAATGGAATGGAATACTATTGTGCTATAAGAAATGAGGAGCAGACGGACTTCATAATAACCTGGAGAGACTTGTATAAACTAATGCTTAATGAAGAGAGCAGCACCAAGAGAACTTTGTACACAATCACAGACACATCATATCTTTGACAACTAACTTTGATAGACTGGCCTCCTCTCAGCAATACAAGGTTAGAAGACAACTATAAAAGACTCATGATGGAAAGGGTTATCCACATCCAGAGAAAGAACTACAGAGTCAGAATGCAGATTGTTTTGTCCCTTCTTTCTCATTGTTAACTCCATTGGTTATAATCCTTCTTTACAACCTGACTAATGTTTAATGTGAAGGTATTTGAAGAACCTATATTTGATTGCATGCCACCTTGGGAGGAAAGGGGGGAGGATAAGGAGGGGAAGAAAATTAGAAACTCAAGGGACTGTGAAACTGAATGTTGTAAACCAAAAGTAAATAAATAAAATTTTTTAAAAGGAAATATAAAAAGTGAAGTGAGCAGAACCAAGAGAATATTTTATACAAAAGTAATACTGTAAAATAAGCAACTTTGAAAGACTTAGGAATTCTGGTCAACACAATGACCAACCACAATTCCAAAGGACTCATGATAAAACATGCTGCCTCCCTCCTGACAGAGAGGAGATGGACTCGGTATGCAAACTGAAACATACTTTCTTTCTTTTTTTTTTTCCTTTTTCTTCCCTTCTTTTAGATATGTCTAATGCAGAAGTTTGTTCTGCTTGAATGTGTGCGTATACCTACATACATACATACCACATACACATATACATACAAATATATATATATAATGGATTTTTTTCTTGCCTTCTCATAGTGTAAAGGAAGGATGTGGGAGGGAGAGAATATGGAGCTGAAAATAAATTAAAGTTTAATTTTAAACTATCCTTATCTATAAGGGACTTCTCACTATTATTCTTATCATTTTTCACAGAAATACTACGTAAGACAAAGAAATCCCCAAAATGGCTTACATTTTTTCTCAATACTTAATGGCAAATGACATTTTACCCCCTATATTATGTAACGAGAGTATCTAGGAAGCATAACATCCCTGGACACAATTTCCACCTAATACAAAATTATATGTATCATTGGTTTTTTTTTAATAAGTTGGTCCATTTTAGTAGGAAATCATTTCTATGAAAGACAATATTATTTGTTTAACAAAGACAATGAAGCTTTCTTTGATATAAAAGAAGAAATAATCCCCATGGAAAAAGGGGAACAAAGGCCTTTGAAGGTACCCAGGCAATTCCCTACTGAGAAGTTAAAATGAATCAATGGCTTAAACTGATATGGCCAATGCAGAAAATGTTTAAATATTTCAATATATCTTTGATTTCGTTGAAATGGGCACTCTTTCCAATGGTACAGATTACAATCCATTCATACCTTCTTTTTCATGTAGTTTGACTCTCATCCATGACTTCCATTAAGTTTCAACAAGGGGTTCACCCAATGTTCTGGCACCTTTTTCTAGCACTTTTGATAATGTCTGAATACCAGTGGAGCACATGGATTTCTTCAGTTTTCTCTAGTCTCATCACATGATCAACATACTTTCTAGTTATACATATTTCTCTGATGACATTTTTCACATATTCTGCACTATTATTCATTGCTAATTGATTCATGCCCATCATGTTCTCCCTTGCTATCTGGCAAACAAATTTATTGTGTATGAAATGAGGGAAAAAAAAAAACCCTACCTGATATTGATATGTCCTAATGACTTCTACTTAGTTCTTCCAATTCATATGGGAATTAATACCTTCAGAAAGATAAGGAGTGCAAAAATCTCTAAAGATAATGAAGTCCTAGAAAAGAAACTGGAGGGATTAAAGAAATAGAGAGTGATTTTATTAGTACTTCTTTTTAAAAGTACGATCTTCAGAGGAGCAATCAATACCCTAAAGTAGCAGTTAGCTAAGAGAATGGTGTCAGAGAATAGTATTTAGCTTTCTTGATGAGAACTTAATAAATAAAAGTAATGGGCTTATCACCAAGGACAAAATATATCTAATAAGGACCGGGAAATTCTATATATCTGAAGTATTACTGATCATATCAAGATGGCTTTAAACTGAAATCAGAGATTTCAGAGTAATAGCAGCAATGGCAAGATAGAAGACGAGAAAAGAATGGTTGTGTCTGGGGCTGGATATACAGAAATACAGAAGAGACTTTCACCAATCAGAACCATACAGATTTTACTTAGGAGTTCCAAAATTAAACAGGTTGGCTTCTCAAGAGCATAACTACAAGATGTATCAGAGTGTGTAGCATAAGCAGTAGGGCAGAAAATGAGATAACCAAAGAAGATCATCAGAGAAAATATCTAAGGCTCTGAGGAGGGAAAAATTATTAGCAACCGGGGAATTAGACTTTATGGCTGAAGGCCATCCGAGTTGGACTTTGAAGAAAGATGAAGATTTTGAAAAGTAAGGATAAAGAGAAAACACATTCCCCAAAGCAGGTGTAGCATGTGTAAATACGAAAAGGTAATAGGTGAAGTTAAGTGCTGAGAGGAGACCTGATAGTCCAATTTGCTGGACCATAAAGTTCATGAAGTAGAGTAGTATAAAATAAAGATTGAATGATAGTTAGAATCTAGATTGTGAAGGCCTTAAAAGAAAGCCTTAAAAATTGTATTTTATTGGTAAAACATAGGAAGCCATGAAAGGCTTCTGAGTAGACAAAGGACATGTACTTTTGGAAGTCTCTCATGATACCTTTGGAGATAAGGAGGAATGAAGCAAACTAAATAATAGCATGAATAGAAAGGTTCAGAAATGATGGAACAAAAAAGTGGTGATTAATGTAGTGATTTCAAATTGGGGGAGGCATCCAGCAGAATTGTATTCTACTCTTTGTCCTACTCAACATTTTTTTTTCATCATTGACTAGGATAGCATACTTAAATCAAATTTGCACATGGTGCAAATATAAGAAAAAATTTAATAAGGGTAAACATAAAATATAAAGGGTAAATATAAAGTAGCTCAAAGGAAAGAGTTCTAGGCCTGGAATCAGAAAGATCTGAGTTGAAATCCAGCCTCAGACTTATAAGCTGTGTGACTCTGGACAAGTCACTTAACCTCTATTTGCCCTAATTTATTGGAGAACCCAGTGGACAGTGATTAAATTGTGACAAAATGATTAACTGAGACACAGCATCTGTCTGAAGAGAGGGAACAGAGGAATACAATTCAAATGCAAAACTCAGAAGCATTTATTAAGCAAGTACAGCATATACACAGGGGAGCAATTGACCTAGAGCTGGTTAGCCCCAGTGACTGAGCTTTATGTCATGGTTTATATGGTCTTACAATAAAGGGAGGTATCAGAGGAGTGCAGAGTACCCATAGCCAAGATGTCTGTGCAAGTTTTGTCTGTTTGGAGCTGGTACAAATCAGTTTGAGCCAGTCCTGTGGTTGCTGGCAGATCAGAAGTATTCTGGATTCACCCCATGAAAACTACAAAGGATTACTGGCATGCCAAACCAGAACAACAATCATTCCACCTCCTGATTGGCTGATTGCAGTTCACAAAGTATTTCAGCCTGTCCTGGATAATAATGGAGCTCAGGCAAATAAACTCATAAATAAACTCATTCATTCCACTTTCGCAGTATGGTCCACAGTTTCACACAGATTCAGAGAAGACTGAACAACAACAAACATAAAGTCCTACGTTAACAAATCACACAAAGTGTAGCATAGGGAAGATGTGGCTAGAAAATTGTTTATGTAAAAAAACCTTTTGGATTCAGTTGACTGCAAAGTCAATACAAGTATCATCATCAGCATCATCATCGTCATCATCATCATCATCGTCGTCATCATCATCATCGTCATCATCATCATCACCATTATTGTCATTGGTTGTGGTGGCAGTGGTTGTAGTAGTGTTTTGTTGTTAATCCTAATGTAATGTGGAAGCCCACTCAACCCACAAAAAGCAAATGCAGACAATTTTGGTCCAAACCTGCGATTTCATTCCCATGGGTAAGTGCCAATGAGCAAACTTCTACCAATGTAAATCAGCAACAGTTCTGCAACTTATAATCTTAGAGAGTAGTTTGAGACTCATTGACGGTTAGGTTACTTGCTCCGGGTCACACAGCCAGTGTGTCAGATAAGATATTTGAATTCAGATATTCCCGGCTCCAAAGCCATCTCTTTATACACTGTACCACATGATCTCAAATAGAACTTTAGACTGCATTTAATCAGAAGTATCATTCTCAGAATAAAGAAGTGATGATCATAGAATCAGAGATTTCTAGGTGGAAAGAAACTTAGAAGTCACTGAATCCAAGACCCTTGATTTTTTTGAAGACTAACCAGTTGAAGAGTTTAAGTGACACAAAGTCACATGGGACAGAGATTAGATTTGAATCAAGATCTCTGATGCTAAATCCAGAATTTTCTTTCCACTCTCCCATTCTATACTCTACCCTGATCTAAAGTATATAAAGTAAAGTGCCCCAAGATCTAATATATTATGTCCTACTCTGGGTAACACATCTTGGAAGGGGCATTGGCCAGATGGAATGCAATCAATATAATGAAATTGATGAAAAGCATTTCATCCCAAACTGAAAGAACTGAAGATAAAGAATAGGAAGAGATGCAATAAGACTGAATAATCCACAAAGTGATTAATCATATACTGCTAAAAGATGGTTGCACTCCAAAGGAACAAGTCCTTACTAAAATAAAATAAAATAAAATAAAAAACACACACAAGAAAACCACTAAAACCATATAACTTATTGTAATTTAAATACATTAAGAAGCATTGGCATTCTCTTGAAAAGTAACAAAGCCAAGAATTTGGAGTCATAATAATAAATACACATGGGAGAGAAGAATTGCAAGTTTCATATCTGAAGGCAAAGAAAAACAAATATTTCCTCCCTTTTGAGAAACGAGTGTGACTCCCCAAGAAATGTGGATTCAAAATTAATTCACCTCTCCACATTGGCAGCCTATTATAGTAGAAAGGAGTATGGATTAAAGGTCTTAAAACCACTCTAATTCCAAGTCTACCACAAAGTTTTGCATAGGCATGGGCAAGACAGTTTACTACTCTGAGCCTCAGTTTCTATGATAAGTTACAATACTTGAAAAGTGGGATCTAATTCAAAATCTTTGTAAGTCTTTTGTTAAGATTTTGTACTCAGTCTAATACCTGTAACCAGGCAATGGCTATTAACAATTCAACTAATTAATACCTTGGTTGTAAAACTATTATAGAGGGCAATCATTTCTTTCCCTAATTATGATTCTTTGCTTTGATGACAACTGTCATTATGTTTAGATATTTAAAAAGCTCAACCCTTTATTTATTGATCTGAAAATAAAAGAAAAAAACAAATAA
>CM053587.1:35438855-35455135 GCA_028646515.1 Pseudochirops corinnae
TGAGACCTCTACTAAAATAGATAAATAATTGTAGTTGACAAAGTATTAAGTAAAGAATTTTTTTCTTTCCATTTTAGAAAACAAATATTGCAACATCTATCTCTGAACACTATTTTCTGTGGAACAGTAAAAAAGGGATATGTATTCCTTTTTAATTGATTTCAAATATATAAACTCTTCCTGTTTTAGGAATATGTTCATTATCTGTTATGCTACTAATAAATGAACATCAAGAAAATAATCAGAAAGAGCCAGTATATTTTTATCAAACAACCCATAAGAAAACAACATAATTTACCTATTTTTAACCATAGTAATAGGTGGTAGATCAGAGAAAGGTTCTAGATGCGTTTTACCCAGATTGTAGCAAGTCATTTGATTTCTTATGCTATCATTGAGGAAAAGATAGAGGAATGTGGTTAAAAATATTAAAGTTAAGTGGATTTGGAACTAATCAAATGGCAAGACACAAAGGATAGCCACTAATTGGTCAATATCAGGAGGAAGATGTCTAGTGGAGTGCTTCAAGGATCCTGTTATCAATGACTTAGATGATGGCATAGATGGTGTGCTTTTTATCAGTCTTGAAAATGAAATGAAATTGAGGATAGTTAATACATTGGTTTATAGATAACAGAATCCTGAAATAAAATCCTGCAATCAATTGCTTGCAAGAAATAACTCTAAAAAGCAAAGACATACACAGTATATGAATGAGTATCTAGAACAAGATTTATCATGCATCAGGTGAATGCAAAAGTATGAAATTGAAACAAAAAGAAGAATATCTTCAAAAATAAAAAAATACACTAACTTAAAATCAAATTGAGGTCTTAAAAATATAATTTCAGAAAAATTAATAGAACTAGTTACAAAAATCCTAGTCTTGATGGGAAATTCCAGAAAGATGATTTTTAAAACCCTTTAAAATCAATTATTATCAATATGAGAAAGGAAAGAAGGAAATAAATATTTATTAAGCATTTTTTATGCCAGGTACCGTGCTAAGTGCTTTACCAATATTATCTCATTTTATCCTCACAACAGTCCTGTAAGATAGATGTTATTGTTATCCTTATTTCATAATTGAGGTAACTGAGGCAGGCAGAGGTTAAAGGATTTACCCAGGGTCATACAACTAGTAAATGTCTGAGGCCTAACTTGGACTCAATTCTTTCTGACTCAAGGCCCAGCACTATATCAATTATACCACCTAGCTGCTTCAATATTATACAAGTGATTCTCCAAAATTGAAAAAAAAAACCCTCCTTTTAGGAGACAAATATAGTCCTCATGCCTAACCTAGGGAAAGATAAAAATAAATATAGATACAGATGATTACTATTGATTCAAAAATTTTAGATAAAATCATGTCAAACACACTGCATCAATTCACCCAAGAAATCACTCATTAATACTAACTTAAATTTATACCAAGAATGCAAAGAAAATAATAAGACTAATTAATCATATTAACAAAAACGTATAATTACATCAATTAATGCAGAAAAGCATCTGATAAAGTACAGCCTTCACTTATGCTAAAAACCTGTAAAATATAGAAACAAAAATTGTAATATCATAATTGTATATTGTAATTATAATATCATAAAAACTATTTAAAATCAAAAGCATCATTTGTATCTTTCTCATCACTATTTTATATAGTTCTAGAGATTCTAGCAAAAATAATAAGAGAAAGAAATTTAAGACATAAAAATATGTAAAGAGGAGATAACACTATTTCAGTTTATTGATGACATGATTTACTAAGAAAACCCTAGAGAATTAGTAAAGATATGATTTGAGAAAATTGATAGCCTCATCAAAGTTACAGGCTACAAAATAAATCCAGAAAAATCACTAGCATTTTTCTGTAATAAAAAAAGGTGAAATTGAAATACCTTTTAAAATAATTACAAAACAAATTAAATACTTGAGGGTCAATGTACCAGAAAATGTAAAATATTTACACAGAATAAATTACAAAATACTCCTTAAGGAAATAAAGAGAAACATAAATAGCTAGAAAAATATCCAGTGCTCATGACTGTACTATAACAATATGAAAAAATAATATTACCAAATACAACTTACAGTTTTAATGCTCTACAAGTCAAACTATAAAAAGAATATTTTATGGAACTTGGTCAATGAATATCAGGAGAAATAATGAAAAGAGATAAGGATGAAGGGGGAAAAGAAATTCTCGACATCAAAATGTATAATAAAGCAGTGGTAATTAAAACCATATGGTATTTGTTTGGTTGTTTTTTTACGGAGAGATAGATCAATGGAACAGATTACAAAAGAGAGAATCAGAAACAATGGAACTCAGTGATCCAACTTTCAATAAATAAGAAACATCAATTATTTAGAAAAGAACTTATTAAATAAAAAAATCTTCTCAAAAAACTAAAAATCACATTAGATTACATTTCACAACAAATTCTAAATGGATTTATCACCTAAATATTAAAGTTCATACCATCAAAAAGTCAGAAGAGAAACAGATCATATCATCTCTATAGGTAGGAAATATATTTTTTCTTTTTCTTTTTAGGAAATATATTTTTAACCAAAGAAAATATAGAGGTGATTGTAAAATATAAAATAAGTAACTGACTATATAAAACTGAAAAACTTGTGCACAAACAAAATTAATGTGCCTAGGATAAGAAAGGAAGAGGTGGAATGAGAAAAAAAAATACTTGTGTCAAAATTCTCAGACAAGAGTTTGGTATACAAGACATTTTAAAAAAACTAACAAATCAAGCCAAACCACAAGCCTCCTCTGTGCCAGGCACTGTGGTGAAGATAAAAGACAATGCCCCCCTCCCAAGGAATTAAGTCTAATGAGGGAGATAATATGTCAGCTATCACATACAAACAAAATATAAGCAGGATCATCAATGGAAAGAAAAGCTCAAGCATTAAAGGAGAATGGAGAAGATTTCTTATAGAAGATGAGATTTTAGCTAGGATTTGAAGGAAGCAAAGGAAGTCAGAAGACATGAAGAGAGAGCATTTCAGGTATGGGAAATAACCAGTGAAGAAGTACAGTATGTACATGGAGAGTCCTGTTTGGGGAATAGCAAGGGAGCCAGTGTCACCGTGATCACAGAATATGTGGGAATGAGGAATATGTAAGATAACTGAAAGGGTAGGAGTGGCAAGCTTGTAAAGGACTTTGAACAGCAAATAGAGGGTTTTATATTTGATCCTGGAGGTGATAGGAAATCGTTGGAGTTTAATCAATGAAGGGGTATGGTGATATGATCAGACCTATACTTTAGGAAGATAAATTTGACAACTGAGCAGAGGATGGACTGGAGTATAGATCTGTGGTGATACAATCAACCAGCAGATAATGTATTGTATTCATTCAGGTATCAAATAGTAGGGACCTGCACCAAGGAAGTAAAAATGTTAGAGGAGAAGAGGGAGTGTGTAAGAGGAATGTTATGACAGTAAAAATTGACAGAATTTGACAACAGATTGGATATGGTGAGTGAGAAAGAACAAGATGTCCAGAATTAGACCCAGGCTGCAAGCCTGGGTGACTGGGAGGATGGCAGCACCTTGACCATAATAGGGAAGTTCAGAGAGGGTGAGGGTTCAGGGGGCAGGAGGACTTCAGTTTTGAACATTACAAATTTAAGATGTCTGTGAGACATTGAGTCAGAGATGTCAAATGAGCAATTAAAGATGTGAGTCTAGAGGTTTGGAAAGTGGGTAGGGCAAGGTAAGTAGATCTGAGAGTCATCAGCCCAAAGATGATAACTGAATCTATAGGAGCTGATGAGATCACCAAGCAAAATGCTATAGCTGGAGAAGACCTAGGACAGAAGCCTGGGGAATGGGTGTGACCTAATTCTATTCCCCAATCCATAAGTGGTCCAAGGATTTGAACAAAGATTTCTCAAAATGAGAATTGTGAACTATTAATAACCAAATGAAAAAATGTTCCAAATCACTACATATTTTTTAAGCTATACCAAACTATAAAAAAAAAATATTTTATGGAATGTGATCAAATAATAACATTCATTTAAAAATGAATATCAGAGAAAATAATGAAAAGAGGTAGGAATGAAGGAGAAAAAAAATTCTAGATACAAAAATTTATTATAAAGCAGCAGTCATAAAAACTATTTGGTATTTGTGTTTTTGTTTGTTTTTTAATGGAGCAGTGGATCAATGTAATAGACTACAAGGAGAATCAGAAACAATGAACTTAATAACCCAGCTTTCAATAAATAAGAAACATCAATTAATTAGAAAATAATTCACTACTTAATAAAAATATCTTAAGAGAAATGCAAATAAAAAGAACCCTGAAGTTTTATCTCATACCAATCAAAATGACAAAGATGACAAAAGATATGAAAAGACAGTATTGTTTGTTGTTGTATAAAGGTAGGCAGAACAGGACATTGTTTTGTGGGGATTTTTGGTGGGACTGTATATTAGTACAATAATTTTGGAAAGTAAATTGGAATTATGCAAAAGTTGTCTCCACCCTTTAGCTTTGATCCATTATTAGGTTTATGCATCAATGAAGTCATTGATAAGAAGTACCAACATATGCCAAAATATTTATAGCAACACTTTTTGTAGTAATAATTAGAAAATGCGGATGCCTATAGACTGGTAAATAGCAAAATAAATTGTGGTACATAGATATACAGTAATGGAATATTATTGTTCTGTAATGAAAGAAACAATGGGAGGAGCCAAGGAGTAAAATCTGGGACTTGTGTGTGCTCTCCCCCCTTCAAATACCTTTAAAATAATTAAAATTTAATTTACTTAATTTAAAAATAATTAAAAATACCCAAACGCCTTCAAATACCTTTAAAAAAAATGACTAAACAAATTCTAGAGCAGGAGAAACCACAAAAATATGGAATGAAACAAATTTCCAGCCCAAGACACTTTGGAAGGTTGGAAGAAGAGATCTTTTGCACCAGGATGAAGAGGAACACAGTCCAGAGCAGTCTATGCCAGCACAACCCCATCCCAATAAACCAGGAGCAGGCCTTGGGAGTGACTGAATCAGCAGTAGCAGTGATCATGGCTGCTTCTAGAGCTCTCATCCCACAGAGGGCAAGGGGGTTGAACAACTGGTCAAAAAAAGATTCCAAAGGAATCCTTTCTACCACTGAGGCAGGACTCTGTTATATTACCCATACTCAGATCTGGATCACAGTCTTGGGTGGCAGTCCCAGAGTGAGGAGGACTCTAGTATAGCAGAGTTTATAGCCACAGCAGATAGAGGATCCTCCTCACATTTCCAGGGCAGAAAAGAGTGCTTGTGGTAACTAACAGACCAGAGCACAGCGCAGGGGAGTAGTAAATACTTCTCCTTAGATCGTGCCACCTTGAAAGAAATGAAAACTTACAGGTCCCTAGAAGTATCTCTGAAAACAGCTACACAAAACCCCTACATAAAATATCCCTTTGAAATGGTGAGCCCTTCACTCTGGAAGGAGATCCTCACTTTAACAAACAGTTAAAAGTCAAGTAATAAGCTGCAAAAATGACTGAACAATGGAAACAACTCTGACTATTGAAAGTTATTATGGTGACAAGGAAGATCAAAACACACACTCAGAAGAAAACAACATTGTCAAAACTCATATATCCAAAACCTCTAATAAAAATATGAATTGGTCTCAGGCCATGAAAGAGCACAAAAATAATTTTGAAAATCAAGTAAGAGAGGTAGAAGAAAAAAATGGGAGTGATGAAAGAAAATCATAAAAAAAGAGTTAACAGTTTGGTAAAGGAGGCATAAAAAATACTGAAGAAAATAACACCTTCCAAAAAAGACCAGGCCAAATGGTAAAGGAGGTACAAAAAACAATGAGGAGAACAATGCTTTAAAGGAGGTACAAAAAACAATGAGGAGAACAATGCTTTAAATGGCAAAATTGGCCAAATGGAAAAAAAGATTCAAAAGCTCACTGAAGAAAAAAATTCCTTAAAAATTTGAATGGAACAAATGGAAACTAATGATTTTATGAGAAATCAAGAAACACCTAAAAGAGGCAAGAAAAAGCTTTTACAGTGGAGGGGAAGAGAAGGAGGTGAAAGGGAGTAAGTGAATGTTACTGTCATCAGAACTGGCTCAAAGAGGGAATAACATATACACTCATTTGGGTTTAGAAATCTATATTACCCTAGAGGAAAGTAGGAAGGGAAGGAGATAAGAGAAAGCGGGGTGAGAGAAGGGTCAGCAGATGGGCGAGGAGGTGGTCAGAAGCAAAACACTTTTGAAGAGGGACAAAGTGAAAGGAGAGAGAGAATAGAATAAATAGGGGGTAGGATAGAGGAAAATACAGTTCTTATGGTTTCTGCCTTTTATTCTGATTATTCCTTCACAACATGACTAATGTGGAAATATGTTTAAAAGGCATGTATACATATAGCCCATATCAGATTTCATGCTGTCTTGGGAAGAGGAGAGAAGAAGGAGGGAGAAAAAATTTTGGAACTCAAAATCTTATAAAAGTGAATGCTGAAAACTATCTTCACATATAATTGGAAAAAAAATAAAATACTATTAAGGGGGTGGGCTGTGAAGAAGCAATGAATATGATAAATACAGAGAATCAAGGAAAGATTCACAGGATCTGATGCAGAGTTAAATAAGCAGAGCCAAGAAAACAATATTCACAATAACTATAATGATGTAAATAGAAAAAAAATCACAAAATAATTAAAAGTGAATGTTGGAAATTTCAAAGCATATTGATGATTCCAAAGAATAAATATTAGATATCCCCATGCTACTTCTCTGTAAAGATGGGAAGTTCATGAATATGTAACATTGAACATATTTTGAGTGGTTTTTTAATGTTGATCAGTTTTCCTGAATTTTTTTCTTTAAAAAGATAAATTTGTCATATAGGATGACTTTCTGAGTTCCTTAGAGGAAGGAAGATACTGGGAAGCATTTTAGAATTGTAAAAATGCCAAAGATATCAATAACAATTTATCTTTTTTTAAAAAATCATGTTTATTATATCCTTGTCTACTCTTTCTCCAAGAATTTGATGAAATAAATATTGTAAATTTTTGTTTCTTCCCTAATGCCTTGCACATTGGTGTATACATAGTAAATGCTTAATAACTATTTGGCCAATTAAATTAAATGTGCTAGGCACTAGCTAGGTACTAAATGCTGGAGATAAAAGGATGAATAAAGACACAAAAGGAAATTATAGCCTAATGTGTTCCCTATTTGTGTGGCTTTCTCTTGAAAATGACCTGGCACTCCAGGCAGTCTTGCAAATCCTGAGCCAAGATCAAGGAATATCAGGAGTCATTTTGTTTTTCCTTCCCTAAAGGTCTCATTATATAGAGTCCCATCATTAAGCTCCCTGTCAGTCATAGGGAAATCTATTCTTCTCCAAATTACCCTAGGTGCTTGTGAATGAAATATAAGGTTCTGGAGTCCTGGGAGGGCATATGATTAAAGGGTGGAATTCTTGGAGACATTCAGAGAAAATGCTTTTCTTTCAAGCTCCTTCACTTGCTTCATAATCAGCTCAGTAGCTGTTTTTCTAATTTGCCTCCAGACTAATTGCCATTACTCAACCTAATGGGCCTAAGAACCATATTGAACAACCCAGAAATGGTTCTCTGGGTGACTCATGTGAGCTACTAGATATCAGATTTCTGCTTTTGTGTGCAAATGGCAAAGGGTCTCTCTATTTCTCTCTTCTCAGTAGCTGACTGATCATGACCCCCTCACCTCCTTCCATCTCTCTCCAGTCCCCTGGCATTTTCTCTGCTGCTAATAAGCATTATTCTGTTCTGGCCAGATTTTTCTTCTGCCTTCATGGAAAGAGTCACTGCTGCATCTGACCCTAAGTCTATATCAATGATGTCATGTTTATATTAATTTCTCACACCAGAGTTATACCATGGAACTATATGTATTAATCTGCAGCTCACCTGACTACAAATCTACAGAGCTCAAAAAAGGTTTATGTTTTACTGTTAGTCAATAATGCAATTCTCTCTACCTTGCCTTTGTACCATCTAGCCTACCACTACCTGAGGCAAACCTTTCCCCTTTATGGGGTGCATATGAGCACATAGAAAAGTCGAAAGGCAGAGAGAGCTAATGTCAGCAAAAGCAGCAGCACAGTCTTGCAAAATCGGCTACTGACCAGCCTAATAGCATATTCTAACTCTAAATGCAATATACATTTATTAAATTCCTATATGGGTTGGGAGAAGTTATAGGCTTAGATAGGTATGATTTTTGTCCCCAAGGACTTTGTAGTCTAGTAGATGAATAAAATTCTAGCAGAGTAATTATATACAATATTAATAAATGCATCAAATAAGTGCAAATAATCTGTTGTTCATACTAATTTATGATGTATATGTATATAACAGTGTCCTGTGTTAGAAGAACTGCCAATGATGATAACTAGCTCTTCTCCCTTATTTTCTGAGATAAATGAGCACTTTTATTTCTTTGTTTCACAAATAAACTAAAAGAAATAATTGTTTCTTGTGAATTAATCAAATAGACCAAATCCCACGTCTTTATCAAACTCCTCTGACTCTTTTTTGACTTCCATTTTGGCTGGAAGCAGGCATAGAAGTAACTGGAGTAGCCACTGCTGAAATATCAGCCAAGAAGGCCTTAACCTTTTCAGCAAGTGGGAAGGTATACTCATTCTCCACAGCTATAGTTATGACCTGCTTATACCCATAAATGACAGAGTGGGTTACTGATGAAATATTTGGGTAACCAACCTGCAGATAGACTCTGGTAACATTACAAAGGCCCTCCAAGAATAAAAAAAATGCAGTCTCCTCCATGATGAAAAGCACTTTGAGGTTATAGATGCCACCATTGTCAAACATCCACAGAATAATCAGCCCAAAAGACAACAGGGAGATGTTCAGCATGTTCAACAATGTGAATTCACTGGTGCCCATTTTGTCTCCAGTGTTAATCAGTGCACAGCACTCAGGATTTTGATAGTGCCCTTGGAAATCTTGGTGGTGATACCCAGAGCCTAGAAGAAGAAAGTCTTCTTGGGACCCAGACCAGAGTTCTGGGCAGACACAGTGACATCATGTGGGGTGATGACACCAGAACAGGTGGCAACTGGCACGTTATTGGCCAGAAACACATCTCTAATCTCAGTCAGATCTTCCTTAGTGAACACAAAGCCCACATTCCCCCAGATACAAAGTAGCAGTTTCTCCAGATGCCCATGAATGACTTTTTGGTGGATTTTTTTTTTTCCCATTAACTCTATAGCCTTCCCACAGAAGGACATCCAGATCTGCTACATCTTCTTGGAGCCCACATTGCCTGCCCTCACAATGGAGCATTTTGGATAATCACACAGATATAAAAAAGTTGGTCGATCTTGAGGAAGTAATTTGATTTCCAGGTAGCTCTGTCTTCCCTAGACATCTCAAAGGTGCTTCAGGAATTGTCACATGGGGCTTAAAGATGATGTCACTCAAATGAGACTGCCTGGGGAGATCAAGTTCTGAATTCAGTGGGAAATGATCTCATAAAGTGGTTTTAATAGTGACGACAACTCAGACTGACAATTTCAAACTGCAATTGAAAGTCTTAATGAATTTAGGAAACAATGGAGGCCATTCTAGAATAAACAACTTCTTTATCCTTCTAGTCCTTAAAAATGATACATTGGGCAGCTACGTGGCACAGTAGATAGAGCTTCAGAACTAGAGTCAGGAAGACTTGACTTCAAATGTGATCCCATATATTGACTAGCTATGGAACTGTGGGTAACTCACTTAATTTCTATTTGCCCCAAGTTCCCTCATCTGTATGATGGGGATAATAGCCCCTCCCTCCTACGGTTGTTGTAAGGCTCAAATGAGATACTAACTATAAAGTGCTTAGCACAGTGCCTGGCACATATTAGTACACACTTTATAAACATAAATTGTTGTTATTATTATTATTATTATTATTATTATTATTATTATTATTATATCTAAGGAGGCTGTGTGAGAACGGAAAAAGCCATGACTTAAGATTCAGAGGACATAGTTTCAAACATTTCTCCAGAAGCTTATTGCATCTGTGATCTTGGACAAGGAACTTCACTTCTCCATTTCTTCATCTATAAAATGAATAGGTTAGATGAAATAGCCTCTGGTCCCTTTCCATTCTAAATCTATGATCCAAGACCAATCAACAAAAAGCGAAGGCACTTAAATGCTACAAAACAAACTGACAGCAGATTCATCAGTGTTTTTGGCATATTTACATTACGTATTTACATTCAACTGGGGGAGAGCAATTGAAGGACACCATATAGGATATTTTTAATGTTGTTCTTTTATAAATAAATATATTTTAATGCCAGAAATTTCTGCTTTCTATGATGTATAGATCACGCATGTATGTGGGTGCATAATGTTGTAATAGGTGTTAGATGAGGAAAGCTCGGTTTCCAAGTTTCCCTTAGTAATGGGAAAAGCAATTTTCAAACAGGGAGTGGTTCACATAAATTCTTTCCTCCAGCCCTACTTCAAATTGTTTAAAGCACAATATCTTACACATCATAGGTATTCCTTAAGTATATGTTGAAGGAATGAAATTCAGAGAAGCACATAATTAAGAAGGTACAGCTAGGAGGTACAGTGGATAGAGGGCCCCAGAGTCCGGAAGACCTAAGACCAGATGTGACTTCAGATACTGACTAACTGTATGAACCTGGGCAAGTCACTTAATACTGTTTGCCTCAATTTCTTCATCTGTAAAATGAGCTGGAGAAGGAAATGACAAATTACTCCAGTGTCTTTGCTAAGAAAATCCTAAACGGGGTCATGAAGAATTGAATACTACTGAAATGACTGAACAACATCAATAACAACACATAATTAAGAACACAGAGAGCTCCAAGGTCCTTTCGAAAATAACCACGATGCATCTATCTCAACTAAGATGCATCTACCTCTTCTAGCCTGGCATATATTACAGAGATAAGTTGGTTATCCAAGTTTAAACCAGAATGGCTAAAAATAAAGGTTATCAAATAGAGACCTCCCCCCACTTTGCCTTAACTCAGCTGATCCTATTTCCTGCTTATCTCAGTCTAAAAGTCACCCCTTTTCTAGGCTAATTATTCCACTTTTATCTTGAGCCAATCCCCTCTCACCTCCTCAGAGACCTTTCTCTTTCAATTATCTCCACTCTCAAATTCTTTAATCTGTTCTCTGCTGGATCATTTCCCTCTGTGTACAATTTTCCCTTTTAAAAAGACAACAACAACTTCAAACAGTAATAACAACCTCCAATCCTTCCTGTGGTTCTGCTACCCCTAAAGCGTTCATCCTATCCCTCTGCTTTCCCTTAATACAAAATACATTTGTGCAATACTTTACAATTTACAAAGCCCCTTTAAATCATTCTGCTATCTAGATGTCTAAGGCTGCTTTGCATAGTGGATGGAGTGCTGGGCTTATAATCATAAATACCTGGATTCAAATCCTATCCCATCTCTGACAACTGTTAGCTGTCTGATGTCACCTTACTTTGAGGTGCCTTAGCCAAATCAATTAAGCTCTGTGAGCTTGAGACAACTTCCTAGGACAAATGGAGTTTCTACTAAGACAGACAGGATGTGGTCCAACTTGTCATCTCCCTGCTAGGGAAAGGAATTTCCACACCTCTGCACCAGATGTTTCAAACTCTAATGAAAGCAAAGTTTTTCTTGTATTAGAACATTTACCAGTGACTCCCCAAATTCATCTCCAAAACCATCTATCCCAAGCTTTGGTTAGTCCCTTCCCAGTTCTCTGCAGCTGAATGCCCTGCTTGAATTCAAGCTCCACATGCCCAAACTTAAACCAATTAGTTTCCCCAAAAACCATATCCTTCTTCTGAATTCCTTAAAAAAATAAAAAAAATACTAGCATCTTTCCAGTTATAGAGACTCAGATCTTCACTATTATCCTTGATTTCTTTCTTTTCTCTACACCCTAGGCCAGTCAATCACTAAATTCTTTTTTTTTTTCTCTTTCCCAACATCTCTCCCATTCATCTTCTCTCCATTCCTACTGCCACCATACTATTTCAGGGTCTCATACTGCACTCAGGACGATTCCCAGTCATACTGACCTATGTCTTGCCACTGGACCTGAATGACTCTGAAGGAGAGAATGAGGCTGATGATTTTTGCACAGCTCTGCCCCACTTAAATTTGATTCACTTGTCAAGTCATCATCTTCCCAATGTCTTTGGTCCTTTCTGAGGAGGAAGGATAAACAACAATCAGGTTCTCATTACTCCTTGTCTACATTTTTGCAAGAGGTTCATTACCAGTCTTCCCACCAGATTAATATTATTAATATACAGATCTGATCAAGTTACACAAATCTGGCACAATGAAAAAGTTTCAATGGCTCCCCATTGCCTGATAAATAAAGTATAAAGCCTTTAAGCTAGCAATAAAGACATTCTAACATTTGACCTGAACTTGCCTTTTCAGTCATATTTCCCACTACCTCTCTTAATGCAATAGCCTCTGTTTGATCCAAAATGGACAATTTAGCCATGTTGAGCTTCAGTATCTGCCAGGTAACCTTGGCAAGAGAAAGTCTTCTCAGAAGGATCTATTTGCCTTGCCCCATTTCTTCTCCCTCTGTCCTAACATACTTTCTACCTTTAGATTTGAAGACAATAATCAAATCAATATCATTAATACTGGATAGGCTGAGATAATTAATGCATGGTCATATGAATCCACACACAATCTCTGTGGCTCCCTAGACTAAAATTCCCTCTCCTGCTCACCATTCCCCTATATGTGTTGTTTGCTCCCTATTAGAATGTAAGTTCCTTGTTGATAGAGATTGGCTCATTTTGTATTCACTGTTTCTATTCCCAGCTCCTAAGATCAAAATTCCTGGCACACAGTAGGCACTAAATAAGTGCCTTTTACTCATTCATTTATATCATATTGAACTCTAAAATTCCTCTTTCTAACAACAACTTTCTCTCGTTCAATGTCTCCTTCTGCCTAACACCTCCTAAAACTATTCTTCATACTCATCAGGTCCACAAATCTCCAATTTTTCCATTCTCTATCCCATTCCAGTCTCACTTTCCACCCTCCATTCACTCTCTTGACTCTAGGCTTGACCAATTCAACCATTTAGTATAAGCTAGCCTTAAATCTCTTCCCTCCTTCTTCCATCATCATTCTCACATTGCAAACTCCAACTCTAGGCTATCCCTTACCATCAGTTTTTCTCTACGCCTACTCAAGTGCTGCTGAGGGCTATTGGTACGAGGTATAATATCTTATGGACTAGGTTAAATGTGCATTTATGTTATCTAATCCCAACTGGGTTGTCACTGCTGCCCAGCAACATTTTTATTCTTCCTTGATTAAGTCTCTATCCCACTCTTCATAGCAAGCTAGTCTTTCTTAGACCTCCTAGATACCTGTTCCCCCTCCCATCTATTCTGTAAAGGACCTCACTTCCAACTTTACTGTGAAAATATAGTCCATGAAAATAAGTACTCTCTTCTCTCCAATCCAAGTCTCCAAATCGCTGTACATAATTTCCCATTCTTATCTGCTTTGATCAAGTTTCTGATTTGTTTGTTTTTTTAAAGTGGTCCTTCCTCTTGGCAAAGCCAATTTAAATGTAATCTTAAACTGATCCTCCCCCATCTCAAACAGTCAGTCAACTGACATATAAATTGAGTACACTGTAGCACCATACCTATGCCTTAGTTGGTACTTACTAAATGTTTATTAATTGATTGATTAATGTGCTGATGGTAAACTCTGAGGATATATAGCTAAAAAAAAAAAAAACAGTCCCTGCACTGAAGGAATTAATAGTCAAATAGGAAAGGGAACACATAAAGAAGTATATACAAGATATATAGAGTAGATAAAAGATAATCTCAGAGAGGAAGGCACTAGTATCTGGGGGAGGATCAGAAAAGATCTCCTATAAAAGGTAGGGTTTGAGTTGAGTCAAAGTAAGCCAGGAGACAAAGATGTGGAAGAACATCACAGGAGACATTCAGTGCAAATGAAGAGAAACAGGAAATAAAGAGTCATGTGTGAGAAACAGGTTGGTATTGTCTATTCTTCCAAGAGTTTGTCCCTTCATTTATTCCCTTCTTTTTTCTTTTTTTTTTTACCATTTTCTTCATATTCACCAGGTTTATTTCATAATATCTATAAACATATCCAAGTTTCTCTCATTCTACAAAACAAAATAATTTCTTTTAAATCCCTTAACTTGACCCTGTAATTTCCTAAAGCTCTTTTCCTAGGGCACCTCTCCCTTTCACAGCCATAACCCTAAAAGGAGTCTTTTACCTTTTTTTTTACTTTCTCTTCCAAATCTTTTACAATATAATTCCTGGCTTCATAAATGGAAGAAAAAAAACTGCTCACTCCAAGACTATAATGAATTTCTAACTGCAAAATACAACAGATTTTTTTCAGTCAAATTGAACTTAATCTCTTGGCAGATTTTGACACTATCAACCATCCTCTCCTTCTATGTGCTCTGTTCCCCCCTCATGTCACTGCTTTCTACTGGTTTTCCTCCTATCTGACCACTGGTATCATCTGCTAAGACATCATCTTTCTTACATCCATTAGTCCTAACTTAAGCCTCTGTTCTTCTCTTCTTCAATGATTGCATCAACCCCCATGGATTTGTATCTCTATGCAAAGAATTCCTACTTTTATATATCTAGTTATCATCTCTCTCCTGAGCTCATCCCACATTACTATCTTCCTACTAAGTATTTCCAACTGTCTGTTTCATAAGTAGGTATCACAAAATCAACATGTACAAAACATCATCTCCTCCCTATCTTCCCACCGAAGACTTTCCTCCAAACTTCCCTGTTTCTGATGATTGCACCACCATGTTTCTAGCCCTCCATGGTCAAAACCCAAAAGTCTTCCTTGATTCCTCTCACTCCCTCAACCTCAAAGATAATTACAACTTCAATCTTCAATAAACAAGTAACAATTATTTCTTTATTAATAAGTCATGCCAATTTTAATTCTATAACTTCCCTACTACTTTTTCCTTCTACTTAGATGATCTCTCTCCCCACCAAATTCAGGTACTCAACCTTTTTTCTTTTTCTTTTTTCCATTTTCAATTTATTTATTTTTAGTTTTCAACATTCATTTCCAGAAGATTTTGAGTTACAATTTTTCTCTCCGTCTTTCCCCTATCCATACCCCAAGATAGTGAGCCTACTGAATACTCCTACCCCAATCTGTTCTCTCTTATATCCTCCCTAACTTTCTAGTAGGTCAAGATAGATTTATATACCCCAGTGCCTGCATATCTTATTTTCCAGTTGCATGTAAAAAAAATAATTTTTTAATATTTGTTTTTAAAACTTTAATTTTCAGATGTTTTCCCTTCTTCCCTCCTCGCCCACCCCCAGTGGGAAAACAAGCAATTCAAAATAAGTTGTTACATCTGTAGTTTTGCAAAACATTTCCATAGTAGTTATATAGTGAAAGACTAACTATATTTCCCTCCGTCCTATCCCACCCCCCATTATTCTATTTTCTACTTTGACCCTGCCCCTTTACAAAAGTGTTTGCTTCTAACTACCCTCTCCCCCAGTCTGCCCTCCCTTCTATCATCCCCCTTCTTATCCCATTCCCCTGCTACTTTTCTGTAGGGTAAGATACCCAATTGAGTGTGCATGCTATTCACTCCTTAAGCCAAATTCAATGAGAATAAGGTTGACCCATTCCTTTTCATCTTCCTGCTCTTCCCCTCCCTTGTAACAGTTTTCTCTTTCCTCTTTTATATGAGATAATTTACTCTATTCTATCTTTCCCTCTCTCCTTCTCCCAATATATTCCTCTCTCACCTCTTATTTTATTTTTTAGACATCATCCCTTCATATTCAACTGATCCTGTGCCCTCTATGTATACATGTACACACATATACACACATATACACACACTCACATATACACACATACACCTTCCTATACATACATAAAACTGTATGTGTGTCTATATATGTATATATACGTATATACATATATATTCCCTTCAACTATCCTCATACTGAGAAAAGTCTCAGGAGTTATAATTATCATTTTTCCACGTAGGAATGTAAATAGTTCAACTTTAATAAGTTCCTTATGATTTCTTTTTCCTGTTTACCTTCTTGCGCTCCTCTTGATTCTTGTATTTGAAAGTAAAATTTTCTGTACAGCTCTGGTTTTGTCATCAAGAATATT
>CM053587.1:35455635-35476809 GCA_028646515.1 Pseudochirops corinnae
GTCCTCTATTTCATTGAATAACCACATTTTCCCCTGAAGCATTATACTCAGTTTTGCTGAGTAGGTGATTCTTGGTTTTAATCTTAGCTCCCTTGATCTCTGGAATATCATATTATAGGCCCTTTGATCCCTTAATGTAGAAGCGGCATGATCCTGGGTTATCCTGATTGTGTTTCCACAGTATTCAAATTATTTCTTCTGGGCAGCTTATAATATTTTCTCCTTGATCTGGGAACTCCAGAACCTGGCTGTAACATTCCTAGGTGTTTTCTTTTTAGGATCTTTTTCAAGAGGTGATGGGTGAATTCTTTCAAGTTCTATTTTGCCCTCTCGTTCTAAAATATCAGGGTAATTTTCCTTGAGAATTTCTTGAAGGATGCTTTCTAGCTTCTTTTTTTGATCATGGCTTTCAGGTAGTCCAATAATTTTTAAATCATCTCTCCTGGATCTATTTTCCAGGTCAGTGGTTTTTTCAAGGAGATTTTTCGCATTGCCTTCTATTTTTTCATTTGTTTGGCTCTGTTTTATAGTATCTTAATTTCTCATAAAATCATTAGCTTCCAAGTGTTCCAATCTAATTTTGAAGGAGTTATTCTCTTCATTGAGTTTTTGAAATTTCTTTTCCATCCGGCCAATTTGGCTTTTTAATGCATTCTTCTCCTCATTGGCTTTTTGGGCCTCTTTTGCCATTTGAGTTAGTCTATTTTTTTAAGATGTTATTTTCTTCAATCAGTTCCTGTTTTTACTGTGCCATCTTGGCTCCATCCTGCAACCTTTATCTCTCAGATTATTGTGAAAGATTCTAAAATAATCTCCCTGTTTCTTATTCTCTCTATTCAATCCATCTTCTGCATGGCTGCAAAATTGATTTTCCTAAAATACTTCTCTAACAATGTCATTTCCTTATTCAGAAATGGTCAGTGATTCCCTATTGCCTTTAAGATACTGTACAAAATCTTCAGTGTGGTACTCAAAACTCTGCACAATTTAATTTTGACCTATCATTCCAGTCTTATTTTGCTTTTCTCTCCTTCATGGATTCTGGTTTCAGTTAAACTGCCTTGGACCAGCTCTTTCCCATAGACAACATCCCATTTCTCTCTTCTGCCCTTTGTACAATCAGTTTCCCACGTATGTCCTCTTCATCTTATCTTCATAGATACCATATACCAAGTTAAGTTTAAAATGTGACTTCTAATATAAAGGAAGTTGTGAAAAGTTATTTAATATCATGCTTTGAGGGTAGGAGTAAAACAGTTGTTTACTTTATTAAAAAAAAAAAACACACACAGATAAGAAAAGGCCCAAGGAAAATAAATAGAAAGAATACCAGTGACTAGGCACAGACATTGAAACAACTGCATCATATTAGTTGATTGGAGGCCTGAGGCGGCAGGGAAGAGTGCATCTTAGCATCAGAAATGTCAGGGACAATCTGTAGTGACAATTATAGGACAAGTTCTTTTTGACAATCAGCCATGAAGTGAATTTTATCCCTCAAGGAGTTGGAAAGATTTCACAATCCTCAACATGATAAGCCTCTTCCCTTCTCATTTTTGTCACTTTGATATTAAGGGAATCATTTGATAACCCTTCTTGTAAATGTCCTTCAAGAGCAGCTATTCTCTTGGTCAAAGTGAAACTGAAAACTCAGATCTCATTAGGAGCAGCTACAACAGGAGTCTGCTAGTAAATGTTTAACAACCAGCTCTCTGAAAAGGCAAGACACACTTTAAAGTTTAATCTGAGTTATTTACATTTTCTTCATCAGTTTCTTAAATCTGGACTATCAACAAAACAATAAATCAAGCCCTCATCTGTAGTATTTGCAGATTTCCGAGTAATAAATTCTCACACTGAAAACTTAAATCAGTGTCTTGAAGGCAGGTCACCTGAGCTGCAGCTACTGAGAATTTGAAATTTCAAGACTTTTATATGAGTGTCTAAGCCACTTGAAAGTTTGACTGTACCCTTTCTATTCAATTCAGTAAATGTACTCTAATCTATAATCACAATATGTATACATTCTGGGGCCTTCTGGGAACAAGATTAGAGTGTTAATAGGAATGGAGTAGAATACAAATTAATTATGAGGAACTTCATGGTTCACTCCATTGACTAAAGAAGATGAGACAGAAGCTGGGTAAGCCAAGGAAATGCTGTGAGTCAAGGATCCCAGAAAAGTATACTTTCATATGAGCAAAAAAGCTGAATAAGGCCTCAATCAAGGTCCTGCAACTGTGGGCGTGTCTGTGCAAAAGACTTTGGGCTAGCAGCATGGACTTGTAGCACCACCTGGTGGCTTACATGAGTCTCCCCTTGGGGAACACATGGGCACTGCTTATTCACCCAGCTGTCTTTGAGGCTGTAGCGCAGGGGTAAGGGAGATGCTCTTGTGGTGAGGTAAAAGACATATTTACTACAACTAAATCTATTTCTTCTATTTTCTATTACTACTTCCAACCTGAATATTTAAGAATTTCCCAGCAAATAAAACAATTCTTTTCCTTTCAATTTGTATACGATTTCCAAAATGTATTTTCCGATATTTTCATTAAGAATTCCAGCTATCATAGAAACAATTTTGAAATGCCAGAACATTTGAGGATGTCTCAGATTCTCCGGTAGGATTCTAACCTATTATCTACAGTTTGGCTCTGTCATGGACTTTTAAGTTTTAAACCTCCTAGATCCCCATTTGGTCATAAATAAGTTACAGTCTCAAATTCATCAAAGCACTCAAACCCTCAAATAGCTCCTGCCAGGTGAGTAAGCTAGAGAACAATTTATTCACTTTGTTCTCCAGACTAATATAGTGTCATACATAAAAATGAGTATGTGTACTAAAAGTAAGTCAAAGTAGGGCAGCTCTTTTCATTGAACTCAGGGAATGTAGTAAATGGGCCGTTTTAAGTTCATCTATTATACATGGAATTTAAGTGTATTTTTCATGTTTAAATTACAGTTTCTTTGGACATGAAAGAAAAAGCTCCAAGTAACAAAGGTAGCAAGATGATTACTTCTCTATATAAGCATGTATGTGTTGTATATGATATATATTTCATATTATACACAACACATATATGTGTGTGTATGTTCAGGCATACAGAGATAGATGCAAAGACAGATGCATTTATAGATATATAGTTAGATGAATGACAATTTAAAAAGAGGTAAAAATGTGTGGCAAAAAGAAAGTCAACTTCCAATAGTATTTCCTAATAGTAGGGACATGAACAAGCCAAAACTTTTATTCTATATTTGACTTCCAAGTGTGTTTTTGAATCCATTACAATGAAAATAAAAGTGTTGAAGAATTCCAAACCTATTCCAACTGTCCCCTTTCCTCCATCCTTCTTTTTTCCTTTCCCATTTTGGCTTTAAATTTTTCTACAATACATTCCTTCCTTGGAGACAGGAAAATAATTAAACTTGTTTCTAAACACACAAACTGTGTTGAGAATTGTGACCCATCCAATCAAGTCATCCAAACAGCTGGCTTGATTGTTTTTTATATTAAGAATGACTGATAATGGTAGGACAATTGGAATGCTGCTACACTGGCAACCTAAAAGTAATAAAAGAACCAAGAAAGCTTTTACCTCAGTAGGTGGTTTCTTTCTGGATGATTTCTAGAAGGGCAAACATTAAGATCATACATGACAGAAAGGTATGGAAGGGTTGTAATCTGTACTAGTCAAGAGAGTACCCTCAGCAGGGAGATCATAGATCCAATTAAGTACTTGTTTGTATTTTATTTTACAAGTCCATTGTGACAAGTCTCAGCTTATCTACAAAGGCACAACTTTAGCATTCTGGTTGCAAAGGCTGAGGTTGCAATTAGATTGATAAGAGATGAGCAGATGGGATGATGATGTTAATAAAAACTTAAGTGGTATTTACTTTCAACATATAATCAAGATAATTTTAGGATCACATATCTTACAACTGGAATTGGTCCTAGTCCAGTTTTCTAGTCTTTAAATATGTCAGGCATTAATATTTTTATCTGATAGATGAGAAAACTGACTCAAGATCACACACAGCTAGTAAGTTATTGATAGGGAATGCATCCCAAATCTCTTGGCTAATACTAAAGTTCTCCCTTCCTCTAGGCTTCATTGTTACTATTTGATAACAGTGAGGTTGCATAGCTAATAGTGGGTTGGCCTCAATGTCCAAAAGACTCAGATTCAAATTCCACATGTGTTATAACATGCTGGTTGTGTGCCCTAGGCTCGTTACTATTTCTCCCAGTGACATTCATACCCCATCTAGGAGTAAGATAACTTTTTAAGACTATAAGTTGGGAGAATCCTTGCTAAATTGCATAGGTAAAGGGAGCTTCCAAACTCAAAAATTCCTAAAAAGCGAAATCACAATAATTTATTTTATGTAATAAAATATAGGGTTTTTGAGAATGTATATGATGGCATAATCTTTTACATCTACTATATACTCTCAGACATAGGCTCTCCCTCCTAAGATACAGATCAAAACCCATTTCTTCTTTCTCCTGTGTGATTCTTGTCCAAATTCTCTTATAAATATTTCATAGTGCCTTTACTCAGTATATCTGATGCCTTCCCCCTAGGTTATTTAACATTCCATGGGAAAAGCGAGGCATTCTGACTGTCAGTCTACTTTCCCTTACTCTTGGTAATAACTAGCTCACCTTGTTTTCTTCCAGGATATTCTTCAGGGATGATACATGCTTAGAAGCATCATGGTGTTATGGATCAAGCACTTATTTCAGAGTCAGAAAGAACTGGCTTGAGGTCCTACTTCTGACAAATATCAGGTGTTTAACACTGAACCATACAATAACTAAATCAAGGCTCTCAAGACAACTCTTATTCTGCAAGTTATAGAACTTGCTTCATCTCCTAGTCAGTTAATGAATATTTATTAAGCACCTGCTATCTGCAAGGCACTCTGACAGGGGTGGGGAGCCTATGGCCTCAAGTCACATGTGGCTTTCTAGATTCTTGAGGGCAGCCATCTGACTGAGTCCAAGTTTTATAGAACAAACCCTTTTATTAAGGGGATTTGCTCTGTGAAGTTTGGATTCAAAGAGCCACACTTGAGGACCTAGAGGGCCACATGTGAAGTTGAGACAGCAAGTTCCTCATCCCTGTATTATGCTAAGTGCTGGAGGCACAAAGAAAGGCAAAAGACAGCCCATACTCTCAAGGATCTTGCTTATCTAATGGGGAAGTCAATTTGAAAACAACTATGCACAAACAATCTATATGCAGGATAAATTGGAAATAATCCATAGAAGGAATGCATTAGAATTAAGAGAGATAGAGAAAGGCCTTCTTGTAGAAGAGGGGATTTTAGGCTGAGATTTAATGGAAGCCAGGGAAGTGAGGAGGCAAAGAGGAAGGAGAGGCTTCTAGGTATGGGAGACAGTTAGTAAAATCCCTGGAATAGGAAGATGAAGGCTTTTCTTCCAGTTAGGAGTCTGGTGTCACAGGATCAAAGATGGAAGAGGGAAGTTTAACATGTACATGGGCAGCTAGGTAGCACAGTGGATAGAATTCAGGGCCAGGAGTCAAGATTTGTTTTCCTGACTTCAAATCTGCCCTCAGACACTTACTAGCTGTGTGACTTAACCCTGTTTAGTTCAGTTTCCTCATCTGTAAAATGAGCTGGAGAAGGAAATGTCAAACCAATCCAGTATCTTTGCCAAGGAAACCCCAAATGGGAACACAGAGTTGGACATGACTGAACAACATGGTATAAGAAGACTGAAAAGGTAGGGCAGGTTATGAAGGATTTTAAATGATGAGAAGATTAAGAGTGATCCTGTATCATTTATTTATTGACTCTATTTATAATTAATTTTTTCCTGTAATAACTTTTGCCCTATTATTGCATAAGTCATGGTTCTTTGTCTCTGAACTTACTTCAGAGCTCAGCTGACCTATAATGAGTTAATTTTAGAAATCTCCTGATAATTACTGATCTGTTCTGGCCTCAAGGAATTTAACTGACCTTGGGGGGGATGTGGTTGACCACAAAGGAAGTCAGGCATAATATCTTTATACCACGGAGCTATCCTTTAAGGATGTCTGGTTTGCTGTGCAAAAGTCTGGGCTACTACCTCACACCAGGACACAGACACTTCTTAGTAACATGACAGAAGAAGGGCGGTGTCATTGCTAGAACCCATTACCAAAATTCCAATCAATCATGTGTTCCCTAAACTTCAGCTCTGTGACCAATCATGTTGTCATCCCATGCCACCTAACTTGTTCTGCTCTTTGTTCTGTACTCCCCAAAACCTATAAAAGGGAAACTTTTTGCTTAGGGTCTTTGGCATAAATGGAGGCAATTGATTGACCCATTTCTTGACTGGCAGCATGTTCCCGATGCTAAATATTATCTTGCTCAGAGATGTGCCTCAGTTTACAATTTCGTTAAATTTAAATCATAACAATGTTGAACAAAGGCTTTTATGCCTGATCCCAAAGTTGACAGAGAGCTTCCTCACCAAGAATAACCTATATCCCTGAAATCACATATCCAAACCTTCATCCACAAAAAAAAAGACATTTTATGTCACTTTTAACTTATGAATCATTATGAGGATTTGCTGAAACTTACTTAGAAACATCCCCTCCTGTTTACCTTTCTATTGCTTTGAACCCAATGGTGTGCTTATAGAAATACTTGTCATCATCTGGCTAATAGGAATTCTTCACACATTTGGGTTTTTTCCTATGTAGACTGCTAAGCTTGTCTCATTTGTATGGTACTGAATTTTTTTTAAGAAAGCACTCTGATATTCTGAGGTTTGCTCAATCAGGAATATTATCAACAAAGAGACTTTGACGGACTTTGATATTTATATTGATATTACTTCAAACACTGCAATTTTCCAGTTTCTCAACTTACTCATTTCTCCTGACCTACTTACTACTCCACCCCACCCAAGAGTATGTTGTTACATGTTTATTAACAGTCTCTTTAGAAAAAAAATGCAGGCTCAACACAAGCTTTTACTTTGACTAACACTTTCTAAAGCCCAAATAGTCAATAAAACAATAAATCAAAGCTTAAAAATAATGGCACTAAAAATTTACCAATTGGCTCTTCTGAGCCCATTCCAACTGACTCTAGCACATCCCTGATCCCACCTCAGTTGCACCCAGAGATGGTCCTATCCTTGACCTTGCCATCAGCCAAAAACTCTGGAATACCTTTATTTGATTGTAAAATACTGGCATTCAACCTTTTCCTCTGCTTTGTCCACCCCAAACCTGTTCTTTGACTTCACAATGATGTTCATTCCCTCCACTCTTTAACTCTTTCCCAGGTCATCACAGTTTCACTCCCAGAGGTTCCCAAAGTGGATGATACTGTCCTCTGGGTGGCTCTGGAATGATTCAGAGGGGCAGTAGTAGCCTCAGGTGCAATTGAAGGGCACTGAATAAAAATAAGGGGGTGATGGAGGCATAAGGAAAGATGAGAAGAAAATTTTGAAAAACCATTCATACATGTTTCATCTATTGTATAAAAGAGATAATAGTCATGGTGATTACATCATTTTCCAAATAAACATACAAAATGCAAATTATAACCCATCAGTGGTCAAGTCCACTGACACACAGGTCTTAATAAGCAAGTGTTGGCAGACAGGTGTGTCACGCATTGTCAGGAAGTCCAGCATGCATTGGCAGGAATATGTGTGTGTAATGACTTGTTTATAATATGATATTATATGGTGACGGGATGCAATATGACATCATCAAAATTTAAAGGTGGGAAAAAAACACAAATTTACAACAAATTATTAAATTTAAGAAGCATCATTTAAAAATATATATATTTTTTGAAATGATACTAATTTTTTTAAATGTTAGAGGGTTAAAGATTTCCAGGTGGTGCTGAGTAATTCTATTGTTTTGAAAAGGAGATAGTAGGCCAAATAAGTTTGGGAATCTCTGCTCTAAACTCTCCTTCCTTTTGATCTCAACCCCTTGATAAACCAGCTCAACTCTATAATGTTCCCTTGCTCCCTCATCTTACTATCTTACCTTCTCATGCTTCAGCCTTATATTACTCTCACTATCTATTGTCTTTGTTCCTACTCACATACTACTGATTTAAATAGGAGAAAATTCTGAAACTGTACCAACTGAATCCTCTACAGATTTATGTTACATAATCTCACCTGGGACCTCACTGCAGCAAGGCAAGTCTCTTATACTTTACTAATTGATTTACCATCTTGCTCAACACAGCAGCTTTTTATAAAACTTTTGATTTATACTCAAATCTCTCATAGCTCCTTCTCCCCACCATCCTACCATTTGATAACCTTGCCTAATGTTTCCCTGAAAAAAAAAAAAATCAAGGCCATGCATTGAGGTGATACCCTTAACAGAAATAGAGGAATTTTAGAGGAAATTTAAAGAGTTTAGAGGGAGATAAGATAATGAATTTCATCTTGGAGTTGCTGTGTTTGAAACATTAATAGGACTACAAGGTAAAGATGCCCAGTGATGTAGGACTAGAATTCAGGAGAGAGATTAAGGTTAGACACATTGACTATTGGTAGAGTCAGCAGTATAAAGATGATTAATGATTTCATAGGATTTTAGGGAGGAGGAGGGGAGACAGACAGATGCATACACACACACACACACACACACACACACACACACACACACACACACACACTTCATTCCAGGTATTTTTTCTGGCTGTCCTCCATGCCTGGAATGCTCTCTCTCTCCTCATCTCTGCCAATTGGTTTTCCCTGGTTTCCTTTAAGTCTCAAATAAAATTCCATCCTATACAAGAAGCTTTTCCCAATCTCTCTTAATTCAAGTGTTTTCCCTTTTAATTATTTTCTTTTTCTTGGATATAGCTTATTTGTTAATACTTTTTGTCTTCTCCTTTAGATTGTGAGATCCTTGAGGGCAGGGACTGTCATTTAATTCGTGTTGTATCCCTAATGCCTGGAACATAGTAGGTGCTTAATAAATGTTTTACTGAGCTTCTAGAGCCAAGATGGTGGAGAAAAGGCAAGGACTTGCCTGAACACTCCCAAATTCCCCCACAGACAATTTTATTTTTTTCTTTTGTGGTAATCAGGGTTGAATGACTTGCTCAGGGTCACACACCTAGCAAGAGTCTAAGACCAGATGTGAACTCAAGTTATCCTGACTCCAAGGCCACTATTCTATCCACTGAGCCACCTAGCTGCCCCAGACAACTTGAAATAGTACCTCAAAACAAATTTTGGAGTGACAGAACCAACAAACAATTTTCCAGACCAACACGACTTAGAAGGCTGGCAGGAAAGGTCTGTTGCACCAGAGAAGGGAGTGAAGTCCAGTATGGGCTGTGGCCAGCACATACTGGGTCCCAGAAAACTGGCAGCTGATCTTGGAAGCCTTTGAGTCAATAGTGGCTTTCTGACCTCTTAGGCCACAGGTGGTAAGGGGGTCAGTCAATTGGTCAGAAAGAGATTACAGAGATAAGCATTACCTCACTGGCACTGGGTACAAGACTTTGCCCATATGTGGATTTGGATCATGTCACAGTCCTGGGTCATAGGCCCAGGTCAAGGAAGAACACTAACACACAATAGCTTACAACTGCAAGAGAGTGGGGAATCTGGTCACAGCTCCAAGGAAGAGTGTTTTGATTGTTAATATACTAGATCACAGTCCAGGAGAGGAAGGACAACACCTTTCTTTAGCTTATATCATGCCACTTTGGAAGAACTGAAAGATTACAGATGCCCAGAACTAGTTCAGAAAACAGATACAAAAAATACCTAAAACTTGGGATAATGCTACCTCCACACTAGGATCAGAGCTCAACTTTAATATAAAGCTAAATGCCAAGAAATTGGTTGGAAAAATGAACAAGCTACAAAAAGGATTGTGACCATTAAAAGTTATTATGGTGACAGGGAAGATCAAAACACAAATCCAGAAAAAGGCAACAAAGTCAAAATTGCTATATTGAAAGCATCAAAGAAAAATGCGAATTGGTCTCATACCAAAAAAGAATGCCTAGAAGAACTCAAAAGGGATTTTTAAAAATTAAATAAGAGGGGTGGCTAGGTGGTGCAGTGAATAGAGAACTGGCCCTGGAGTCAGGAGGACTTCAGTTCAAATCCAGCCTCAGACACTTAACATTTACTAGCCATGTGATGTTGGGCAAGTCACTTAACCTCAATTGCCCTGCCTTCCCTCAACCAAAAAAATCAAAAAGAAAAAAATAAATAATAGAGGTAAAGGAAAAATTGGCAAAGAAATAACGTTACTACAAGAAAATTATGAAAAAAAAAGTCAACAGATTGGCAAAGGAGACAGAAAAAAATACTGAAGAAAATAAAACCTCAAAAAACAAAATAGGCTAAATGGTAAGAGAGGCACAAAAATCCAATAAAGTGAAGAACTCCTTAAAAATCAGAATTGGCCAAATGGGAAAAGATGTACAAAAATTCACTGAAGAAAAGATCTCTTTAAAATATAAAGTTAGCTAAAAGGAAAAGGACATACAAAATATCAATATAGAAAATAATTTTCTTTCTTTCTTTCTTTCTTTCCTTTTTTTTTTTTTTTTTTTTGGTTTTTGGATGGGGGAGGGCAGGGCAATTGTGGTTAAGTGATTTGCCCAAGGTCACACAACTAGTAAGTTCCTGAGACCAAATTTAAACTAAAGCTTTACAAACTCCAGGCACAATGTTCTAGTATGTGCACCACCGAGAACAAAATTCAACAACATCAATACGTTGCTATATGATTATCTCAATTAAAAAAAAAAAGATTTTGAAAACTGCATTTCTTCATGCTAAAACATGATAAAACACCATGAAAAGAAAAGGTCCCTTCCTTAATATGATGAAAAATAGGTATCGAAAGCCAAGTCAGTATTTTTTTAAAGGAGAAATTTTAGGACCTTCCTAATAAACTGAGAGGGAAAACAAGGATGACTCCTATTTTTACTATTATTTAACATAGTATTGAAAATGTTTTTTAGTATGATAAAACATGAAAAAAATGAAAGAAATTGGCATCAGAACAAAACAAAAGGAGACACTTTCCTTCACTTGGAAAATCCTAGAAAATCAATCAGCAAACTAATCAAGCTTCAGCAAAGCGGCAAAATATAAAATAGGTTCACATAATTAGCATTTCTATTTCTCTAACAAAAACCAAGAGAAAAATTTTATTTTTATAATTCTACTTAAATTTGCACAACAGTTTTGAGTGTTAGTTAACTTGATAATATATCTGAAGTGGTCTTAGAAAGCTACAAGTAGAAAATATTGCTTATGAAAAATAAGGGAAAAACTGAGAAAGGTATTCAGTTGTACCAGTACAATAAAAAACGATAAGACTATCCAGATTAACCTATGGACTTAGTGCTATTTTGATCAAATCACCAATGAAATACTTGATAGAATTAGACAAAATCAGGGCAAAATTCACAAAAACAAAAACTCTATCCTAGTCAGACCATAGTTGGACAAGGATATCAAGTTCTAGGTGCCATGTTTTAGGAAAGATAATGATAAATTTGAGAGGATCTAGAGCAGATTAACCAGGATAAGTATTGAAAGAATTGGGGTGTATAAACCTGGATTATAAAAGACTTAGGGAAAGTAACATTTAGAGCTATCAAAAAGTAGACTGAAATTCCACTTCCTATGTTTTTTCAGTTCAATATAATTTCAAAATCCCTTGAAATGATATTTTGATGACCAATTCTAAAATATTTTCCATGCATATCAATTGGGAGAAGTAAAAAAAAATCATTTTCATCTTTTGGCAAAAACAACTATCTCTTAACTTGATTGATAACAGATTCATATAATTGAAGTAGTCAGATAAATATGTGTGTGTCTGTTCACTAAAAATTCTGTTCTGATACCTCATTGTAGTCTTGAGGTGACACTGACTCTTCAAAGGCTAGTCCAGTCAAGCACAAGCTGTGGAACATTCTACCAAACTAGAAAATTTTAGGGTACAGGCCCTAAGAAGGATTATGCCATCATGTGAAACTAGCACCACCATAATGTGGTCAAAACTACATGACATATCTGTTATATGAAAGAAAACATTTAGAACAACTCATTTAATCAAAAGAAAAAAAATCAACATAAATTGCTTTCATTATACATGATCCTCAAACCAGCTTCAATTTTCCAGTGAAGGTGAAATGATGCATTACTTTTAGACACAAAAATGGAAATATGCACATTTGCAAACAGGCCTTATGGCTCTTAACTATGTGCCAAGAACCATTTAGAATCACTCAAAAACAACTGAAACATCAACACAATTTGAAAGAGGGCCATTAGCCATGCAGATGTCAAGTTATCTTACACTTATCAGGAGTAGAATAAACAAAACAATGAACTCTTTGGATAGTACTTACAAGCTATTCTGTCTCTGGTGATTTTGAATGGCAATAAAACTATTTCCAGAGGGAGTTCAATTAGGGCTAAGGATAGCAGGCCTATTTATATTATTTCTTATTCTGGATAACATAGAGTTGTTAAATTAGTGTTTTTACTTGATTCATCACAATTTTGTACCATATTGAACTCGAAATCTAGCAAAACTATCAGGTCCTTTCAATATGAACTTTTGTTTTTCTACATTTTTTCTGTCCTAGAAGGATTTTGTTTGTTTTTTTAACCAAATTTTGAGTCTTCATTATTCTCCACTAAATTTTGTCTTATTAGATTTGCCTATTATTATCAGCTGTCAAAAACTTTTTAAAACCCATTTCTAACTTTTATATAAACATGGCTTTTTTTTTTGAGCATGCTATTTACCTTCATCTTAGTTACCACTAAAAAATTTCTAGAGAGAACAGGACAAAACAGAGCTCTGTTGTCCTCCATCGGAGATTTTATTCCAGATTAATGCATAATCTACCTCTAATTCCGTAATGGCTCTGATATGTCAACTCAAGAACCTGCTATACAAGGATCAGTTAAAAGAATTAGACAAGAATTTGAAGGCAGAAGAGATATGAGAGCATTCTTTGAGTATTTGAAAGGCTCTCAAATGGAAATTGATTTTTTTTTGATAGTATACAAGAGAAAGAAAGAGTAGCAGAGAGGCATTTAAAAAGTTTTTTATAAGAAAATACTTCCTGATAGAAAGAGTTGTCTAAAATTGAAATGGACTGCATAAGAAGATAATGTGTTTTCTCCCCTTATAGGCCTTCACACAAATGCAAGATCACCACATATTAGAGATGTGGCAAGGTGGCAATTCTTTTTTTTTTAAGTATGGGTTGGTTTGGCCAGCTTCTGAGGTCCATTACAGTTCTGATATTTTATAATTAGATTCTATAATTCTATGAATTAGTTCCTAATTTTATCAAACTATGCTGTTAAATTGTATGAGACTGGGAAAGTGTCATATCTATCCTCCTGTGCTCCAGGTCCTAATTCCAAAGCATTACTCTTACTTCTGCCCTGGGATCATGGACTTCTGCTTGGTGAGCAATTATCATGACCTAGTCCCACACCAAACAGTCTACTTCCTTGCTATGCTTCTTTTCTCCAACTTTCATCTACAAACAAACACTAAAATCCCCTGTCCTTGGACAGTGAGTAATTGATGTGCATTCACCAGTTAACCTAGCCTAAAATACTCCCTACAGCAAATTCTCTAACAAGTTTCATGCTATGTCACCCCTTCATAAATATGACTCTAAAAACAGTCATCAAATCAGTTCTACCTACCAAAGTACCCCTCCCTGGCTACCACTCCAAAAATTCAGTTTAGTAGTGGAAAAACTAGTTCTAGAACTTCGGTATCTAGCTTACTCTCTGATGCTTAAAAACAAACAACAAAAAAATACATTCCACAGTGACCCTATCTCTTTAGCCATATGCCAGCAAGAATATTCTTCTCTGACAACTGGCTGCAATACTATAGCTACTGTTCCCTCGTCAACAGAGACAATAAATCTAATAGCTCATATAACGAAAAGGAAAGCAGTGGATATTAAATATACCATTGGTCCACATATATACATTATCCTATCTACAAATTGACAGCCCCCACCCAGGTACCAATAACACCTGGTTTGGGGGCTCTAAAAAAGCATGCAATTGTATATTGTAATTGTATATGAATTGTATATGAAAAATACTCCAAGAAGAAATATTAACAAAAATCTTATTAAAATATTTTGAAAAGTTCTAACTACTTTTAAACTAAAAATGGAATTAAAATTAATTATATCATGTTTTAAGTGCTGAATCAAATTGTTCTCTATAAATGAATAGGTCTCAAATATTAATCTGTGTATTTATTTCTCTTCTACTTTTGTCTTAGTTTCACCCTCAATTCATTAATCTGTTCTTTCTATCTTTTTTTGGTGTAAATATTTGGAGATATAAAATATCCCCTCTTTTGCTTGCATCCCAAAATTGGAATGTGGCCTCATAATTTTATCAGTTAGTTCTATGATTTGTTTTTTGATTCACCAATCATTTAAGATTATTTACTCTCCATGTAAACTTAAAATATTTGCAAACAGCATATAAGAGAATTTTGTAAAAGTATTACATGCAGCTGAGAAAGGTATGTACTCCTTCCTATACTGAAAAATTGCCAGGGACCTACCAAATCTAACTTTTCTAAAATTTTTTCACAGCCTTAATTTTTTTTCTCAAGAATATTTTTATTAGATTTTCCTAGGTCTTAAAGAGTCATTTTGAGGCCTCTGGCTATGTTTTGCTGTCTACTTCTATCTTTAATAAATTTACCTTATCCTTTAAGGGCTTAGATGATATAATAGATATGTTAAGTTAATAGATATAACAGATATGTTAAGCACGGATATTATTTCACTGCCTATGGTTCCTTTAAGCAAGATGTAGTTTCTCTTATTATCTTCATTTTTTAAATGTCTTTTCTTTTTTACTATTGTCTTGTTTGAGATCACAAATTGTTATTCCCTGCTGTTCTAAGTTTATTGAGGCATAATAAATTCTGTGTTAGTTCAACCAGCCATTTTCACTCTGAAAATTTGCAATATATTTCTTTTAAGTAACATAACATATTGTTGGACTCTGCTTTTTATTTATCTGTTACCATCTTCTATTTTATGGGTCAGTCCAGCTCATTCATATACATGGTTATGATCATTAATTGTGAATTTCCCTCCATGATATATTCTTACACCTTTCTGCCCTCTTTTCCTCCTAATCCCCATTTAAAAAGAAAAAGAGGTGAATAAAGAGAAGGAATATGATGAGCACTAGCAATTTATAATTGAAGTAATCAGCTTCCATTCTGCTCTCCTTCCTATATTCCCCTCAAAGACCCTAATAATTAGTTACTACCTTTTCTTTTAATCCCTCATTTTGCAACCCTCCTTTGAAAGTAAAGCTCATTTTTCTTATAGCCATTCTCTTCTCAACTCTAACTTTCCTCTTAAAATTCCTCCTTCTTTTTGTTCTTTTTGAGTTTAATGTATTTATATGTGTATGTGTCCAATCTTCTTTTGTCCATTCCAATTTCCTCCATCCCTTCTTTCATGTTTACATACTCTTCTTTTGGGGCATCCCAATTAAGAGAAATAATATATTCTATTCTCATCATGATCATTTAATATGTAATGTATTCCATTTCCCCATTCATTTTTTTCTTTCTAAAGACCTTCCAAGCTCTCACTTTGACCCTTGAAGAAATTACAGTTCTAAAGAAACACTTGTTTATGCTCCTTCTATTAGAATGTAAGTACTTTATCATTATCTCTCCGCTTCTAAATGCTCAAATGCATTTAAATATCCAGTTTTCTCGACATATTTGTGCTTGTCAATCAGTCAGTGAATAGCATTTATTAATTGCTCAATATATTCCAGGCACTTTATTCATACCAAGATAGAAATAAAATAGTCCCTGACTTCAGTAAGTCCAGATTCTAATATGGGCAGAAACATGTAATAACTACTTACATACAGTTGTGTTCATGCTTCAAAGTTTCTTCTTAGCTCTGGTCTTTCTGTCAGAAATGTTTGAAGTTCCCTTTTTTTCCATTACAGGTCCACTTTATCCTATAGGATTATACTTGTTTTGGGACAGTAAATTACTCTTTATTGTAAGTTTATGTTTCATATTTTGGAATATCAAATTCCAATATTTTCTCTCCTTATATCATTACTTCCAAGTCTTGTAAGATCTGGATTGTGGTTATGTTGCATTGAATTCTCTTTCTACCTGCTTTCAGCATTTTTTTTCTTTGCTCTGGAAGTTGAAAGTTTTTATTTTGCATTTTCACTTAGTTGGTGAAAAAGAATTCTTCCTTTTACTTTTTCCTCTGGTTCTAATATATCCAGACAGTTTTCATTTATGATTTCTTGAAATCACACAGAAAACCCCTATAGAAATTTTTGTTTTGTCTTAATTTTCATAGAGTCCAAAGATTTTAAATTTTTTTTCTTCTTGTCCTGTTTTCCAGGTGAATTGCTTTTGATAATAGATAACCTAATAGCTTTTTATAATTTTTTCAATTATTGTTCTGATGTTTCTTTTTAGCTTTATTTGATCACTGAGTCTTATTTGCTCCATTAATTTTCAGGAAGTCTTTTACTTGCATAATATTTCTTTTTACCTTTTTATCCTAGGATATTTACTATACTTGAATTCTTTTTTTTCAGAGTCCTTATTTTACTTAGAATTTTATTTTTTTATCTCTTGCTTTTTTTCTTCTTCTCTGTACTCTTGTCCTTGTTGCTAAGCCATTTTTTTCTCTTAAGGCTCTGCTTCTAGTTATTATGAAGTTACCCTTTTCTCACTAATTGAGCATCTCTTGATTCATGATAATTCTCTATGGTGTTTAGTAACTTTTGTTCATTGATGTCTTCATCCTCAGTTCCTAGTTTCAGAATTTGTATCAAAGGCAAGCTCTACACACAAACACATACACACATACACACACACACAAACACACACACACACACACACCACATTCTTGGATGGAGTATTAATGGCTTAATTAGTACTTACATTGACTTCCTGGCTCCTTCCACTGGCATCCAATTTTCATTGCCCTGGCAAATTTAAAGGCTCCTTGTATCATCCAGGTTTGTAGCCCTATGGTCTTTAGGGTCTTTTAGAGTATCTCAACTCACAGGGCTGTAGACTTCCAGAATCACTGAGATGTCTCAGTAAGCATCCATTTCTAGCCCCTAACCCTACATCTTCAGTGAGAGCACTGTGAGTTTCTAGCTCCTCCAATAGTTTTTCAGTCTCATCATCCTGGGCTCTCTTCCCCCAAGGAAGAGAGCATGCAGATTTAAGGTACCCTCTGGTCAGAAGATTGGTAAACTTTCTGATTATTTTATTGTGCCCATGAGAAGAAATTCCAAAGTCTTCTGATTGTCTTTTTTTGTGTAGTCCTGGGCTCCTTTACAACCTTTATCATCTTAACCAGAAACCTTCCTCCATTTATCTGAAGATAGATTAGCTTATTTGTAAATGGATCTGTTTCTGCATATGGACTCATTTCATTCCTATGCACAAAAACTCCCACAAGCTTTCTGTAGAAAACTTTCAACTGATAATCATTTAAGTTTATGCACATTCCATCTAGCACATGAAATTCATTCCCTGATGCCCATATGTACACACCAACTTTATGAATATGGGCTTCTATCAGACAATTACAATATCATTGAATGTATTATGTCACTCCAGCTTGCATCTACTGGTCTGCCTAGTTTGAACTTCATGAAACAAGATGCCCCTCTGGAGATACACTCTTTTCACTTTTAAGTCTTGTCTCTATGCCTTGATTGCCACCACCCTCCTCACCTCTTCTCTCCTCTGATTAGAAACTGGAGTATGATAAGCTAAACTTCCTCCCAATGCCTTCCTTTACAGAGGGCAGGCACTGAATTCTCAGTTCACTCTGCTTTGCATATGCTGCTCTGCCTGCTTTCAACTCCATGAAATAAGATGTATCAGGTACCCCTGGTATGTCACCCAACACTTTTCTGCCTCTTTTTGTGGGCTCTCGCCCCAAAACCATTAGACTGTGACCTCCTTGAGGTCAGGGATTCTCTTTATATTTCTTAATTGTATCTTCAGTACTTACTATAATGCCTGGCACATTGTAGGCACTTAACAAATATTTATTGGATTGTATTTCACTGGACTGGATTGTAGAGAGGAACGAAAACTGAGAACAGGTATTTCAAAAAGTAAGATCATTTAACTGCCATGCAATATTTTTTTTTTCAATTAAATGCTGGGGAATTGTAATTAAAAGTAGTTCCTTATAGTAGCCTAAGGCAGGGAACCACAAGAGAAACTCAAAGAGAGAAGGGATCCCCAAAAGTGTTTTTAAGAATCTTCTTAATGGATGATAACTTCATACTGCCAAATATACAAAAAAATGAGTCCCAAAATCAACTACTTCAGCTATTCTACATTAAAATGCAAGTTTTCAAAACTACGAAAAGGAAAGAGCTTGGTCTGACATTCTCCTATTTAAGTCTCTGAAAGAGTCTATCTCTACATTGTCTAATTAAGAATTAGACAAACAGTTAAGCTAGCTGGATCTCTCATTGTACTGATGGAGCCCCAATCATGCCCTAGAAGCACATCTATCCCATTCTAAAATGCTAAAGCAGGTACATAGAGGTTTTTTAAAGGTAATTTTAGTTTATGTTTTTGCAAACTCAGCCAATGAAATTAAAGATTTCCCACAGCTTGAAATGAATTTAATCTATGAGGATAAATGGAGTTTGCTGACTCTTGACAATTGTAAGTAATATTAAAAAAGACTTCAAACCGTTCAATGGATCCATTCAGCAAAAGATGATATGCCCACGGGTCTAATGGTTTAGCCAACGGAGCCAAACTAGTTAGCCTCCAAATAAACCTAAACAGAAAACGCTTCAGAAGAAGACTTTTGACAGTTGTTAGACAGTTGTTAGGGGAGTCTGCAATCACCATGGGAGTTAGGACATATCAAAGAGATAGAGCTCTCCTGATCTAATTCAGAGAGCTGGATGAGTCCATTTTGACAACATTTATATAGCATTGTGAAGTTTGAAGTGCTTAACATCTCATTTCATCTTTACAACAATGGCTGAGTTAAGTGCTATTGTTGTTTGTTATTATTATTATTATTCTTTTTTTACATTTAAGGAAGTTGAAGTTGAGGGAGGTTTCATGATTTTCTAGGAAATGTCGAGACAGGATTTGCATTCGTATCTCCCTGACCTTGAATTTCTCTTCTTTTCTTTTTGTTGTTGTTGTTGTTGCTTGTTTGTTTTTGCTTTTTGGAGGGGGGAATGCAGGGCAATTGGGGTTAAGTGACTTGCCCAAGGTCACAGGGCAAGTGTGTGAGGCTACATTTGAACTCAGGTCCTCCTGACTCCAGGGCCAGTTCTCTACTCACTGCACCACCTAGCCACCCCTCTTGAATTTACTTTCAATGCTCTCTATCCACTCTGCCACTCACATAAACTACCCCATGGTATAGACCAAAGTTCAATCCTTAATATTTCCAAGTGCTTAAATAGAAGGTCCCCCTCAGAGGAGTAAAAAGGGCTGTCTTTCAAAGGGAATTTACTATAAAATTCTAGACTGGCTTCAGGGATACACAGATGCATATTCATTGTATCTTGATAGAGATACATCAGCATCCTCAGTCAGAAGGCTCCCAAGGAAGTTAATTATGTTCTAAGAGCCTTTATCTGGAGAAACAGCCTTGTTGCTAGACCTTTACTCAAGAAAGGGGAGATTAGTTTGTCTTTCTCTCCTCAAATTTCTCACAACACTTTGTTTGAATCTTTTTTTATTTTTATTTTTTTTTGCTGTTCAGTAGTTTCAGTCATGTCCATCTCTTCATGACCCCATTTGAAGTTTTCCTAGCAAAGATACTGGAATAGTTTGTCATTTCCTTCTCCAGCTCATTTTACAGATGAAGAACTGAGGCAATTGGGATTAAGTGACTTGCCCAAGGTCACACAGCTAGTAAATGTCTGAGGCCAGATTTGAATTCAGGAAGATGAGTCTTCCTGACTTCAAACGCAGCATTCTATCCACTGTGCTACCAACTACCCAGCTGTACTTCTCCTTTAAACTGATACCATTTTGTTTTGTATCATAGTTAGGTACCCACATCCTAAATCTCCCCTCCATTAGACTGTGAACTCCTTGAGGGTATAGTATATACCTTATTTCAAGTTTGTGTCCCCAAGACCTAGCAGAATTATCTTTCATGAAGTAGAGAGATAATATTTATTGGCTTGACTCCCCAATCAGGAACATGTTGGCAAATGTTTAACAACCGGCTCTCCTTATACACTTTTAAGTTTAATCTGCAGCGTTAACATTTTCTCCAACACTTTTCTAATTCTAGACAGTTATTGAAACAATAACTCAAGCTCTCATTTGGAGTATTTGCTGATTCCTGAGGTGTGAGTGCTCACACTGAAAATTTGACACCTGCCTCTTGAGAACCTTCTTCGATGTTGCACTTACCCTAGTATCCTTTTATACTCAGGGCCTGGTCAGCCTCTTCCTTTGTTCCCTGGGAGAGAAGTACTTCTTCTCACGAGCAAGAAGAAGTGTGGATGATTCCAGAAGGCTTGGAGACAATCTGGAAGAACCAAAAACCTTTTCATATAAAAAATGTCATTTTAGCTGAACCTTAAAGGAAGCTCAGGCTTCTTAGTGAGGAGGGGCATCCATTCCAGGCATAGCCAATAGGCAACCTATGAAAAGACACAGACAAAGGAAATATAATGTTATTTAGGGGAAAGAACAAGGATGCCCTTTTGACTGGAGTATAGAATGCATGAAGGATGTGATATACAATAAGCCTAGCACGTTAGACTGGAACAAATTCCTTGTCTTAAATGCCAAAGACAGTAATTGCATTTTATCCTAGCCAAAGTAGGGAGCTACTGGAGCTTAATGAGATAGGGAATGGCATAGTTAAAACTGTCCTTAGAAATATCAATTTGCTAGCAGTGGGGATAACAGATTAGAGAAGGAAGAGACTGAAGAAAGAACAATTAGGAAATTATTGTAATAGTGAGAAGTGATGAGAGGCTGATGTGGACTGGTACCCGTGTGAGTGTAAAGGAGATGAATCCTAAACATGTTTGGAGGCCACGCTAATAAACTTGCCACCTAAAAGATGTCAAACTAA
>CM053587.1:35476909-35510116 GCA_028646515.1 Pseudochirops corinnae
ATATATATATATATATATATATATATATATATATATATATATATATATATATATATATATATATATATATATATAATTACCCATATTTTCCATATTAGGACACAGAGATTAAGTGTCTTCTCCATGATCACACAGGAAAAGGCAGAATCCAGGTATGTTGAATTCCAGGTTACCATGCTATCCACTGTGCCATTATGTCTCTCAGTAGAGTAGAAAAAAAAACAAAAAAGCATTCAACTTGGGAGTCATGAGACTTAGTTCTGCCACTCACTCACTGTGTGGCCTTGGACAATTGACTGGCTTTCTGAACCCCACCTCATTACTAAACATAGAGCAACAGTCTTTAGAGAAACCTTCTCTTCTGTTTATAGATGTTACAATCTATCTGAGGGGGGATAGAAATGTTTCTGGAGCATCATTGAGACTCCATTAGGCCAAGTAAATCAGAATACCAGCTGATTGAATTCTTTGGCTAATTTATAAGGCAATAGCCACATCAAAAGGTGCCACAAGATGCACTCAGCAAATTATCTCCTTTAACTGTTCCAATATAGTGCCTAATGTACTCATTATCTAATTTACTCTGTGGGTTAAGACCCCCTGCTAAAATCCATTTATTTTGTCTGTGAGGAAGAACACATACTCACCTCTATCACTAGTAGGATCCTAAGAATTTAGATGATTTTTGCTACATAGACAAACTAACCAGATGACATGTAGCAGCTGTAAATCAAAGCCAGGAGTTTTATTCTCCAAGTAGGAGAGGCAGCACAGAGCACAGTGGAAAGCACTTTGGAATGGCAGTCAGGAGAATAATCTTCTAAGCACGGCTGGGCCTCTAACCAATCCATGTCAGCTTCAGTTTCCTCTCGTGTACAATGAATGTGTTAGGCTGCATGACCTCTAAGAAACATCCATCTGGCTCTCAAGTGTTTAGATACTGAACTATACCAATAGATGGTCGAAGAGATTACCCTGGTCTTCACAGTGGTGAAAAAATATGAGAGTTCAAGGAAATATCAGAAACTTATTGTTGCCTTTTCTCAAGTGAGAGTTTAAATATGTAATAGGGGCAAGCCTTAGAGTGGGTCATGCATACAACCCCATTGCATCTAGCTTAGAAGCTAAAGACAGGTCTGCTGCTGGGGCTCACAGAGGTTCAAAGAATTTGGCCAGACATGACGACCTGTGTCTCATTAGGAGATCCAGAGCTCTCTCAGAAAGAGTGTAGAACCCTTCACCTTTCAGAGAAGAGGAAGTATGGGGTCTCAGTTCCCCACTCCAGCAGAAAGTGGGGGCTATTTCTATGCAAATATAAATCAGCAAATTCCCCCCCTACACAATTTCTCACTTCTATTCCCTTACCTCTCTACTCCTTACATGCAAAAAAAAAATTCTAGAAGCAAGGAGGGTTGATTTTTTCCACTGCAATGGGGAAAGATGGGGATAAGGGAAACTAAGAATACTAAAGGAGCTGGGAAGGATCTTGAATGGGCTGAAAAGAGAAAGGATATAAGGAAAGGATAAAGTAGTAATTCTAAGCCAATGCGGCCCAGGAATGGACTTCAGCTCACCACTTGGAGAAGTGTAGAGAACTCCTGGGGGTTGAGAGGCCTCAACAGAATGTTCCTCTTGCCCCTGGATACTGTGTTTACTGGTAACAATTTCTCGGGATATGTGCTGACCTGTACCTTGCCCAGCTATTCCAGATACGGTTCATGGTATGCATCCACCATATGTGTAAGTCATACATTGTTAACAACAAGCAGGAGCTAGGAGGGTTTAGATATGTCTTTTTTTCCTTTCTTATTGGAATGATTCCCAGGTTTGTGTTCACCTTGTAGTCATGAAGACTCAGACTTGTGGTCATGGAGACTCCCTTTATGTGATGTATATAAGGACTAAGAAACATTTGTTTGTTGGCTCTGTATGATATAGATATGTAATAAACATTCGATTGATTACACCCCCGTCTCTTTTCTTCACCAGTTGCTAGCCTACTGGCTGTGCTGGTCATAGCAGAGAAGGTTCAACAAGGTTGAGATTCATGCATTGCAGGTGCCCATGATGCCCTCTATCCTCTAGAATAGTGGTTCTCAACCTTCCTAATGCCACGACCCTTTAATACAGTTCCTCATGTTGTGGTGACCCCCAACCATAAAATTATTTTCATTGCTACTTCATAACTGTAATTTTGCTACTGTTATGAATCTGATATGCAGGATGTATTTTCATTGTTACCTATTGAACATAACCCACAGGCTGAGAACCACTGCTCTAGAAGGATGGAAGGGCATGAAAAAATTTCTTACCTCTCCCACTTGTGATGGGTGAAAGACACTGTCTAAAACTAAGCCCCTCTTTGTTCTCTACTCTATAAAAGCAGAGCAAATGGGAAACCAAAGTCATGGGGGGATGGTAGAGAGCAGGTGCCCCTCCTTGCTTCTTCATTCCTTTTTAGTGACTGTTCACATTAATACCCTATGCCTGAAGAATATTGGAGGGCTAGCCTTAAACAGTCCTCCCCCAAGAAAAACATTCCAGCCTTGGGCCCAAGAGACAGGACCCACTGACTCCAATCTCAATCTATCCCTTTTCTTAGGGCTCACACCCCAAACATGGACTATTGGGGAATTTCCCATATCACTTCAAACCCAGGCAAAAAAAAGGAGGGAGAAACTACAGTGTTTTCTTTTGTACTAATCCTGCGCCCCTGGGCCAGAGACCTGGCCAGTCTAGGAAGGGGAGCACTAATACCACTCCTCCACTTGGCCCCATTTCCTCACTCCTTGAGTTTATGGCCACTTCCTAACCAAACCACAAGGGTTTACTGACCCTGGTCTATAGACCCCAAGATGCCTTTCCTTACCCTGACCATATTGTTGTATACATATATAGTCTCCATATATGTATATTAAATCCATACTGCCATGTTTAAAAAAAAAGAAAAGAAAATCAAAATGTTGTTGAGAGATCTAAGGAAATATTTCCCTTCATCCCCCATCTATGTTCAGTTTATTTTGGATGTCTTACTATTTTTTAAATCCTTGTAAAGTTAGATTTATGAGACTACATACTTGGTAATAAGAACATAGTAGTTCAGGCACTGCCCACTTCTGCCAATACCATATCCTACCTAAATTTCAGTGCCCAACTCATTCATCCCTGAGGCCTTCACAGACCGCTCCAGCCCATTATAATCTTTTCCTCTTCAAACACTTGCAATATGTGTTCCCTATACCATAGAATTAAGATCTTGAATTATAAATGTAATAGGTCTCTCCAGTCATTTCCAAAAAATAAGGCTTGCTTCCCTACCTAAAATGCAAATTCATGACAAGCAGGAGTGTCTTAAACTTCTTTAGTATCCTTCATGGAACTTAATACAGTGCTAGACACATAGAAAGAAATCAATTAATACTTTTATTTGTAAATGATTAAGGAGGTAGCTCTTGATGTCTGCACAGAATGACCAAGTTTCTGTCAGCATCTCTTCCTTCTTTTGTATTTTTCTAGATTTTAATTTCTCCCAGTCTCAGGATTTGTCTTTTTCTAGATTTATATCTTCCCATGCTCATGAGGGACTAGGAGCCCAGATGACAGATTGTATGTCCAACATCTGCAGGTCATCTCGGTTAAACTCAGAGATGCTCAACACTGATTTGGTTGCACAATGATGAGTTCTTTTGGCCAGAAAACCTATCACATCATAGGGAATTTGTGGTATGCATCACTGGAGGGAGCAGGATCACTAATCAAATCATGGGTCACTGAAGTAATCTGAGGCTGTGGAGTTGCCTGGGGCTCATGTATTTCCACACAGAAGAGATGCGATAAGATTACTGTTAGAGCAAAACATTGGGACATAAAAGTGAAACACAATGGTTAAGATAACTGAAAAGGGGCCTCAGCCAGTTAGATTTTCTAGTGCTACTCAGGAATATCTGAAAAACAAGATTTGGTAAACCAAGAGACAGTGAGAAGCTAAGAAGGAATAATCCCTAACTCTGAGTATTGGTGGGCAGCTAGTTGGCACAGTGAATAAAGTGCTGGGTCTGGAGTAAGGAAGACTCATCTTCCTGAGTTCAAATCGGGCCTCAGACACTTACTAGCTATGTGACCCGGGGCAAGTCATTTGACTGTTTGCCTCAGTTCTTCATCTATAGAGTGAGCAGGAGAAGGAAAGGGCAAATTGCTCCAGTATCTTTGCCAAGAAAACCCCATAGGGTCATGAAGAATTGGACCTGATGAAACAATAGCCCAGTATTTGGTACAAAGGCCAGGATGACCACTATAGCTCTGCAACTTTTCTTTTGTTGTTATCTTTTCCTCCTGTATTTCTGTCCCTGTGCTACATGGTCAACAACTGGTATGAAGTCAATGCCTCATGTACAAAACCCTGAATAGAGACCTGTGTGATATTTTAGGGGCAGTCAAGGAAAGAAATCTTAGCTTTCTTGGTGGCATGAAGACCTGAAGAATCCAAGAGAAGGTGGTGGCAGTTCTAAACCTGAAGGGGGAAGCAGTGAGGTAAGACTTACAAGAAGAAGGAAAAAAGAATGCCAAAAAAAAAAAAGAATGGTTTTATCATAAGATACCAAATGATAGTAGGGGTGTGGAGATACTATTTTTAAGTGTAGTTATGTAAGATTATATAAAGCTGGGAGTCTGAGACTGGAGAGTGGAGAGGTTGAAAGGCAGAGTAGGTGTTGTTGCTTTTGGACTTTTTGTTTAGATACATGGAACAGTTCCAAAGGGCTACAAAAATCTAACTCTTCAGCACTAAGGAACCTTAGAGTTGAGAGAGAACATAAGGATCCCACAATCTAACCTCCCGCTCAGGTCAGAAACATCTTCTTCCCTGAGAGTTTGGCATCACCTGGGACTGAAGAACATTCTAGTAGTTGCTATTAAAAATTAAATTTTAAAAGCACTAAAACACACAGTTCTCTCTTTGCAGAAGATTCAAGGTAAAATTTCATTCTGATGCTTACAAGGCTCAGCCCTGCATTGGGGAATGCTGTGACACAGATGGAAATAGATTTCGGTTTTCAAAAAGCTTCAAAATGCATTGTAAAAATAGAATATTTCCAACAAAATGTGAGAAGCATCTCCCAACTTCCAAGATTTATTATCATATGTTTGAAATGTTTTTGATGGAAGTACTAAATATACCAGACAGAGGACAAAAGTTTGGCCTCCTTTTCACTATGGTTGGAAAGTTGCAAATAGTTACAGTTTTTGTTGTGTTGGTTTTTTTTTTCCTTGTTTACTTCACAAGCAGAGTAAGATGAGCTGATCCTATGTGGATAGTCTGTGCCCCTGCCGGTAAGTTCTAGCTTATACAACATACATATTCTTGAAAAATTCTGGGCAAATCCACTTTTTAAAGATGCATTCAATTAGTTTTAAATGCACAATGGGAGCTCATTATTTAAAGCATTCCTATGGGAAATCCTTTTGTAATATGGATCATTCATTCACTTCGTGAATTCAGAATTATTTATTGTATATGAAATTTGTTTCAGGTTTGGGTACACCTAACTGCAGTCTATTTGCATTGCCCAAAAAGGAAAACTAGGAGATTATTGGTAATCAGTGTCCCAAGTACTGAGAAACCAGTACTATTTAACTAAGTTATTCAGAAACAAGTAATTTGATTGGAGATTAATATAGGCCACACTCCCTCTTTCTACCTACCTTCTAGCCATATCATTTCTTTGCCAATGTCTCTATCAGGTGATGAACAGTAGTATGGAAAAAATATGCAATTTATGTTAATTCATTTTTCTACTAGTTAATCTGATTATCAGTTACTTGGCTAGAATGTAGATGACGAATAAAGATGAAACTCAGCCAAACTCTACTATTCTTTCTTCCCTGAACTCTCCCTGTCCTTTGCTACCTCCCTGACTGCTAACATGATTCTCTATTCCTAGAAGGCCTTCACCCATCTCTGCCTATCAAAATCCCTTTAGTATATTAGACCCAGTAGCACTTCCACTATAAATCTTTCCCTGATTTCAGTCACAAATAATCTCCCCCATGAAATGTCTTTTCACTATTAGCATTTCATTTATATACCCCTTATAGAATCAAAGATGCTATAAACTCTCTAAGGAGAGTTGTGAGGGACCATGCCTCGTCTCCCTGCTACAGATGAGGAAACTGATACTTCAAAATGGGAGGTTGACTTGTCCAGAACTTTTACTAATAGAGATAGAAAGATAATCCAGATCTCCAGGCATCCATTAAAATATTCCGCATGACACTACTCTGTTTTCCATATGCACTTTTTATTCAATAAATATTTATTAAATGGCCACTATGACAAGGCACGATACTAGTCCCCAAGAATACAAAGATGAACAATAATATGGTCCCCCCCAAAGAATTCATAATCTATTAAGGAGCATACAGCACATATGCAGATAACAGCTAGGTGGTGCAATGAATAGAGAGAGTATTGGGCATAAAGTCAGAAAGATCTGAATTCAAATCCAGACTTAGACCCTTTTAGCTGTATGACCCTGGGCAAGTCACTGAACCTCTTTTTCCTTAGTTTTCTCATCTGTAAAATGGGAATAATATTTACCTTGCAGGGTTGTTGGGAAACTCAAATGAGGTAATTATAAAACAGCAAAATGCCTACATTTCTATTAAATGCTATATAAATGAGAGATATTATTATTATAGAAGGTACAGTGAGAGGCAACAGAGGATATTACCGGACAAAGCATTTTAGGAAAAATTGAGAACGACAAAAAAAAACCCTTTTAGCTGGGGGAGGGGGATTGTCATTAATATTCTTTTACCATTCTTACTATACAACCTCAATGATGTCCCAGAAAAAAAATAAAAATTTTAACAGAAAATGTTAATGTGCAACTTTACAAAAGAGATGCAATAGTATATTGCTAAATACAAGGACAAGATCTGGACCTGTACTTTCATGAGCGTAGGGAGTTCCCACATAAGGAGGATATGCTCTCTACCATTGAAGATTTGTACCTTCTCTATAAAGTGTTTTCTTAGAAAGTCACATAGAACACCAAGAGGTTATGAGACTTCCCCAGGGTTATAAAACTGGTATATGTCAGAGGTATAATTCGAACCTGGGTATTCCTGTCCCTGCCACCAACTCTCTATCCATTCTGCTATACTTTCCCTCAGAAGCTATGTGGACATGTATGTATGTATGTATATTTGTATGAGGTGTTGGCAAAACAATGATATGTCCAAAAGGCATCAGGAAGGCAGTTAACTTGCATAATTCACTGTATGTATGGTTTTTCCCAGAATAACTCAAACAATTCTGATTTTTTTTTTAGTACTCCACATATATACAAATTCTCTGAGTCTGACACATACTAGCTCTGTGATCATAAGCAAGTCAGGCAATGTCTTTGTATTTCAGCCAACTCCATAAGGTTCCAAGCTGCAAACAGTTACTACCCTATATCACTGGAAGATGTTCACACACCAGGAGTTCCCTGTGATTTAGAATTTGAAAGTCCAAAAGAATTATAAATCTATTTGTGCGTTATGTTATCATATGTATCTGATTTGATTTATACTTATTTGTCCACATGTCTTACCTCTCCAACTAAATTGTGAGATCTTTTGGGGTAAAGATCACACCTTTCTTATCACCAAAGGCTTGTTTACTGTACAGTATATGTAGGCATACTGTACAAGCACAGCTATAATAGGTACTTGATAAAGGGTAGTATACTGTTACTTGAATAGAATAGGTACACTATCCACAGCTAGGAACCACAGCAGATAGAGCACTGGACCTGGAGTCAGGAAGACCAGAGGTCAAATGTGGCCTTGGATACTTCCTAACTGTGTGACCCTGGACAAGTCATTTAACTTCTGTATCCTTCATTTCCTCATCTGTAAAATGGGAATAACAATAACACCCATCTCCCAGGGTTATTCTGAGGATCATATGACATAATAATTGTAAAATGCCTGGCACCTGGGAAGTAATATATAAATATTAGTTATTACTATTGAATTAATTGGCCAAAGAGATAAAAAATTAAAACTTTGGATTATAAAGAGCTATATAAATGTTAACCATTATTGTTGTTGAAAAAACATTTTTTAAATTAACTGGTGAAATAGCTAAAAAAAAAATAATAGGTTTCTGGATTATGTGTGAATTTTAACTATTTATTCTGTTTTAATCCCCAAATACCTTGAAAGGTATTATAGCCCACACTGTGCTTTAGCATAAGACTAGCGCACAAAACTATAGAGAAAAGAAAATATAAAAGAAATAAATACAATAATTATATATACATATAATTATAAATAATACAAACATATTTGTATATGTAACATAAATATATATTATAAATAATGTAAAAATATAATACAATAAATAAAATACTAAAGATCACTGATACTTGCCCCCTTGAGTTCTTTGAAGTCTGTTGTTGGTGTCTTTGTATACCCAGATACACAGAAGTTCTTAGCATATAGAGGTACTTAATAAATGCCTGTAAAATTAAATTGAATTCACCCCTAAAATAATGAAACTTGAAAGATAACAGTTGTTTAAACTTTCTTCTAAAAGCTATTACATAAGAAATTACCTTTGTTACAGTTTTTCTTAGGGACATAAAGTAAAACACATTGTTGGAGGCTCACAAGCTATCATTTGAAGTAGATTCTTAACAGCAAAATATCTCAAACTTGGGACAGTTTACTGGGAAGTTCACAGTGAGAGAATCTTGACACCAAATTGACCAGAGCTACATTCATTAATTGTGTTCCATAAATGTGTCAATAACATACAAACAATTGTCAAGAAGAGAGCCCTTTGGTGATTCTGCTGTAGTGAGACATATCATCCAAAAGTCCTCAGAGTCAACTCTACTGATGCCAAAGACTTAGTAACCCATGAAATAAGCAATAAATCCTGCAGAAAAATTGATAGCAACAGATGTCACTTACAAAACTGCAGGATGTGATTTTTCAGATACACGACCCAAATTGCCTGATGAACTGCTGCTTACACTTTTACATCACAGTAACATGTGGATTTCTGTGCCTACAGATGTTTCATCTAAATAAATAGGTGTGCAGAAAAGAAGTGGAGGGAGCATGAACTGTGGAAATATTTACATTTTTTCTCCCTCCTCAAAAAGATTTGAATGAGAATACAGAAGAATCATTTTGAAAGCATTACATTTGAGGCTTATTGAAATTATCACATTGAAAAACAGTTTTAACAAGGTGAGATTTACCACAGGAAAGAGCAAGAGAATTGAGTTGCACGTTAATGTTTGCTGTTAAAATTGTTTTTGTTTCTGAGCCACCATTGAGGTTAGATTAGAGCAGGGGTTCTCAACCTTCCTAATGCCACGACCTTTTAATACTCATATATGGGCGCATCTGCATGTGGGCAGACCCACCAGGAGACCGATAGAGGACCGGTGTCTCGGTTCCTAAGACCATCGGAAATATGTATTTTCTGATGGTCTTAGGTGACCCTTGTGACCCCTGTGAAAGGGTCGTTCGACCCCCAAAGGGGTCATGACCCACAGGTTGAGAACCACTGTATTACAGAATTACCTTTAACCAGTGTCTACACTGCATATTGAAAACTGAGAGTAGGAAAACATGCAGATGATTCATCCTTAAAAACTGTCTGCAGAGGCATCCCCTAAAACTTCCTCTGGCAAAGTGTATGCAGAAATGGAAACCTACTTGCATATTTATTTTTGACTCTTACAGTTTCCTACCCCAAGAATCTGAATTGTTATAGTCCTCTGGCCAATAAGAATTCTCAAAGACAAATTAAATAACTAGCTAGTAAACCAAAACTCATCGTTAATAATTATTTAGGGGATGATATGTCCTTTTAATTGCTTCAACCTTAATTCAGGCTCAATACTTAGTACATAGTCAAGTCATTTAAAGTCAACAAAGCCTTATTAAGCCCCTACTAAGAGTCAATGAGGTGAATACAGTGAATAGAGCATTGGGCCTGGAGTCAGGAAGATCTCAGTTCAAATTTGACCTCAGATACTTCCTATCCGTGTAATCCAGGGTAAGTCACTTAACCTCTGTTCGCCTCATTTTCCTCAGCTGAATAATAACAGCACCTACCTGAAAAGGTAATGTGACAATCAAACAGGAGACTATTGGTAAAGTGCGTGTCACATGAGAGCTGCTGCACAAATTACTTTATCTCTACTACATGCCAGAAAGGAGAATATCCAATGTGCTAAAAAGGAAAAACGGTAACATCTATGATCCTATATTTCTATGACCTCTGTGAAGTTAAAAGTATCTTAGTCCACCTATATTCTTCTTTAAAAAAATGTTTGGGGGATGGCTAGGTGGTACAGAGAATAGAGCACCAGCCCTGGAGTCAGGAGGACTTGAGTTCAAATCCAGCCTCAGACACTTAACACTTACTAGCCATGTGACCTTGGGCAAGTCACTTAACCCCAATTGCCCTGCCTTCACCCTTCCAAAAAAAAAAAGGTTTGAACTACAATATGAGTCTAGACAAAGAAGACCTTCTTTACCACAAAATTAATTAATTCAGCCTTATAGCAGAGTTTGGCACATAGTAATCTAATGTATTTATTTCTGCTCTTCCTCTCTCCCCCACCAAAAAACCCAAAAATATTCAGTCTGACTTGTGATAAGCTAAATTGCCTTTCACCATCTTTAGTATGTATGTGATCTAGATATGTATTCTGAATTGTCTTACTTTTTAATCCTAGACCCCAAGAAGTTGCATTAACCTTGCTCTTCGTCCTCCATATCACATTTGCACATGCACACACACATACACACAGCACACACATACACACACACACACACACACACACACACACACGCACAGAGGCTGTCTTTGGTCTTGCAGCTGCTGCCACCACCAAATGACCACTTGGATCCAGCCTTGTAATTCCAACCTCTCTCTTAAGAAGCGTAGCAAATTTAAAAGTCTGAGAAACAAGAGATGGGCATGGTCCAAATTCTGGAAGGCAATTCTTTTAACACTCAAGGAGCCTAATATTTATTGCCCTGCAACTCCATCCCTGGGACCTTTCTTTGAACTGCCTGTTTGCCATGGGTCCCAAGGCATTTAAGGAATTTCACCGAAGTCCAGTTGAAAAAAACAATTTTCAGCAAGCGCTAACATCCTCACAGGTGAATGCAATTCACTGGGCCTTTGGAGCTAACCAAACTTTAGCAATCCTTTGTTGCCAACAGAACACATGCCAAATAAAGAAAACTTGACCTCAACATAGTCTTGGCATCCTCTCAGCAGTGGCTGCTGTCCTGTGAACAGTTGTTGTTTGCTCAGGGAAGTTTTATGCTATCAGCAGCAGCAATTTCTACCAGATGGCAAATTGACAAACTAATAAACCAGATCGTGTGAGTGAGAATAGCTGGCACTTCCTTAAATGCATTTGGAACAATCTCCTGTGCTGGAGCTGGGAACATACATAGCACAGAGATGACAAGATCACTTGAAAGTAAAATACATGACGCAGTGGCTGAAATCTTGAGTGGATAAAACACATGACTGTCTAGTTCCCTATGAGAACTAAGCATGACATTGCACCCTCTGACAACAAGTTGTGGCTCATCTGGACATTGCTTTGTTTATCCAAAGATGGATTAAAAGTAGGTGTTTATAAGTGAAGGGAGAGAGGAAAGTAAAGTGATTTGAACAAGATCACACATATTAGTATCAGAGGTAGAATTTGAACCCAGATCCTATGCCTCTAAAGGTAGTGTTCATTTTACTGTAAGGAAACTGATGAATATCAGTAGTCGTGTGTCAGGTACTATGCTAATCAGATTAGGAAAACAGAATTGAACCTCCACAAAGCCCTAGCATCCCTGATGACTTTGATACAAAAATATTGTAATTGGCACAGGTGGGATGATATTATCACCACTCCTAATTCAATGGGAAAAGAAACCAAGAAGCATTTATTAAGTGCCTACTATATCCCAGGCACTGTGCTAAGAGCTTTACAAATATCACCTGATTTGAAGCTCACAACAACCCCATGAGGTAGATGATGTTATTGTCTCCACTTGACACTGGAAGAAACTGAGGCAGTCCGAAATTTAGTGACTTGCCCAGGATCACAAAACTAGCCAATGTCTGAAGTCAGATTGAAGCTCAAATCTTTCTGACTCCTGGCCCAACGCTCTATCTCAGGGGTAGGGAGCTTTGGTCTCAAGGCCACATGTGACCTTCTAGGTCCTTGGACACTGCCTTGAGACTGAATCCAAGTTTTACAGAAGAAATCCTTTTATTAAGGAGATTTGTTCTGTGAAGTTTGGATTCAATCAAAGGGCCACACTGGAGGACTTAGAGAGCTTCATGTGGCCTTGAGGCCAAAGGTTCATCACACCCACTGTGCCGCCTTGATGCCTCAGTGACTAAGTGAGATAAATAAGCAAGCAGGTGAAATCACAGGAGAGTTACACCTGCACCTGGGTAATTCAAAGAGTCACACATTGTTAAAACAGGAAGGAGACTTGGAGATCGCACAGTTCCATCCTGCATAGATAAGGAAACTGGAAAACAGTGGAATGACATGGCGGTCCCAGGTCAGACAATCACTTACTTACTGATCCTAGACTAGAACCCAGGTCTCCTGACTTTAATGTTTTGTCTTCTACACCACTGTGACTCATTATGTTCCTACCTAAGACCATAAGATAAAAATCACAACAGACAGACAAATGCCTTATGCTCCATGGGGTGTTGCACAGATCACAGAGAAATAATTGAATTACTGAAAAAAGAAATGTCTTGCTTGACTTAGGGAGATGGGAAAGATTCTTTATTTCTACAAATGCTTCTGGCAGCACAAAAAGACATTATATTTCTGGAATAAGAGGAATGGATGTTGAGACAAATAACATGACTGGTTCTGGATCCCCTTATTTTCTTAACCTCTCTGAAATGTTTAATCTTTAAGGTCCAATTTTTGTGAAGGGCAGTTGCATTGCATTGTAGTTCCATTCATATATTCTTGATATAAAACCATTCGACAGTGTCAAGAACTTTGGCCATGAGAACTAACTTTCTTTGTAAGGTCTTCACTTGTGGAGTAGACATCCAGGTCACATTTCCACCAGGGTTACTTCCAGGGATATTCTGCTAAATGTTTAACAACTGACTCCAGCAATCTAAGATAGAACTAAGTGCACCAACAATTTAGCCAAGTTTTTTTTCTTTTTTTAAGTCTATGGATCAATTAGTAGACACACACATATACACACACACACACTTACAAAAAGACAAAAAACACCACAAAGTAGCTACCCGAACTAGCTTCTGCACCCCAGGCTGTCATCACATCTTGCCTGTACTACTTCAAAGGACTTCTAAGTAGTCTCCTGTCCTCAAGTTTTTCAACACTCCACTCCATCCTCCACACCAGTGCTACCAAACTCAAATCACAGCTAAAGATTCCTGTAGATTTATATAGAGACTTAGAAAGTTGCATGTTAATATTATCTATATTATATTGTCTTTTTACATATTTCATTAAAAATTCCCCAATTACATTTCAATCAGATTCAGCCACACTTGGGAGTGTTGCTGGCAGCATGTTTAAAATCTCTGCTCCATATGACTACCAAAATGATTTTCCTAAAACAAATGTCTGACCATATCATTTCCTTGATCCAAAAATTGTGAAGACTCTATCACTTCTAGATTCAAATGTAAGCCCCTCCATTTATCATGTAAAGTTCTCCCCAACTGGCTTCAGCCTTTCTTTCCATACTTACTATATATTTGCTCTCATTCTTTCATTCAAAAATGCATCTAGATTAACCTTCTTGCTAATATTTCCTCTCCTATTTCTATGACTTTGCACTAATTATCACCATCATGTAGGGGATGGACTCCCTATTCACCTCTCCTACTTGGAATCCCCAATTTCATTCATGGTTCAGCTCAAATACCATCTTATACATGAAGCCTGTTCTGATCTCACTAGTTGCTAGTGTCTGATCTTATATTTGTTTATATTTATATATGTAAATGTCTCTCCTGATAGAATGTAAGCACTATGAAAGCAGGTATTAATTCAATTTTATTCTGTATTCCCTACATAATACCTGGAATATAACAGATACTTAGTAAATTCTTGTTAGTTTATTGATTTATAAGAAATAAACAAAAGAAAAGAACTCTTCCCCAAAATAAATTAGAAAGTGGTTCTGCTTTCCATGAGACACCCACATAATATCAAATTCATATTAAATAACATACATTCTAGAAGATCCATGGCCAAAATACAAGTATAGACATAGTCATATTACTGATAGCATTTACAGAGTGCTTTAAGGTTTACAAAGTGTTATAATATGTTACTTCATATTGTCCAAAAATAGTAGATAACATCAGTGTAAGGACAGCCTTGAGGAAGAGCATCATAGACCAGCCATCAGTTGTCCCACCCCTCACTTGGAAAAGTGCTGCTTTACTATGAAAGAGTAGTGGTGAAATTATCCTTTTTCTCAAGGGCTAGCCGTATAATAGAAGATGCTTACCCCATCCTTTCTTATTTCTTTCATTTACCTGTCCTCTCTACAACTTAAAATTGCTCTTCTCCATTCCAACTCTTTTTTAAATGGAAAAGACATTCATTTGTAGTGAATAGATTTCATTTTTATTTCTTTGTTTCATTCATGTTATAGAGATTTTTCAATTGTCTTCTCTATACAAAACACTATGCTAGGCTCTGGTGTTGGTGTGGGAAAAAACGGTTTTGGAAAGATAAACCAATTTCAGAAAAATATCCTGCTAATATCTGGCAGACAGGGAAATGAAAAATCAGCATGTAAGACATGCATATCTAGTATCAGTATAAATGAATTACCTGCACGATTTTATTTTGATATGCTCAGCTTGATGAAGAAACTAGGAAGGATTTGGGAACCAGAAAGAGACTGGATATTGTTATGTTTTGACCTAGAAATCTTAATTGTATTATTTCTCTCGTGTTCCATAAACTTTATATTAAACATTCCTCCTTTTCAAAGTATATCCCCTTTAGAAACCAAGAGCAGGAAAAAAAGAGTGCCTCTTTATATGAATTTATAAATGAATTTATAAAATATTCCGAGACATAGTATTACTTGTTGGATTGAATGTCAAAAATGACACAAAGACCATACGTATTAGATATTGGCAGAGTATATTTTTCAAAAAGAACTTATTTTGACACTCGGGAAGAGATGCCATGGCACTAGGCTGCTGTTGTGAATATATTGGCTTTCCTTAACTAAATGAGTTTATTCACAACCGTGCAGATAGGTCTCTTCTTGTGGGATGTTTTCTCTATTTACACCAAGGGAGAGTTTTAAATCAAACCAATTTGGGATGTTTCAGTAATTATAAAAATTTATATCCCTTTCCCATTACCTTTTTCCCCTGACTCCTGAGTTCTTATTTGCAGCTCTCTTCCAAGATAAAAGCTCACTTTTTAAAAAAATTTGTGCCATTCCTCATATTATTCCAAGTGGTTATACATGCTTCAAAAGGCTACTGTACAACTTTATCCCAAGGACCTGTGAAATATTCTGTGGTCAATATAAAAGAAAGTGGCCATAGCTTAATTCACCATGAAATCAAGCTTCATTCATGATGCAAGTGGTTGTTTTCTGTCTTTGCAATTTATATTTGTCATTCACCAATAACCAGTCACTAAATCTAATTGTTCAGGCCTTTCAGGCAAACAGACTCACCAAGCTGAAGTTCATGAGAAAGTAAGGCTCAGGTGAAGGAAGGGTCCCTAACAAATCTATCTAGGCATTTAAAAAGTTTTCATGGAAATACACTCCCACTCTGATATCTCTTAAATTCTGGATTCTGAATCTGCTTATACTTCCCCTACACTTATCCTTGACATTATTTCCAAACAAAGATTATCAGAAGTTCTGTATACTACTGAGAGGTTCTGGTAGCTCCTTCGTCAATGGCCCCAGTAACACCAGAGTTGCTCTGGAAAAGAGCACTAGGACTCAGCATACATCATTATTCCCAACAGGTGATGGTCTGAGGGATACCCATCTTCACATGTTATCCTAACCTCCCCTCTTCCTGTGACCTCTAAATCAAGAATCACCTTGGCTACAAAGCCAGCTCTCTAAGGATCCAAACCTGGATTCAAATGCAAGCTACTGAGGAGCCACACTCAAACCTACCCCAAAACTACTACCTAAAAGACACAGAGCCAACTCCCAAAGAGTCACATCATCCACAAGAAATCAATATGCACTTATTAAGCAGTATGTGCCAGGTCCTATGCTATGCACTGGACATGCAAAGACAAAAAAGAAATATTTCTTGCCATTAAGGAGTTTACCCTCTTATTGTTCTCTTCCATTCGTGACTTATGATATATGATTTCCGCTGCCCAGCAAAGTGCCCACCACATATAGATGTTTGTTGAATGGAATTCAATTAAATGTTTTCTCTTAAAACCTAAAGAACATGAAGGAAATAATGAGAAATAGAAGAAAAAAGAAAAATGGAAAATGCAAAGAAGAGAAAATACAGCAACAGAAATCAATACCAATGACAGAAGCAGTGATAGAAATGGGAAGTAGAAGATACTCTTGAAAACAGATAAGGGTCAGTTATCAGGACACAGAAGATAGAGAAGTTCTGTAGCCTGGTGGTGGAGGGTTTCGATCAATTGAATTTCAACACAGTATCCTTGAAAGTAAAAGATATCTATACTGGGGACAAAATTTAGAGAATGTAAGGATTCCTTTATTCTATACTATTGATGCCTTCATAGCTCCTGAAGACATCAGTGTGTGAGAAGCATGCTTGCTCTAGAAAGAAAATACTCATTGTGAAGCTAGGAAAGTTCTTATTACATTTATTTTACATTCATTCTGAATGGGTCACTCCCTAATGGAGTATGCTTGCTGAGACAAATGCAAGGCTTTTCATGCTCTGTTCCCAATTTGAATTTCCCACCTTGCTCTTCTTCTTGCACCTTCCCACCTTGCAACCTCCTGTACCACCCACTTCACGTTCTCTTATTTGATATGTTCCCCCTCAAACAGCTCATTAAACATGCACACTTACTTCTCATCTTTTACTTAATACTGGAGCCTGCTTCTGCTATGTCCCAGCTCTGATTAGAACAGTTACCTCTGATTTATATCCTGTTATCAATCAAAACTGGGAGTAGTTTTAATCCTATGGAAACAGAATTTCTTCTTTTGTTTCCCACAAGTGTGCCCCACTAAAGATATGTCAATATATCTAAGTGAGCAGGAAGGGGTATTAATTATATTCAGATTTACAGATTGGGACAGATTAACCTCATTTCTTTTTTTGGTAATTATTAAACTGCTTAACTAGGAAAATGTTGTGAGTACAATGTAGCTAGATGTTAGCAAAAAAGTATTCGACAAAGTCCTTCATGTTATCCCCGTCTGGGCATGACAGAGTGATGAAGTCTGCCCAATGGCATAAGGAGGTAAATTTGGAACTACTTAAATCACTAGACTTGAAAGAAAAAATTATTTGTGTTTCTATTGAGGTTTTTGGTTTAGGGATGCTCAAGACCCCAAATACTGATATGCTGGGTCCTGCCAAATGAATTTTACTCAAGCCTTCTCTCAGCCAAAGAAAAGCAAACTTCATTAAAGATCCACCATATTGGTAAGACTTTTAAGGAGCCCAAGCATTTGTGACACATATTGACAAGCAGACCAGACTGAATCTCCACTAGATTGAATCTGAGCATCTTCATGGAGGCAAGATGGATCTTATATACAGAAAGATTGTGGAAAGGATCTAGAGGGTGGTCTAGAAGAGTGGTTTGGGGAGGGTCTTGAGGAGGAGTCTAAAGAGGTTCTTGATGGGACTGAGGTCAGACTCCAGGAATGGGATTAAAGTGAGAAATAGATGAAGGCTACCTGGAGAAGGCTACCTGGAGATGACAGACAATGGAGGACTAGGCTAGTTTAAGGGTAACAGATTTGGGTATAGATATTTTTATAGGATCAAGGGTGGGAAGTAGTTGAACAATGTTAACCTAGTTAGGCTAGGTTAAGAGTAACAGAGATTTGGGCCTAGTGATGATGAAAGGCTTATGGTCTCAGGCAAATGCCTCATCAAGTGGGAAGATTCAAGGAAAGTTCAAGGGGGTTCCCAGAGCCTGTACCCCATCAGTTCATCATGAATTGTTAATTTGGAAGGATCTTTTTAGTGTAGGGACAAAGGGATCTGTCCTTGTATTGGCCAGAAATTAGCCCAAAAATTAGAGAAGGAGCAATATTGTATAGATATTAATATATGTATATGCATACATATAGACACGAATATGAACAAAGATTAGAGAAAAACTATCTTGCTCTTGTTACTTAGTTTTTGGGTCTTGATTAACCTTATTTGCATGTCAATCCAATAAAGAGTTGATCTTGAGAATAGAGTAGTTATGGTAAAAGGGGGTGAATGAGAGGTAACAAGGAATTTTCTAAACCTAAGTCATATGGTTGTCGGGGATGATATACTTCAAATTACCCAGACACAGGAGTCAAAAAGTAGAAAGGATTAACCTGGGCCAGTATAGTTGCCATTTGTCTGGCTGTTAAATGGTATGGCTCAGGTTGTACAAAAAAGACATGGGTGTTTCATTGATCAGCAAGATCAATATACATCAATAATTTAATTGGACAATCAAAAATGCTAATACAAACTTAGAATGAATTGAGATGCCTGATGTCCATCAATAAGAAGCTTGTAATCCTGTTACACTTTGTTCTGGTCAAATATATATATATGGAGGGTGTTTTGGTTTTTTTCAGTTCTAGATGCTACATTTTTTTTAATGATGTTGAAAATCTGGAAAATATCCAAATGAAGAGAACCAGAGTCATACAGTGCCTGGAGATCATGTAATATGAGGGTCAGTTTCAATAATTGTTTAACCTGGAGAAGAACAAATTAAGGGGGGACAGGAAAAGATGGACCATGACATCTATCTTCAAGTGTTTGAAGAACACTTGTGTAAAACAGATTTGACTTCTCTTTCTTGGTCCTTTTTGGGTGTAAAACTGTGAGTAATGATTTGGAAATTGCCAAGATGCAGACCTAGACTTAACATAAGAAAAATCTTCCTAACATTTAGGGCTACACAAAATTATAACATCGAGAATTTATATTGTGCTTTAATGTTCACAAAGTACTTTTCAAATATTCTCTTATTTCATCCCCATAAAAACTCTGGTAGATAGGTACTATAATTATAACAATTTTACAAGTGAAGAAACTGAAGGTGAAATGATTTGCCTTGAGTCCCAGAGCTAGTAAGTGGTTGGAGTCTTGAACTGAAGTCTTCCTGAATTCAGATCCAACTCTCTATCCACTGTGTCACCTAACTGCCTCTAATAGACAGAACTGCATTGGAGGTAGGAACGTTTTCTTTTCTAAAGGTCCTCAGGCAAAGACTTGATTGCCACTTGTCAGCTATTTTGTAGAAAAGATTCTTGGTAGGTACAAATCTAACTAGATGGCTTCTGAGTCTCTTCCAACTCTGATATTTTATCATTTTGTAACACAGAGCAATGACAAATTAAGCCATGATATAGTAGGGCATAGTACATATATACTATGTAACAATGCTAGGTGTATTACAAATGTCATAATATAGTATATATTACAGTTTTCTAAAGGCAATGTAGAGAGACATTAAAGAAACGTTTTGGTCAGTTTAAAGAAAATGCAGATCTGTATATAATAGGAAAAAAGTGAGCTTAGGGAATGCTACTGTGTGCTACAAAAATGGCTGGTTCACCTGCCCTTTATGTTATAATGACTCAGAAAGGTTAACCAGTGACATTCTTTGTAGATTCTGCATTATTTGGAGCTGAGACTCAGAACAATTTCATATGTTCCATATGGCTGTTCTGTTAAAAAAAAAAAAAAAGAGTGCTGATATCTCTAATCCAGTATTCTTTGAAAAGCAACAAGTCTTTTGAGCAGATGCAGTTGATTGAACTATGTCTTTTCAAAGGAAAAGCTTTGCAGTTTCAAAATGAAACAGTTTTAGAAAGCTAGATACATCTGAAAGGGAGAGAATTATCAAACTGTGAAGATAAAGGATAATTCTGTGGCGGGGGGAGGGGGTAGGTTTCAGATAACTTACTTTTGAAGCACAATCCATGAACGCTTTCATCATGATAATGAAAGCCGTCTACTGATGAGTCAAATGTTCTTGATATACAGCAGAAAGAGGCAGGTCAACTGTCTTCATTTGTACTAATGTTTCAAGCTGTTGCTAACCTCCCCCCCCCCCCAAAAAAAATGGCCCAGGTTACCTATGAATATGACTCTGATATAAGAGTAATTTGTATTTATATGACTCCTTGGGAAATGGGAGGATCCTGCACATCACAATGAATAATTAATTTTTAACTCCTCTCTTACACTCAATTCCCAATGTCGCCAACCTAGTCTAACAGCCTCAGTCATCATCACTTCACACCAGAAGTTTACCAGTCTCCTATAATAGTTGACCTCCTTGACTCCAGGCTCCAGGACCTCCCCATTCCTGCATTCTGCCATCAGATTACTATTTCTTAGTGTTCCTTTCATCATGTCAATCAAATTTCTATGTAAAAACCTTCAAGAATAACATCTAAACTCCTCTGCCTGGAATATATGGTCTTCTGTGAAATACCATGGACAAGAAATACTACAACTGGAGCAGATTCGCAGTAGCTCAAAAGAAACGAGATGTGAAAATTTAGAGACAAATCCACTCCAAATGTTCACATGGACTGTTTGTGCCTGATCTGTGGTAGAGCTTTCTGAGCTCTTGTTGATCTGATCAACCACAATCAGATACACAGACCCCCAGTTTACTGATGCTACTTTAGTCTTCTTCAAGAACAAAGGACAGGGACAGTTAGGTGGCATAATGAATAGAGCATGGGCCCTGGGCTCAGGAGGATTTGAGTTCAAATGTGATCTCAGACACTTGACACACTTACTAGCTGTGTGACTTTGGGCAAGTCGCTTAATCACAATTGCCCTGACTTCCAACCTTTGAAGAAGACCAAAAAGAAAAAAAAAAAAAGGATAACAACCAACCAATATCTTTCAATCACCACTGTCAGTGAACCCAAAACAAGCACATAATGATAATGCACTTTATGATTTAACTAGCAACAAAATTATGATACACTGACACAACCCTATTTAGAAATTGAATTTTTCAAAAGAAAAGATGGTACTGTTCAGGAAAAGAATCATTTCTCAAAAGATCATTACAGATGTATCTTAGAAAAGCTTTCTTAGATATTCATCAAAATGAAGATTGAATCCATAGGCATCAATTCACTGTCCTACCATCAGTCTATGAGTGTACAAAGTACATAATTGAAATTCTTTGTGAATATGGATTATCTCATTCTTTTTATTTTTATCCCCAGTGTCCAGCAGAGTACTCAGAAAATAGCATACCCTTAGTAAATGCTTATTGGTTTGTTGATGTGAGTCAGCATAGATAAAACTTTGTGCTTAATAAATTTGTAAAAGAAAAGAAAAAAAAGAAAATCCACCTCCTACCTCTCTCATGTTTGATTTGGTATATTGCATATGTGGTATTAAAATTAACAATATACCTTTGGTACTGCTATAATCTGGTCCTATTTTTACCCTCCTAATCGTATTTTCCACTAATTCAGTAACGTAACCCTCTGTTCCAGTTAGGTTTATCTCCTTACTCTTCCCTCCATTATAAGTCATATTTTATTCCCTGCTCTCCTCTTTCTCTCATACTGGTCCTTTCCCTTAGAATGTTTCTTCTATCTTTTCTATCAATTCAAATCCCACTTGTACTTCATCAACTAGCTAAAGAGCCACTTTTGCCTGCACCTATTTTTTTTTACCTTCATCTGAATTGCCACTGTATCATATTGCTCTGAATTCTCTCTCCACCATATTATAAACTCCAAGAGGGTAGCAACTGTAGCTCCATCCACCCCATGTTCCAAACAATAGTACTCTATCCTTAGCAAAAATAGATTTTTAAGACATTTTCTGCTTTATATTGAATTGATTTTGGTGAGTTCATGAATCAGTTTGCACCAGAGTACTGTCTCCCTGGTGAAACTGTAAGATCTTTGAAGACAGGGACAGTATCTTCTCCTTCCTTTGTATCTCCCACAGTTATGTACAGAATCACACACACTGTGGATGCTTAAAATCTGTTTAGTGATTGTTTGTTGAAGGGACTAATTGGTTTTCCTTTCTCCTCATTATTTTCCATGTTGATTGAGTCCTGCTTGGCTGATAGATGAAGATGGCTTCATTTCCTCCCTACTACTTTCAGTCTGCCCAATAATTGTCACCATTAGTGACTCATTTCTCACTAATAGAAATTGCCTTCTATCTCCTGACTGTGACGCAGCAGTTTCATACATGAATATGGAAAAGGCTCATGCTTGCGGCTTAATGAGCGGTAAAGGAAGAAAATTCAAGTTGCATATTTGAGAAAAATAAATTAGCACTCCAAGGAATACTAATATAGCTTTTCACTAATGCATTCCATGCTGCTTTTTTGACCTCACAATTATTTCAGGGGTCTCTATAATTTATGTTCTGCAGCAGTTTTCAAACCTTCTCTTGACCTCATTATAAATCAAAAACTATAAAGCTCCCTTTGGAGAATAGAGTATAAAGCAATTGAAATACATTTGCACAAAGTACTAAAAAATGGAAAGCTTCTAAATTAAACATAATGGGAAAATTGCAATATGATCCCCCAACCCTATCATTTAGAAATGGAATTTTTCAAAGGAAAAATATCTTAAATACAGTAATGTTTGAGGAAAAGAACCATTTCTGAACCTTTTCAGGCTGTAGGATAGTAGGAGCACATGAATGACCTGCTCTAGAAGCCTCTGGACCAACCAGTATTCCTAAGGTATGAAGAATGAATTTAGGCTCAGGACTTATGGGAGTTCTAGAGAGGATGAGCTCAGGCCCAAGAAGTTTGGAAATATTTTGCTAAAGAACCCAAAATCCAAATTAACACTACTGTGTTATTTTCATGTCACTATAGGGAAAACACTAAAAACATATTAACCTCAGAGAAAGAGACAAAGGAATACAAGAGAGCACCAGATCAAGGTTACATATAGAGGGAGGCTGAACTCAGCAAGAGGGGCAACCTTTTCATTAGAGATTGGAGTAAAAGAGAAGATGATGGGGTCTGACATCAGGGGGATTTGATATGAGGAGAGAGAAATCATGGTGAATGGCCTCAATATTTTCTGTTAAGTATGTGGCAAGGCCCACAACTGAGAGCGGAGGAGGGAAGGCTTCCTATGAGAGGCTTGAAGAGAAAAGACGTGGAATAGCCACTGTGGTGAACTGATAAACTATAACAGAGGAACAGAAGAATTGCATGGCTTCATTGAGCTTAGATAACATAAATTTGGCATAAGCTCTGTCAGCATGGCTTTGTAATGTTGGCTACTTCTGTGTAGTAACATGTAAGTAGGACTGAAGGAGGAAGATAAGGGAAGTAATCCAGAGTTAGGTTTTAGCAAACTGAGTGCTGATGGAATAAAGGAATGGGAGATTGAAGAGTAGAGGATAGTGTAAAAGTCACCTTTCAGTAATTCACATGATCAACTTTGGAGTCAACCTCAGCTCTTCCATCTACTTGATCACTCCCATCCAATCACTTATCAAGTTCTTTTTTTGGTTTTACCTTCATCATATAACCCACATCTGTTCCCTACTCTCCAATTATGCAGCCACTTTTCTAGGTCAAGTATTCATCACTTCTCACCTGAACCATTGCAACAGTGCCCTAATTGATCTCCCTGCCTCTACCTCTCCCTTCTAATCAATCCTACACACAGCTGCTAAATTGCTATTCCTAAAAGTCACATAACCTCTCTGATCAAAATATTCCACTCTTGCCTCTTGCTTCCTCTTGCCTTTAGGATAATATACAAATTCCTACTTGGCTTGTAAAGTCTTTCATAATATAGCTCCAGCTTGCCTTTCCAAGTGTCATCATCATGAATATTTATATACCCCCTACTATGTGCCAGGTACATTATTATCTCATTTGATCCTTTGAACCATGGGAGGTTGATCCTATTGTTATCCCCAATTTACAGATGAGGAAACTGAGACAAATAGAGGTTGAATGACTTGCCCAGGGTTACATAGCTAGTAAGTGTCTTAAACCAGTTTTTGAACTCAGGTCTTCTCGATTCCAGGTCTACTTTTCTAACCACTGTACCACATATCTACTCATACATGGCATTCCATCACTTGTTTCTGTGCCTTTGTAGACTAGCTGACCACAATGCCTCATTACTTTATCATTGCCCAGTGATACATAAAACTTAAAAACAATGTTTTTAATAGGTGTTGTCATAAAATATGCTCATAATCCCCAATTTTCATGGAATGAAAAGCTTTCAAATTACAGAGACCTAACAAAAGCCATATGGGAACAGTTTGAGGTATACATCATCACATGCATTTTTTCCCCTAATGGATTGCAAAAACAGTGCTGTAAGTAAGACTACAAAGGTTTACACCATAACACTTTTATTCAACTACAAAAACCATATATTTTATGCAACTGTGCATTAGCCTTCAGAACACTAATCCAGTAGAAGGAGGCATTTAGCAGCATCAAAAGTAATAGGAAGGTCAAGAGGTAAGGATACTTCTAAAAAGGCCACTAGCTTTGGTAATTAGGAAGTCATAGATAACTCCTATGAAAGTTATTTTCAGTTACAGTGGAGAACATAGAAGTCACATTGAAAAGGAGTTAAGGAGAGGATGGATAGCAAAAAAGTGTTATCAGGCATAAACAATGTTATCAAGAAAGGGAAAGGAGATCAACAATAGTTCAATTGAATAGAAAGGTCAACAGAAGGCTATTTTTAGAACTGAGGAAACTTGAACAGGTTTATAGACCAATGAGATGAAGTGTAGAGGGAAAGAGTGAAAATGCTTGAGAGAGAAGAGATAATTGATAAAACAATACCCTGAAGGAGCCAGAGAAATATCAAAGCTTGGGTACAGGCAAGGGGATCAGCTTTAGTCAGGAGTGGAAATACCTCTTCCATGAGCAGAAGGAATGATGGAAAAGTGAGTGATGATACTGGAGAGTTATGAACAATGAAGGCAGAGAATTGAAGGAGCCCAGTTCAGATGGTATCAGTCTTCTCAATGGCACCAGCCTAGGTCGTCTATTATAAGTGACACTGGAGATAGAGTTGAGGGCAAGAGGTAAGAGATAAGGGGCAAGAGGGAAAATTCAGTGCACCAACTGCATTGTAAACTCCATAAGAGCAGCAATGTTTTTATTTATCTTTGGATCTCCCTCAGTGTCAAACAGTATTTAATAAATATTTGCTTTCAATGAAAAAAGAACTGGGGACAGCCAAGGGACATTCATATGCATTCAGTTAGCAAACAGACTGGGGCATGGTACAGATGGGGAAATCAAAAGTTTCCAGTCCAATAATTACAGATGTTGAGTTCAGTAAGTATAAGAGCCAGATATAGTTCAAAATGGTGTAATAGAAGAGTTTTCCATGTGAGACATGAACTACTTTGCATGGAGGAGGAAGGTTGCTTAAATCCTGCTTTTGAGTCCATTCACCCATTCCAAACTGCCCTGTCAGTGTGCCCTCATACTAACACAGGAGCTGGGTGCAGACAGCAGAAAAGAGATATGAAAGGTTTAACAGATACTGAAAGTCTCCAATAAAGTTCTGAGGAAAACATGAGGCAATTCTAGTACAATAAGGGTAATTAAGGAAGTCCCCTGATCTGCTAAACTGGAACACTTTTCCACGGAGGTGAGCATGAGGATAGGGCCCTTCCACTGGAATCCTTGCTCTGGTCTTTTGCTAAAGGACATTCACAATCAGAGGCTTCTACTTAGATTAAAAATTGAAGCAGGAAGAGGCACTCACATGATAGGCTGTAAGAAATGCAAAAATGCTCAACCATCCACTCTTTTTGGTGAGTGAATGGTCTTACATAACTATCTCAAATTGCTCTTTTTATGGGGCAAGGTGTTGGCAACATTTCCTCCCCATTCCACAGTACTGGCACTGCCATGAAGCAGAGCAAATGGCTCTTTGCCTGTCAATTCCTATTTTAGCTGAATTCACTTGAACTTGACATCTTGCTGGACTAAACTTTCTTCATCTAATATGTATGTATGTGTGCATGTGTGTGTATATATGTATGTATTGTCAAAAATATTTCGGAGATACCCTGTTTCCCAGAGATAAGATGATCCAGCAAGCAAGCTGTGTCCTGAGCTTGGCATAACAGTAATCCTTTGCACTCTGGAATGACCTCACCCTCTGGAAAAGTGTTTTGCTTGGACCAGCACCAGGTGTTCACTGAGTAATTTAGCTCCCCCTATGTCCCTAACCCATTCATCACATGTGCACAATCTCTGTTCCTTGTACTGTACTCTATTCCCTTCACAGAATTCTGATTCTATATCCCACAGGGTGGTCATGACTGCCAAGGCTTGAGACAATGACTGTTCCTGTAGGCCCCAAGAATGCATGTATTGCTCCAAGAAATCCAACCATGAGAACAGTAACTTAAGACCTAAAAACAATTATGTCATGATCCAGCCCACTTGTGGTTTTTATGTATGTAAGACCTGCCTTTGGTCCAGCATGTTAAGCCCTCCTTCTTAGAAGGGGCTTCTGCCTGCAGGCATCATTTTCTTTACTCTAAAGTTAAACTTCTGTTGTGTCCTGACTCCATCTACCTCTCTCTTCAGCACAAGTCATTCCCAGGTTAAAGGCCAGTTTCAGTCCAGTTGCCTTTAAGTGCTGTCATAAATGGGACTGGACATAGAACAGGGCCAAATGGACTTTCTAGTATCAGTGGGAGTGGACTAGGTGCCACTGGAGATTTATTTCTCTAGAGTCTGATCCAACTTGTCTGGTGAATACTCTGACCTTTGTTCCTGCTCAAATCCCAATTCACCCTTGATTGAACTTGTCTTTTCTTGGTAAGGAAAGCTCCAGGGCCCCTTTATTGACCTGGTTCATCCTGGAATGCTCTGGTAAGGTATTTTTCTCCCAAAAGTAGGTAATTGGCTTAATTAAATGCCTTTGGTTTTGGCTTTGGTTTTTCTGCACATCTGACTAATTTGCAAAGCTACATAAGCCTTTGAGTTTTAGATTCATTTACACCTATATTTTGTGTGCCTCTGGAACCAGTTAAAATTAGATTTGTATGCTTTGTTGTTCATATTTGTCTTGTCATTTTTTCTGTGTCCCTGTGTTTGTAAAATGTCTGTGCCACATTTGTGCTGTGAGCTAAATTCTATTGCCTTGAAAGATTTAAAATGCAACCAGCCAGAAAAACTCCTAAGAGATGTAGCTAGAGAGAACAGTGAGAAAGATTTATGAACTTTCATAAGGAGTTTGGAAATAACAAGACTAACTACCACCTTAGACTTTCCATGTGAGATTAGGTTATAAGAAAGAGGAAAAACCTATAAGACACTTTTTTTTCTGTTGTTACAACACTGGCCAAGTTGGAACTACAGAAAGAAAGTTATATAATTAAACTTGTAGAACCACTAAAAATATCTTAGTAAATTCTGGAGGTTTTGAGATTAATCTTTAAGGATTTTGACAATTATTCATTTAAAGACTACAGGAGAGAACTCCTGTGACTTTAAGGTAATTCCAGGAACTCAACCCCTTGTGAGACATCTCAGTAAGTTTTGAGGTACTATTCTGCAGAATTCGTTTTAAGGAAAAAAAATAAGGATTAAATCTTATAAAAGTTTTTAAAAGTTTTAAAAGGAATTGGCAATATTAATGACTTCATCACTCTAGGGCAATGAAGGAAAACTAATTGGAAGAAGTCCTAGAAATAAAGAGAGTAAAGGAAAAAATAGGTAAATAGCAACCTCTTGTTAACCCTTCCTTGACTTTTCATTTTTTACCCTATTTTGTTCAGATCATGTTAAAAATTAAAAATAAAAAAAGGAATGCTGGAGAAATGTAGGGGTTTCCTTATAATTGAATTACAGTTTTCCCAACCTGGGCAGGGGGGGACAATAGCCACAGCAGGGCCCCATGCTGCCAGTGACCACAATAGCCCTGTGCCCCAGGCACCTTTCAACCTGCCCCTCTAGGATATCCTGCACACCCTGTCCCAGAAACTCCCCAACCCTAGCACCTGCTGTTAGTATGGGAGGGTGTATCAGGTCCCATGACCACCATTCCCTGAACCCTGATACCTGGAATTATCACTAATAGACAGACTCTGGCACCAGCCACCCTAGCCCCTAGGCAGTGCCATCTGCCACACACACAGCTCTCACTCCCAGAATCCAGACAGTTTCTCCAGGACAAGGCTGGCCCTAAGTAGACCCCACCCAGGTGTTTCCTGGGAGAGTCCAGGTGCCTCTGGCCATGCATAGCATGAGGTGGTGGAGCCAGCCAGCCTCTGCCCTTGGTAAGCTCGTGCTTCTCTGTTCCAGTTGCAGAAACTTAATAATTTTGTAATTTTAGGCAAGTTATTTTATCTCTGTTTGCCCCAGTTTCCTGATTTCTAAAAAGAAAAATAATAAGGAGTGCTGTTAGATCAAAATAATACAAGGAATGTGAAGTGCTTCACATAGTGACTGGTATATGCTAAGCACTACATTATTATTATTATTTCTCTAATTGAAAGTAATTGTTCCACACATGATAACCCTAAAGTGATTCCATGTTCCATGTATGATAACTCTAAATGCCAAAAGTAATAAGATCAACAATTTGTATGTGTGATAATTTGGAAATACAATTGATGTCTTCTGAAGTTAAATGTTTTATTATTTTATTTCTAAATTGTATTGTATTTCTAATTTTATATTTTAAAATTTAAGAGACCATTGTAAACAGAAAGGATGTTAGACAAAAACTTCCCTTTTAATTTGGATGCTGTTGTACATGAATTGGGCTTTTAAAAGGATGTGATTTAAAAAAAAATTGGATATTTGAAAACTGTTAAATATTTAATGATGTATATTTAGTTATAAAACAGGTTATAATAATATTTATTATAAAAGTATATTCTCATTTGAAAATCTTGGCTATTATGAAAGTAAATACAGTGGTTTAAAGATATAGTTTCAACATACTGAAGATGAGTCAACTGTCAGGAATTTGTTGTATGTTTGAAGCCCTAGCATGTGGGTAGTTTTAATATATAAGTAAAAGATTAATGAAATATTAACTGTCAGGGAAACATCAGGAAAGATATTCAAGCTCTAAGTTGTGGTTAGTGAAATTTTGCTATTTAAAGTAAAAATTCCTGAGACTGTAACTTATAATTGTTTTGAGTTTTGATTACCATGATAGTTGTCTGAATTGTCATAAATCCAATAGCAGAAAATGGCATGTGCTGTAGTACTGCTTAAAGGTGGATGTCTGTGTCTGTGAAAGGTGATAGGCATGAATTAGGACATGGCCTAGTTAGGACCCTCCTAATTCTATTTCCCCATTGTGCTACAGTCATGTTGAAAATGAAAATTCCCTACATGGTTAGTCCAAAATCTTGCCTTTAACATCCTGTGACATGATTGACTATCAGATATGATTTGTGCCTGGAATCAAAGAGAACAAAGGGAATTTTTGCCCTGTTAGGTTATAACTATATCCCTCATTTTCCTTTTATAGCACATTTCTATAATCAAGAAGTTTTGTAAGTATAACACTAAATCTATTAAATAATAGATTGATACTAGAATATCTCTGAGTTATTCTAATAGGAGGCAAGGATGAACATCTTACAATTTCAATCTATATTTATGGTCAAATTATAAAATAGGAATGATCTCATCCTAAGAGTGATGTGATTAGACAAGATAATAATTAGATGGAATAGCAAATTTTGAGAAAAGCAATAAGATTAAGCTGTTTTCTCTGAGAACTATGTACAAATGTACATTATTGTTTTCCAAAGTTATCTCTCCTGGGAATTCAGGTTTTAGATATGTTAAGGTAGTAGGTTCTAAGGTTTTATTAATTACCCATTAATTGGATTTTACACCTAAACTTTATCCATAAGGGTACAGAAAGTGAAAATATTTTCCCATTTTTTTAGTATCTATCTAATAATTGTAAAAGGCAAAAGGACAGACCATAAATAAGCTTCCAAAAAGAAAAGGCACTAGAACCAGACAGATTTACAAGTGAATTCTATTAAACATTTTATCAGGTACAAGATTTAGATAAGGATAAAAATAGATGTTTCAAAATTGGAAAACCAAATTTAAGTAATTGTATTAAATTAAATAAGAACCTCTTGATTTGGAACCAGAGAAGCAGAGGACACTTTAGAATTGTGAAAATAAAGCATATTGTCACATGTAAATCTCCCTTCAAAGAATTAGTCCATTGTGAGTTCTCTAAGTAATTTGATCTACACGTGACAATGTATTTATGAAGTTATGAGAATTGTGAGAAAAATTGTATTGCATTGTTTAAATCTAGCCCTGTATGTCTGGGAAATTGGATCATCTGGAGAAAGCACCTGTTCCTGATTGGATGCACCCAGAAGCAGCCAACATCCAGATGAGAGAGCTATCCTAATGGTTGAGTCTATTGTTCTAGTTTTTTTCCCTCTCTCCCCTTTTTGTTATATGCCCAACTACTAAGACCCTGATTAAATTGTGTGTTGGCATTTTGACTCTCTGACATTTTTGTCCTGCCACCTTTTTAAAAGATGGTAAGCAATGACCCCTGGGGCACACTTTCCTGATAGTTCCCTGAAAAGGACAAATCCCTGAGCAATATCCCTGTAGCCTATACCTGCCTCTCCTTTATTGTGAAAGAACTCCAAAAGGGGAAAATGTCAAAATATTTTGGAGATACCCTATTTCCCAGAGTTAAGGCCCAGCAAGCAGGTCATGCCCAGAGCTTGGCACAGCAGTAATCCTTTGCCCTCTGGAATGACCTCACCCTCTGGCAAAGTGTATTGCTTGGACCAGCATCAGGTGTTCACTGAGGGCTTTAGCTCCTGTGTCCCAGGGCCATCCATCATATATTCACAGTTTTTGTGTCACATACGGCATTCTCGTTCCCTTCACAGAATTCTGGTTCTGTACTCCACATGACCCCCAAGACTTGAGACAACAGTTATTCACATGGGACTCAAGAATGCCTATGTTATCACAAGAAATGCCAGCCATGAGAACAGTAGCTTAAGACCTAAAAATGATTATTTCATGGTCCAACCCACTTGTAGTTTTTATATAAGATCTGCCTTTGGTCCAGCATGTTAAGCTTTCCTTCTTAGGAAAGAGGCCTTTTTCCTCTAGGAGTCTTTTTTTTTCATTCATTCACTGAAATAAATTAAACTTCTGTTTGTGTCCTGACTTTCCTTTCTCAAGCTTTCTCTGTTAGGCTCCAGCCATTACCAGGTGTAGCACCAATGCAATATTTATAGCACCCACGACCATGATAAAGACCGTGACTATAAGTATCGCATGATGTTCGATCACAAAATGTGCCAAATTCTCCAGACAGAGGATAGCGCTGATACTCAAAGCCATAATAATGCTGAGAGCCATGCCATCCTTTAACCTTCCCACAAACCAATATAAGGTCAATATTTATTCACAAAACTATCTCCTTGCCTGAGCTCCTCTGTCCCCAACAGTCTCCAACTGTCTGGCTAGCTCTCTACCACTGTGCCAGTGATGAAATCTGGTTCTTTTCACACCTCACAAACATTAGTATAGCCCTCCCTCCATTTATTATCTTTCATTCTGACATGTCCAGCTCATCACTTTTTTCTGGTGATATATATTCTTGATGATATCTTGTATTCTTCAACTTCAAGACTGGCCCAACTTACCCTCCATTTGTACTTCCTCTCTGAGACAGATTGATGACCTTACTCAACAGATAAGTCTATCCAGTTGGATGTCAAAGATAAATGTTAATAAGCCATTCTTTCTCTTTCTTTGAAATATCTTCTGCCATGACAAAAAAGTTCCTATTATATAAAGGGCATTGCCCATCCACCATGCCTTTGATTGTTGATTACTCATTATTGAATAACAATATACAGGTCAAAATTATGGGAGAAAGGAAGAATGTATTCAATGAATTATTTGACACTGATAGACCTTTTTCTTACTGTTTGCTTAGACTTTTCCTAAGGACTTCACTTTAACTTTCCTTTTAGATCCTTGAAATTTTTTAAAAGTCCTTGACCTCCAGTCTCATGTCACTAATGACATTAAAGGAGCAGCATCCCATTGCTTTGCTAACTAATAAATGAATCAATAAATATTTATTGTGTGGGGCAGAGCCAAGATGGTGGTGTAGAAGCAGGAAAACTCTGCAGCTCCCCCATAGCCAACTAAAATACCCATAAAATATGACTCTAAACAAATTTTAGGGCTCCAGAACTCACAAAAGTACAGAAAAACACATCTCCCACTGAAAGCAGCTTGGCAGGCAGGACAGGAAGGGCTCGTCACAGCACACTGGGAGCCAAAACCATCCTAGCCGCAAACCATGGCTTGGCCCCAGGGTGGCTGGGACAAGCTGCAGCTGGAGCCTTCAGGAAAGTGGATCAGAGGCAGCTGTGGCAATTTCCAGAATTATCAAACCATAAGAAATAAGGACTAAGTGAAAGATTAGTGAAACTCAGCTAAATTCAGAAAAGAGAGTGCATCAAACTGCCCCCAGGGCAAGGAAGCAGCAGAAGCGGTGCAGCCACCTCCACACAGCTGCTTCAGAGCTTGTGGCCTGCAGAGTGCAGTGGGGCCAAGTGATCATTTGGGGTCTAAGTGCTCTTGCCTTAACTGGCCTGGTTCAGGATTGTGGTCTTCAGTGGTGGTCCTTAGCTGCGTTTTCAGTGAGGAAATCTTGTGGGGGCTGCAACGGCCTCCTATTAGCTTCGGCAGCTGTGAAAACTGCAGCAATTTGGGACAGAGATTTCCCCTCTGGAAGCAGAGTTCCACAGAGCTAAAAAGTCAAGTAATTGACAGGCAACATGAGCAGGCAAAGGAAGCAAATTAAGAACAGCAATCCAACTTTAGAATCCTTTTATGGGGACAAAAAGGATCAAAGCATGGAACAGAAGGAAGACAACACAGTCAGAATTCCTGCATCAAAAGCTTCAAAAAAAAAATG
>CM053587.1:35510216-35520970 GCA_028646515.1 Pseudochirops corinnae
ATGGAAAAAGAATCTCAAAAGCTCACTGAGGAGAATAATTCCTTCAGAGTTAGAGTGGAGAAAATGGAAGCAAATGACTTTATGAGAAATCAAGATACTATCAAACAGATCCAAACAAAAGAAAAAATAGAAGGCCATGTGAAATATCTCCTTGAAAAAACCACTGACCTGGAAAATAGATCCAGGACAGACAATTTAAAAATTATTGGACTACCTGAAAGCCATGATCAAAAAAAGAACCTAGAAATCATCCTTCAAGAAATTCTCAAGGAAAATTGCCCTAATATTCTAGAACCAGAAGGCAAAATAGAACTTGAAAGAATTCACCAATCACCTCTTGAAAAAGATCCCACAAAGAAAACTCCTAGGAATTTGTTATAGCCAGGTTCTGGATCCCCCAGATCAAGGTAAAAATATTACAAGCTGCCAAGAAGAAACAATTTGAATACCATGGAAACACAATCAGTATTACATAGGATCTAGCAGTTTCTACACTAAGGCATTGAAGGGCCTAGAATATGATTTTCCAGAGATCAAGGGAGCTAGGATTAAAAACAACAATCACCTACCCAGCAAAATTGAGTATAATGTTCCAGGGGAAAATATGGTCATTCAGTGAGGTGGAGGACTTTCAAGCATTTCTGCTAAAAAAAAAAAAACAGAATTGAAAAGAAAATTTGACACTCAAATAGAAGTATGAGAAGATAAACATGGAAAAGAAATCATAAGGCACTTATCAAAGTTGAACTATTTACATGTCAACATGAAAAAATGATAATTGTAACTTATAAAACTTTGCTCAGTATGAGGATAGGTGAAGGGACTATATATGTATATATATATATATATATATATATATACACATACACATATATCTATATAGGAGGGTATATATAAGCATATGAATACATATCTGAGTATGTATATGTATGTGTACATAGAGAGCACAGGATCAATTGAATAGGAAGGAATGATACTTTAAAAGGTATGATTCTGAGGTGGGAGAGGAATAGAATAAGAGGAGACAGGGAGAGACAGAATTGGATTAATCACCTCATATAGAAGAGGTAAGAGATAACTGTTACAATGCAGGGGAAGAACAGGAAGGCAAAAGGGAAAGGGTCAACCTTACTCTCATTGAATTTGGCTTAGGAAAGGAATGACATAAACTCTAAACTGGGTATCTTGCCACACAGGAGAGTAGGCGGGATGGGGATGAGAGGTGGGACGATGGAGGGGAGGGCAAGGTGGGGGGGGAGGGCTGCTGGAAGTACATACTTCTGTAAAGGGACAGGGACAGGGTAGAGAATAGAACAAGTGGGGAGCAGAATAGAAAGGGGGGAGCAGGATAGGAAGGGGAGAGCAGCATAGGAAGGAGGGACATATAATCAGTCTCTCACAATATGTTCATTGTGGAGATGTTATGCATAACTACACACATACAGCTTGTATTGAATTTCTTGTCTTTTCAATGGGAGTGAGTGATGATGGAGGAAGTGAAAGAATCTAGAATTTAAAGTTTTATAATCAAATGTTAAAAATATATTTATTATTATTATTATCATTATTAACTACATGCAACTAGGAATTAAGATATACAGGCACTGGGGAGATGGGAGAGAACATAGGAGAGAGCAGATTGGGGAAAGAGTTATACAGTGGGAGAAGGCTGTTTTGGGTTGGTGGGTGGGGGAAAGATGGGGAAAAATTTGTAACTCAAAATCTTGTGGAAATGAATGGTGTAAACAAGAAAATAAGTAAATGAATAAAAAAAGGGAAAAAAATATTTATTGTGTGAGGGAAAATAGGAACCATAATCAAGAAAATCCCCCAACAAAAGCACTAACTATATGAGAGGTACTATGCTAAGCACTGAGTAATCAAAGACAAAAGTGAAATAGTCTCTGCTCTCAAGAAGCTTATATTCTAATGGGGAAGACAATGTACACATTCAAATATACACAGAAGATATATACAAAATGAGTTCAAAGAAGTTTGGTAGAAATGACACTGGGAACTAAGTGGGATGAGGAAAGGCTTCATGAAAATGTGTCATTTACATTTTTTATGTGTTACATGGTAGGATTTGTTTTTAAAAGACAGAGGGTTGGGAAGTGGGGGTGGGGAGTTATATTGTGATACAAAAAAAAAAAAGAGAGCATTGACAAAATTTTCTAAAAGGACAAATACAGCCCCACATTGTTATGTTTATCTTAAAGGGCTACTGTGCTTGACACAGTATAGAGTAATTCAGAAAGACACAGACAAACAGAGCAATATACAATTGAAATTTGGGGTTCTATATACAATCCTCCCCCCTCACCATTGCTTATATATTGAGATATTCACAATTGTCAATAGTTGTTAATATTAGGAGCTAGGATTAAAACCAAGAAACCCTTATCCAGCAAAACTGAGTATAATACTTCAAGGGAAAATATATATATTCCAATGGAGGGGAAGAGTTGGGAGGTGAGAGGGTTAACATTAACAATTTTAAAAGAACAGGTTTGACTTATATTATTTATTTTTTTTGGCAAGGTAGCTAGATGGGTAAATTAGAATTCTACAGATTCCAACAAAGCATTTACAATGTCTTTCACGCTCTCCTTAAAGACATGATGAAGTATTGTGAATTCGCTGAAAATAAAGCTAGGTTAGTTTTAAGTTAATTGGGTGACCAAACCCAGAGCATAGTCATTTGGGACTCAGTGTCTAACTACAAGGAGGTTGCAAGTGGAGAGACATCTGTTCTGGTAATGTAATAGTATTTAACTTCACCAAATAGACTGCATTCCTTAAAAAGGTATAGGTTATTCAAAACACATTTCTAAGTGACCTTACAGGAATGATATCTGAAGGAACATTGCCCTGAATTATTTTTTCTTTTTTAAATTAACCAATTTGTTTTTAGTTTTCAACATTCATCTCCACAAAAATTGAGTTCCAAATTTTCTCCCCATCTCTCCCCTCCCCCCACCCCAAGACAGTGTACATTCTGATTACCCTTTCTCCCAATCTGCCCTCTCTTCTGTCACTGCACCTCTCTTTCTCTTATCCCCTTCCTTTCTATTTTCCTGTATGGCAAAGCAGACTTCTATAAACCATTGCCTGTATATCTTTTTGTCCCAGTTATATGTAAAAACAATTTTTTAACATTTGGTTTTAAAACTTTGAGTTACAAATTCTCTTCCTTCTTCCCTACTCTACCATCCTCATTTAGAAGGCAAGCAATTTGATATAGGTTATACATGTGTACTCATGCAAAACAGTTCCATACCAATCATGTTGTGAAAGTCTAACTATATTTCCATACATCCTATTACACCCCCCATTTGTTTTATTCTCTCCTTTAACATCATCCCTCCTCAAAAGCGTGTGGCTTTTGCCATCTGCCCCCTTCTATCATCACCCTCTCTTATTCCCTTTCCCCCCTACTTTCCTGTAGGGAAAGATAGATTTCCATATCCAATTTAGTGTGTATGTTATTCCCTCCTTAAACCAAATTCGATGAGAACAAGATTCCTTCATTCCCTCTCACCTCCCAACTCTTTCCCTCCATTGGAATATATGTATATTTTCCCTTGAAGTATTATACTCAGTTTTGCTGGATAAGGGTTTCTTGGTTTTAATCCTAGCTCCTCTGACCTCCAGAATATTGTATTCCAAGTCCTCCATTCACTTCATGTAGAAGCTGCTAAATTTTGTGTTATCCAGATTGTGTTTCAACAGTATTTGAATTATTTTTTTCTGGATGCTTTCAATATTTTCTCTTTGACCTGAGAACTCTGGAATTTGGATATAATATTCCTAGGAGTTTTCCTTTGGCCATCTCTTTCAGGAGGTGAGAGGTGGATTTTTTCTATTTCTATTTTACTCTCTGGTTCTAGAAAATTAGGGTAGTTTTCCTTGATAATTTCTTGAAAGATAATTTCTAGGCTTTTTTTTTTAATCATAGCTTTTAGGTGGTCCAATAATTTTTAAATTATCTCTCCTAGATCTGTTTTCCAGGTTAGTTGTTTTTCCAATGAGACATTTCATTCTTTTGGTTTTGTTTTATGATTTCTTGATTTCTCATAAAGTCATCAGCTTCCATTTGCTCCATTCTAATTTTTAAGGAATAGTTTTCTTCAGTGAGATTTTGGACCTCCTTTTTCATCTGTCCAATTCTGCTTTTTAAGGCATTCTTCTCTTTATTGGCTTTTTTTGGACCTCTTTTGCCTTTTGGGTTAGTCTATTTTTAAGGTGTTATTTTCTTCAGTGTTTCGGAGGTCTCCTTTAGCAAGCTGCTTAGTCTTTCATACTTTTCTCGCATTACTCTCATTTCTCTTCCCAATTTTTCCTCTACTTCTCTTACTTGATTTTCAAAATGCTTTTTGAGCTCTTCCATGCCCTGTGACCAATTCAGATTTTTCTTGGAGGCTGCTGATGTTGGAGGTTTGACTGTTGTCTTCCTCCAGTTGTATGTTTTGATCTTCCTTGTCTCCAAAGTAAGATTCTATGGTCTGATATTTTCCACGGCTTGCTTATTTTCCAAGCCAATTATAGGCCTTTTTAGCTCTTTGTTAAGGTAGGTCTTTGCTTCCAGTGTGGAGGGCATACTGTCCCAAGCTTTAGGGATTTTGTGGAGCTATTTTCAGAGATATTTATAGGGACCTGTACATTTTTAGTTCTTCCAAGTTTGTATGATGAAAGGAAAAGTGCTTTTTCCTCCCCTGTTCTGTACTCTGTTCTGTGAGTGACCACAAGCATCCTTTTCTGCCTTGGAACTGTGAGAAAGATTCCCTTTCACTACCACCACAAGCTCTTCCACACCGGTGCTCCTCCTCACCCCAGAACCACCACCAAGATCCAAACATGGGCAAAGCAAGAGAATCCTGCCTCAGCACCACCAAAGAAATCCCTGCAATCTACCTCTAATCAGCCATTGGATCCCCCCACCACCTGTGGATTGAGAGCTCAAGAAGCAGTTGCTGCCACCACCCTGGGCTGGGGCCAGACCACACTCTTCTCTCACCCAGGTCCAACAGACCTTTCTTACTGACTTTCTAAGTTGTCTTTGGTGTTTGTGGGTTGAGAAGTCTGGAACCTGTCACAGCTGCCTCTGATTCAGACCCCTGAGGTCTGCTCTGGCCCTATCTGTGCTGGCCCAGTCCTGTCTTGGGCTGGAAATTTGTTTCACTCCATCATTTTGTGGGTTCTGCTGCTCTAGAATTTATTTAGTCATTTTTACAGGTATTTGGAGGGTTTGGGGGAGAGCTCAAGCAAGTCCCTGCTTTTACTCCACCATCTTGGCTCTGTTCCCACATTTAAATTGTTTTAAAGAATACCAGGGGCATGAGTATAATCCAGTTAGGAAGCATGGAGTCACTAAATGTAATATAGCATCATGTAGTAAATTCCACCAATTATCAGTCACTATGACTGTCTATGTATGTATGTTAACAACATGACTGTTGCTCTAGATCAAGACGTGGATTACCCATAATCTACCTCAAATGGCAATCCACTTGTAAATGTGACATATTTCTTATAGATCTTTTCTCTATTTTTCTGGATTTCTCTTTCAGAGCTCAACACATCATTTGGTCTCAAGAGAAACAACTGAGCCTCATCCAGTCCCTAAGTGATTAACAAATAAAAAGTATCCAGTGTAACTTATTGAAGGGAAATTGAAATGCTCTCTGGAGGGACAGAGAGACACATAGAGATAGAAAAAGACAGGGATAGAGACAGATACATAGACAGAGAGAAATGCAGAAAAAGGAAGACATAGATGGAAGCAATTCTCCAAAATTGTTTGCCAGAAATAGATGCTACTGGAAGCAAAAGAAGAATTGGAAACTTCCCCTTCCCTCATTTTTCATCCTGCCACCTTGAAGCCCACCTCAAATCATATTGTGAACCCTGAGGATGGAGACAGCAGCTAGATTTACGAACTCTGGAGGAAATACCAGAAGGGAATCAGACATAACACAGCAGGGGATGATGAAGAGATTTTACAGGAGGAAACTGGCAAATCTTGAGAGATTTTTCTTTCATCTCCTTTCCTTTTAAATCCACCTAGATGAAAGGCCATTTGATTTTTCTTCTCACTGTCAAAATCACCCATACCCAAATTTATTAACTCCTCGATTGAGTCCAGCCTTGCTGCTGTTTTGATACAGATTGCCCTATTAAATATACTTCTTGCATTCACTCTCCTAACTAGTCATTTTCTTGTAGCAAAAGGGCCCTAGAAATCTGAAGAAAATACACTTTAATTACCACTATCATTTTGTGTTATTTATTTACATTTACAACAAATGCCTCCTAAGTGTTATTCTAGTTGAGCAAGCACTGAATTAGCAAATGGCTTTTACTGCCATAAACATTCTCTGAAAACAGCCCCTGGGTAATAGCATGAAGGATTCAGCACAGCTATTTTTAACTAACAATGACAGCATCGGTATCTAAATTTGGCCCAAAATTCTGTTTTTATAGAGGAAGAAGGTAAATGGAGGAGGGATCAGCAGGGAGACAGAGTTAGGTAAATTTCATTCTTAGTTTAAAAAACCCAACCAGCACCACTTGTGTGAAGATGCTAGTCTTCATCCGTTTATATACTTCCTTTCCAAAGACACTCATATCACTAAGAGGATGCAATTATACCATAGAACCTCTACACTTGTCCCCAGTTTCTTCCCCTGCAATGAACCTGGTAAGGAAAATTTGTCCATTTGATAGATGTATCCAAAGTTAAAATTGAATTTGGATCAAGTCAAAGAGAGATAGAGGAGGATTAAGGAGTTCAAAATTCCTTAGAGGAAATAGACAAGAAGCTTCTGTGACAGGCAGGGAATGGAGCCTTTGAAATGCAAAAAGGTGATCTGGTATAAGAAGTAAACATTGTTTTAAGGACGGAGAAATCAGGCCCTGATGGTAATTAAAAGGTTCAAAGGAATCACACACATTACTTCACAAAAATGTGGTGCTTTTAAGGGATCTTCCAAAGCATTAGATCACCATTTTGCGCTCTGTTAACTACTCTATGCATAGTATCAGACTCAAAACTTTATAACAGATGGGAAAAGTCAACTAACTCATCTACAGTATTTTCAGTAAATGGTTGCCTAGCTTTCATTTGAAGATTTTCAATTATAAGCAATTATGGTAGATAAGTCTAGAATAGTATGTTTAGAAAACTAATTATTAGGAAGCTTATCCTTACATCAAGCTTCAGTCTACTTCTCTCTAACTTTTACCTGCTGTTTTTAGTTTAGCCTTCTGGAACCAACAGAAGAATTCAACTTCATGGAAGGAGGGAAGGAAGGAAGGGAGGAAGGAAAGAAGGAAGGAATCAGGCATTTATTAGATGCTTACAATGTTCAAGGCATTGAACTAAGTGGTAGGGATAAAAATGCAAGCAAAAAGAAAATCAGTCTCTGCCCTCGAGGAGCTTAAATTCTAATTGGGGAAGACGACACATGAAAATGAACTGAAAAGATGGGAGATATAGAGAAATCATTATGTGATTTTGAATTCCATAAAGACAGAAACAGGAACCGAGAAAGAAATGAAGGTAGGCTGGCCTGGGCTCCTTGACAAAATTGAAGCTCCAAGAAGAACTCACCAATGAGAAAAGGGGGAGTGAATGGCCAAGGGACCTATATTCCATAGTGAATAGACTGTTGGGTGGCAGAAATATATGGGAAAGGATGCTCCAGATGGTGAGGGAAGTTCCAGAATAAGAAAGGAGTAGGCACATGACTTGATGAAACAGGGCCAGGAAGTCTACAGATCGGAGTCCTGGGTTACAAGGCTATGGTTTAAGTTCCTTGTACCTAGAATTGAAAAGGATGAACAAAATAGAACAAAACCCCAAACCTGTTTCTCAGAGCCAGAGGACTTAAGACAAGGGGAAGGTAGTCATTCTGGCCCGCAGTTTGGTACATGTGCCCACACTATGAGTAAATAAGACTTTTGCCCCTAGATCACCACAACCATTAGCAAGGGAAGGGGTGAGGGGGAAGGCAAAAGCCAGAGAGACCAAAGCAGATCAAATCTAAAGGACAACAATGGGCTAAATGAAACATTTTTCAAGTTGTGAAAGTATGAACCTTCACTAAATAATGATGCTTTTAGCAAGCAGTTTATACTTGGCAAAATCTACAACTAAGATTTGGGGCTATTAAAGGTTACTATGAAGGACTGTGCCAACTAAAAGAGAAAATGAGTTTATAGATCAGCTCATACTTACTGTTGCTAATAATAATGGGCCATATTTTCTTCTAGGTGAGTAAGTAACACCTACTTATTATTAATAAGTACTTTGGGCAGTAATAAATGTTTGAAGCCACAACCATAAAGTTATAACAGCAAACAACAAAGGTATTAATGAACTACCTCCTTACCCTCAGCAAGAGTGTCAGAGCCAATAAGATGTGGTTGCCTCAGAGAAGCCCACAGAAACAGCCTGGATCTTCTGTAGGCTATAGAGGATCCCATATAAAATGACTTACCTGACTCCCCGACATAGATAGACAGATAGATGAAACCTTGTTTTCCAAGGAAAAACCAGTAGAATAATTCTACTCTGGTACATTGGCCTAAGCCTATACAGAGAAGACAGAGAGACTAATGTAATAGAAAGCTAAAGGTTAGACTGTTTTTGTTGTTCAGTTGTTCAGTCGTGTTAAACACTTAGTGACCTCATAGACCATAGCACACCAGACCCTTCTATCCTTCACACGTGCTGAAGTCTCTCCAAGCTCATGCTCACTGCTTTTATGATGCTGTCTATTCATCTTATCCTTTACTGTCCCCTTTTCCTTTTGCCTTCAGTCTTTCCCAGTGAATCCTTTCTTATCATTATGTGGCCAAAGTATTTAGGCTTCAGCTTCAGTATCTGATCTTCCAGTGAATAGCCTGAATTAATTTTTTTCAGTATTGACTGATTTGATGTCCTTGCAGTCCAAGGACTTTTAAGTCTTCTCCAGCATCACAATTCAAAAGCATTAATTCTGCAGCACTCAGCTTTCCTTGTAGTCCAACTATTCCAACTACACGTTGTTGCTGGAAAAACTAGAACTTTGACTATGTAGACCTTTATTGGCAAAATGATGTTTGCTTTTTAGTATGCTGCCTAGATTTGCTATAGTATTCCTTCCAAGGAGCAAGCATCTTAATTTCATGGTTACAATCATCATCTGTAGTGATCTTGGAGCCCAAGAATATAAAATCTGACACTGATTCCATTTCTTATCCCTCTATTTGCCAGGAAGTAATGGGACTAGGCGCCAAGATCTTAGGGTTGTTTGTTTAGTTTTTTTTGTTTTTTTGATGCTAAGCTTTAAGCCAGTTTTTGCACTCTCACCTTCCACCCTCATCATTTGGCTTCTTAATTCTTCTTCACTTTCTGCCATCATAGGGCTATTATCTGCATATCTGAGGTTATTTATCTTTCTCCCAGCAGCCTTAATCCCAACTTTTGATTATCCAGCCTGGCATTTTGCATGATGTATGCTGCATATAAGTTAACTAGATAAGGTAACAATACACAGCCTCATCATACTCCCTTTCCAATTTTAAATCAACCAAATGTTCCACATTTGGTCCTAACTCTTGCTTCTCGGCCAGCACACAAATTCCTCAGGAGACAAGTAAGATGAGCTGGTACTCTCATCTCTTTGAGGACTTGTCACATTTTGTTGTGATCCACACAATTAAAGACTTTAATGTAATCAATGAAGCAGAAGTAAATGTTTTTCTGGTACTCCCTTCCTTTTCCATAAGAGTCAAAACCTTGGACTCTAGAGCCAGTGTTTTTTCCACTGTACTCTCTCCTTGAGATCCCTCATCAGCAGGGGAAGGATAGAAACCCTAGGAACTTTGGAGGAGAAGGTGACTGAAACAGGAGGCAGAAAATTAACAAAGATTGTCAATGTTGGCAATTTGGTCACTAGTTCTTCTACGTCTTTGAAAACCATCCTGCTTTTCTAATGTTTCTTGACTTACCTATTGCTAAACCCTAGTGTGCCAAATCTTTTTTTAATTAAAATTTATGTTTATTTTTAGTTTACATCATTCATTTCCACAAGAATTTGAGTTACAAATTCTCTCTCTCTCTTTCCCCTACCCACCACTCCAAAACAGCAATCCCACTGTATACCTGCTCTCCTATTCTGCTCTCTCCTATATCCTCCCCCATTCCTCCTCCCACTTTCCACTAGGGCAAGATGGATCTCCATACTCCAGTGCCTATATATCTTATTTCCCAGTTGCATGTAAAAAATAATAATCATCATCATAATTTTTTTTAATATTTGATTTTACAACTTTGAATTCTAGATTCTTTCCTTTCCTCCCATCACCCACCCTTACTGGGAAGATAAACAATTCAATATAGGTTGTGCATGTGTAGTTCTGCAAAAGATTTCCATAGTAGATATGTTTTGCAAGATTGACTATATTTCCCTCCATCCTATCCCACCCCCCACTTGTTCTATTCTCTACTTTGACCCTGTCCTTTTTCAAAAGTGTGTGCTTAAAAGAACCTTCCCCCTCAACTTGCCCTTCCCTCCATCATTCTCCCTTTCATCTCCTACCCCCCTACTTGCCTATAGGGCAAGATACACAATTTAGTGTGTATGTCAATCCCTCCCTAAGCCAAATTCAATGAGAGGAACATTGACGCATTCCCTTTTGCATTCCTGTTTTTCCCCTCCATTGTAACATTTATCCCTTGCCTCTTCTATATGAGATAATTCACCCCA